>VZSF01007203.1:250741-309480 GCA_013398295.1 Chionis minor
CCCCGCCCCGCCCCGCCCCGGGGGTTGGCAGCCCCGGCCCGCGCTGAGCGGGGCGCGCTGGGTTCGGAAATGCGTGAGGCAAGGGCAGCGGGGCCCTCGTTAGCCCGGTTATCCGAGCCGCCCGCCCGCCCGCCGCGGCCGTGCCCGCAGTGCAAGCCGTCGGAGCGGGTGCTGGCGGCGCCTCGCAGGGTCCCGCGCCATGGCCCCCCCTTGCCACAGCAGCCGCCTGCCCGCAGCGGCCTGGAATCGGGCTCAGACCGGGCAGGGCAGCTCCCCTGGAGCTGGGCACAACTACCAGCTGATTTATAGGAGGGTCCGTGGTACCCGTCCTCTTTCTCAACAGGCCTCTGGGTTATCCCCAAGGACAAACAGGTGGGTTTCCCAAGCCAGAGATTTCATTCAAGTGACCATAAACACTAATGCCGTAGCCTTTATAAACTCGGCTGTTGCCTTTTTGAACCCATCTGTTCTTCTGGGATGCGAATTGTCCTGTGCTGTTGAGTTCCATCATCCATAGACAGAGAGAGGCACACCGGTGTTGGCAGGAAGCGCAGTCTTGCTGCAGAAACCCTCTGTTGGTGACCGTGTGCCCTGTTGTCTGGCTGAAACGCCTGAGCAGCCAAGCTTCTGCATCAGCACAAAGCTCACTCTCAGAAAGGAGAAAGGAGGAGGTGAGGAAGAAGTATCCGCAAAGACTCCAGCATGAAGGAGGATATAACTTCACACTATCAGGAAAAGGCATCCTGAAAAGGTTGGATGGATATTGCTCTCAAAGGGATGGCAGGTGAAAAGACATTAAAGGAATTAATTACAGCATGATGAAAAAGTGCCTGAGCAAAACAGTAAGGAGCGCTGACAAATGGTTGGGAGGTGGTTTGGAGGAGCGAGGAGTTTGCAGTGAGGTTTGTTATAAAACATGGGCCTGTGGCATGGTAGCAACACTGGCCGTAGCAGGAGATGTTGATTTTGCCAGATATCTGCATATGTTATGGAATAATATTTTCAGAGAAGAAAAGATTGCTGAAGAACAGCAGAAGTCAGGCCTGAGGAGGATGCACCAAAATGGCAACTTGCAGTATTGCTTGTCTTTGATTGTTGGTCATTTCACTGATCATCCCTCTGAGAAAGGTCATGAATTATTCTACAAGTATTGAAAGAACAAAGAAGGACAATGTGAGGAGGCAACCTAGTGTCTTAAAAACAGAGGAATGGCACACGATTCAGTTCCTCAAGGTACCTGTGAAATAAATACAGAGGTCATGAGGAAGATCTTTTTTGCCTTTGTCATCTTACGTGGCATGGTGGGCTATGGATGGTTCTAAGATGTGCTGAATAATATTTTTGAAGAAACAAGTTTAGCAGTCCTGGCAAAGTGTCAGGAAAATGTAGTGGCTTGAGACAGTAATTGACAGCAAGCAGCCTTCTGTCACCTTCCCGTTTTCCCTCTGGGATGTATGAAGTTGTGATGGCCGAAGTCCTCTGTTTTAAGCTCCTTGCTGTACGCTTTCACAGTCTGCAGCGCAGCGGTGAGGTCCAGATGATGAGAACGATGTGCAGAGTACAGTTAGCGTCTGCCAGAGGGATGTGGAATGACTTGACCTACGTTACCAGTGTGGACAAGACAAAGATGGTCACCTGCAGGAGGATAAAAGACAGCTGAGATATATGGCCATTAAGGTGAAGGGAAATTTCTACAGGCAGAAGAATTAGGCTTCTTAGGATATATGTATTCTTGATCCTAGTACACGTGGGGGAGACTTCTAGACGATTGACATCTGTAGACATCTGGCTTTTCAAAATGAATTCTTCGGACCAGCAGCTGTCGGCGCTGTACCAGAAATGGGATAAGCACAGAAGGGATGGGTGCAGAGGTGATGCGTTGGTGTGATAACAAGGCGGAAGCTCCAGCTGTTCGGAAGGCGTCAGGTGAAAGGGCTGCCTGCTAAGTACTCTGCTTTTTGACCCGCTGGGTGGTGTGCCAGGAGCAAGGTATTGCAGAGGGCAGTTAGGTGACCTGACTGAGTGAAAAGGTTGAATTCCAAAGGCACTACAAGCTACTAGAAATACAGCAGAGACTACAATGGCACATCACTGTGTAAGTATTAGGGGCCCCTTCTTTCCCTAACCAAAATGAGAACCTCCTTTTACTCACTGTATGTGAAAAGAAATGCAACTCATCTTGCAGGGGTTTTAAATTAACATCTGCAATGCAATGTGGCGTTGGAGTGATAAGCACCTGATAATCTTGTGTTATCCAAGCAGAGCTTGTGTTTTAGATAACACAAGACCATATAGTGCACGATAAGAAGGAAGCAAATTATCGGATACTTGTTTGTTATTAGGTGAACAGTCAGCCCTATTCACAAAGCAAGACTGGCTTCCAGTGAAAAAATGGTAATTTATACTCATGTACCATAATGCATACGTGCAAGAAACCAAATTAAATCACTCTTGATGCAGTTGTTTAAAACATCTACCGAACTTCTGGATTTTTGTCATTCTGTTCGTATGTTTTTGTGCATGCAGTATTTATCTATAGTGTCTGAAAACTATAAAGTGATATATAAGAAGTAAAGAGTATTATTTCGCAATTTTAAAGGAAATGCCACACCCCTTGATTTCTCTTGCCTAATCCTGACTAAACAAATCTCCATGATATGCTTTTGTTTGTGTGCTTTTTCCCTTCTTCTGCCTGTGGTAGTATATTCTGTAAATACATAAATGTTTGACAGACATGGTAATCCAGCAGATGGTGCTGCATGTCTGTGTATTTCAGGGGGGGGGGTTTGTTGCTTTCTTTTTTTAACAACAGTTATCAAGTGCTCAGTTAAAAGGGAAACTATAATTCCTATTCTTAAATATACATATACACACAGAAGATTTTTTTCTAAATTATGTGTTTTATTTTTAAAGCTGTTAGAGAAACAAAATAATTCTAACATGACAAACTATTTTCCTCTGTTAACATTCCTTTTGGATTGAATTTTCAATTATGTAGGCCACTGTGCCCATTTGTTCAAACTACATAAATGTAAAACCACTGTTTCTGGCCTTTACAAGAATTACAGCTCCTCTTTTCTTAAAAAAAAGAAAAAAAATGAAAAAATTATTTTTTGTTTGCTTGTTTATGCCCAAGCTCCTTAAATGTTTATCTATGTTTTCAATACAGATTTCAATTATGATTTGCTTTCTAGCAAGTGATACTTCTGTTATCTAAAATAGAGGAAAACATTTTTTCCTGATTGTACACCTAATCCATCTACTGAAAGAAGACTAATTTTGAGGGTTATTTGATTATTTATAACTAAATCAATGCAGCCAGTTAGTGTTATTTAATTACTATTTATAATAATAAACCTCTTCCTCTGTAAGTCGCAGGGTGCTTTGTAATGGGACACGTCGTATCTTTTCTTTCAGATGGGTACCCTAAGGCTGCTAACACAATGGAAGGCGCAAAAATGGAAAGAGACATTGAGGGGACCTGCAAAAGTGAGTGTGAGATCAGAACATGCGGGAAGTTGGAAAGTTGGAGAATCTGGAATGATAATGACTTATTTATTGACTAAGAATCATAGAGTGGTTCTGGTTGAGAGGGACCTTAAAGATCATCTAGTTCCAACCCCTCTGTCATGGGCAGGGACACCTTCCGCTAGACCAAGTTGCTCAAAATCTGATGTCTTTATTGAAACCTGGACCTTCTGACTGAGATAAGAAAAAGGCAGTTGCATAAAACCAAAAACTATTCATAATCCAGGTCTGATGTGTTATCAGTTCCATATAATCCATTGCTAATTAGTGAAAGATATAAATTGACACCAGTTCTTGATTTTAGATTTAGATACCAGTTTTTTATTTTAGGTTTAGATTTTAGATAAATTGACACCAGCATTGATTTTAGGAGAAGGGAAAGAAAAAAAAAAAAAGACTAATGTAAGCCAAAATCTAATACCCCTGAAGTTTGAGGAAGTTTAAATTTGTCACCAATAGATTCTCTTTGGCCTGTGCTGTACTTCTTGCGTAGTTGTGCTGGTGAAGGCTGTGACTTTTGCTGGTACAGTGCTGTGGGCATGGGGTTTTGTGTGGTGGATATGGGTGCAGAGGAGAAAAAAAACCCGTCCTCTTTCTGGAATATTCATTTGCAAAATTGCTATAAGCCGTACCAACATAGGCTAATTTATTTTACGTGTACAACCTGAGTTTTCACTTTGAGACTGTGACAACGTATCCCTTTAAGTATAGACAAAAGGTTATTTTATGTCTGTGGTGAAGGGTCTGTTCAGCCCCTTTGAGGGTCAGCCAACAGAGGGCACTGCAGCCAGCAGTCTGGATGGTGCCCAGTGGGTTAGGATGTACGTTTTCAAAACAGTGTTCAGAAAATGTTCATGTAAAACCATTACTAGGTTTTATTTAATAACCTCCTAACCCCCTCTCTCTCTCCTCCTCCTCCCCTGTGTTCCTCTAATGCCTTTTACAGCTCTTGCTGCACAGCGTGAAGCCTTAGAGCTGTATTCATCAATGACTCACACCCTTGCTTAGGGGCCAATTTTCATGGAAGCTATACAGGAAAATCTTGAAATGCACCTATCTCATGCAGGGCACAAGATGATTTCTCTATTCATTACTATTCCAAAAGGACTTGTTGCCCTTTGGAAATGTTCAGATATTACTTACATTTGTGTGTGCGTGCATATGTGTGCAAAGCTAACTTGCCTTTAGATTTGAGTGTTCTAAAAATAAAAATGCATTGTTATTATCATTGACACTAGTCAGCTGAAAGGTAACTAAGGACCTGCTTACACTGAGTGAAAGCAGGCAAATGCAAAAGAAAAAGCAGCACTGTGCTTTAGATGAGCAAATCCTACAGAGTCAAGCACAAAACTTGTTAAAAATCACCCTTTTGTTGGATGCTATCATTAGCAGCCTTCTGAGGAATTTGGGAGTAAAGCCAAGGACTTACTCTGAGAAACCAAACTGCACTTTTGCTTCCAGAAGTTATTTGTGTAGGTCAAGGTTACAGTCCATTTTTAAAACCCTAGAAGAAAACATGTTCCTTTCCCTTAATACATCATATGTTAACTCGAGCTTTTAAATTTGGGGGGAGAGGGAGATAAAATCAGAGAAATTATTAGCCAAAATGACCTTTCTGTTTAAAACCCGCCTGACAGGAAGAGAGTCTTTACTGCGAAATTACCAGTCATAGAATAATTACGTTCTGAGGTGTTGCTAATTATAACCAAAATTACTTTAAACAGTTTTGGGGAAGTGACTGAGGCCTGCTGCTTAGCATAAAGCAGTTTTATTTACGCATGTACAAAGTAGTTTACATCCCTACAGGATTAAAGTAATTGCAATATTTCACTGTAAGTTGTTGTAAAAATTGTGTCATGCAATGACGAATCAGAATTGGTAGGAAAAAAGAGGGTAAAATATACTTTTGCTTTTCATGATTTTTCTAACTTGGGCATTTCAAATCGTAATTCTAAAAATAGCTTTTGCATTCTTTTTGTTTCTTAAACAGAATAGAAAAATCTGTTTCTGCAGATCAGGCCTATCCAGTGATGTTGATTCCTACCTTCAGTCTGCTCAGGTGAGTTTCTCAGGAACGTGTTAAAGATCAGATTATTTTTTTTCCCCTACTTGTGGATATTGTTTTGCCTAAGTGAGTTTTGCTAACATAACTTTTTGCTTGGCAAATCAGTTTTTTCAATGTTAAGATGGTTAAGATAACAAGAGAGCATCATCAGAGAAGCGTGCATGGAATTACCAAGCTTCACACATACGTCACACATAGCAGGAAAAGTCAAGACCCTAACAGATCCAGAAAATAGGCAGTGAGTCCCATAAAGGCAGTAGCATGATCCTTGTTTTAAAGATGACAAGAGGCACACAAAGAGGTGCCTCGCATTGTCCAGAATACAAAGTAGGAGATGAGAATTTTCTGCTCACGTTTTGTTTTTAGATACAGCTTTAACACCTACATGAAATTAATTGCTATTTTGTTTACATAGGGTAGTCTGTATCCAGTTCTTCCTTTCTAAAGTCCATTTGTGCTGTAGAGAATATGTAGGGATTGTGAACGTATCTGTAAGTAGCATTCCACTGTTGAACTAATTGCCAGGCCAAGCGAGGGACCACAGTAAATGGGTGAATAATTTGATCCAAGATGGATTTGTACTCTACCAACACAGCCTGAAATCTTCTAATGCTTTTGGATTTGACTGTGAGGTGTTCATTGTTGTTTGAGCCTGTTCTTTTCTATTACCATATTTTCTCTGGATATCATTTCTGTGTACCTTATCTTTCTATAAAGGGCCACATCTTTACCATATTTCCAGGGAGTAGTCAGTAAAAGCATACAAAATTTACTGCTGTAGACCAAAATATGGCAGATAAAGGTAGTGCATTACAAAGTTCTTGCCCTCAATCATGCAGAAGGCTGTCTATGCTCCTGTGAGCGGTGGTACATACGTGGCTACACTGTAATGGGAGAAGGGTTAACAGCAAACCAAGACAGTTTCTGCAGCAGAAGGAGATGGGATCTTCTCTAAGTAATTACCTTTTATGTAATAAACAATGTCAGTGGTCAATAGAGCGAGTTTTCTTACCCTAATCCCCTTCCATTTAACTTAAAATAGAAATGCTGTTAGTTTGAGTAGCAGGTTGGTGTATCGTGAAGCCTGGCCGTACATGGCTGCATATTAAATTTAACTGAACTGCCAGCAGAAGTGTTGCTACAGTAGCCTTTGTCTATTCTTCCCTTGAATAAAATACAATAAACAAATACAATGCATGCTAGGGCTTCAGTGGTGTTAGGTGCTTTTGGCAGACGCGTCTACTGATATACTGCAGTCTCTTTGGAATACAGAGTAGGTTGCATTTTATTAGAGATTCTGTTGATGTTGTGAAATTGTGAGTAGCTTCTCCTGTACTTTAAGCTTCTATTGACTCTGAAAATCGAGCTCTAATTACTAATGGATACTTTGCAAAATAATTTCATTTTGGTAAAGGACACACATAACCTGTTATCATTAGATATCTACTGGCAATCCAGAGAGCTTGTGCTTTGACTAACCCTTAAAGCAGGGGAAGGTTTGATAAGAGAGAAATGCCAAAAGCCACGACAGTGGTTAAGGTAATGAAGAATTTAAAGATTACAACAGCATATCTATGTTTCTACGTACAAGCTTTGACTTTCAATGAATGTGATTTTCCTTACGGACGTGGTGAGATTTTTGGTACAGAATGATCACACAGCTGAATATTCTGTAGCTGAATAGGCCCCCGCTCAGTTACAAGGTACAAAAAGACCAGAGCTTCAAGGCAGCATGCTTACAGTTTTCTCTGTGTTACATATAAACAGTGTCTCTGTCTACTGTTCTCTCCAGTGAAGTGCAGCTACTGTGATCTCTTTCCTGACCATCAGTCTTACCGTGTCCTCCTCTTTACTTCAGAAATACACTTACTTGAAGAAGAGTTGCACTCAAAAAAGAAAAATGGGGCAAAAATTTGAGATAAAGAAAGTTAGTCCTATTTAATATTATCAAAGGTTATATGCAAAAGTAGTGGAAACTGCAAATAAATCCTTCTAAGATTTTTATATTTTTTAATATTTTTTATTTTTATTTTTTATCATTTTCTTTATAAACAGGGCAATGCTAAAGCAAGGGCAATGCCATGGAAGGTCAGTGGCCTTACAGTTATAGGAAGCTGATCAAAGAGAAGAAACTTAGCCTGACCTTAGCCATAGTCATTCTCAGTGTTTTGCTGAAGTCTTGAGTAACTGCGGTTTCTTCTGTTCCCCACTTGGGTCTATGAATTCTCAGTGTCTGAATCCTTCTGCTTCTGGCTTATAAAATCCTGTGTCTGTAATAAGATTCTTCATTTTCTTCCTCATATTGGCAATACTGAGGGAATCAGAACAGTTGTTGATTGTTTATTTCTTAGCAGTTCTGTTTTTTGTGGAAGGAAATTGGCCTTCTTCCTACCAGCATTCGTGGAGCCAGAGAATGCCCCAGAGTTGTCAAGGCAACAGCTTTTCCTTGGGGAACTGCAGAAGAGAAAGTGATGGGAACATCCTCCAGAGAACCAAGGTCTTTTGTTGTATGTCATATAAACCTGTGTGTGGTCTCTTTACTGCAAACGCTATCTGTGTACAGGTTAGTGAAAGTAGAAGTTACGCGCAGTGCGACGTAATGAGATGGAGCTTACGCTTCTGACAAAAACATTCCAATGTTTATGCAGGTATGTAATTGCAGGCCCAAACTGGGCTTCTCTTCAGTGTATTTGTTCTGTTGTGCAAGGTCATTACACGGCCATGTTAAAATACTGGCATAAGTGTAACATTTTTAGCCTTTTGGAAAGGAAAGGGAGCTGAGTTTTCTTTACTACCTAGAACTTTCAGCAAGCAGAATTTTCTACTTAATATTTTCATCCAGGTTCAGTGCTGCAGAAGAAGGGTGTCTATTGGTCTAAACTACCAGCTGGATTCTTATGGTGATACTGCTTGCCTTCACTGGGAGATGAATTTCTCATGCTGGGTAAACCTTGAAAACAGTGAACCAGATCCTTAGCAAGTATAAAGCACATAGCTGATCTGAACCAACAGAGCTATGCAAGATTTTATCTGGTGCAGACTGGGGACTGCATGAATTCAGCATGGAAAATGCCATTGCAAGAGTGCTAGAAATGCATATAACCTAGAAAAGTACCTTCATTCTGTCACAAGGGCAGAGTCCAACAATTCTTTCTGCATTGTAGTAGAAATACTAGGAATAGGAATTTCTACTGCCTCAATAGCCAACAGTTAGAAAATCTTAAATCTGTATATTATAGTTGGAATACACAATGCATATTGCTCCAGAGGCATGAGAAATGATCCATTTCCCATTAGACATACAATGAAGCTATCAAGAGTTTAATAAAATATTTTATGTGGGGAGATCAGATGGTTCTAAGACTTGTTGCTGTGCTTAGTGTTTGGTACGCAGTGTTTCCATCTTCATGCAGTAGTTACTTGAGATCTCTAAAGCGCGTATTTGCTGTCATGTTACTGCTGTATGTATAGCAAAATACTATATAGGACATAGCATAATCTTGTTTGATATGATGATCCTGTAATTTTCTTTAAAAAGATTAATCTTGTAAATACCGTAACGTTATATTAGTAGTCACAGTAAGCTGTTTAAGATTTATGTGCAGCGGCATTATTTATATTTATAGTCAGTGACCTTGATACCTTGCACTTACAGTTAAGTTGAGATTTTTCTGTTACTTTGTTTCTTTATTTTCTTGACCTTGGTTAAAACAAAACAAAACAAAACACTGATGTTTGATTTTTGATTTACAAAACAATTTCCAAACTTTTACAAACTGTGAGACACAGTTACACATAGATTTTGGAGTTATTTTAACACTTCTTCCCATTTCATGTAGTCATTTATGTCACTGGGGAGCGAGTAGGGTACACCTACAGACACAAAACATTACCTATGAATTAGGCTTTTTGAAGTGCATTTCATTACAGTGTCGGTCATTGCAGAATGAGGTTCTGAGCCTACAGATAAAAATAAATACAGTTCCTTTAAAAGGTGGAATATTTGAATTTAGGTTGCAACATAGACGGTTGCATGAAATGATCTCTCCTGACATGTCAGCTGAAATACCAGAAATCCTATTTCTAATCCCCTCCATGTAATATGGCATGGGGACATTGATACATATCAACCGTAAAGAGAAACAGCACAGCCTTTCAGACAGACTCTGCGGGCTGCCTATAATTCAATCCCTCTTCTCCAGCCTCTCCACCCACTGGTTGAGTCTCTCCTTGCCCTTCCAACACCTAATGCACTCCTCACACAATGGAGGGAGGGCAGGAGCAGTGTGGTGAAAAATTAGACGCTGCAGACAAAAACTTGACAGACTGTCTTTCTCCTAGTGTCACAATATGAACTGGCCAAGTGAAAAATAATGGCCATTATCCCATCTCACTGAGTGACTTAAATGACTTACAGCCACATACAGAGAAAGTTCCTTGGACTATTTCCATGGGTTTTTTAATTTAATTTGCATGGTAAGATGTACAAGGTGGATTTTTACAGTTTAAGCAGCTTCGTTTTTCTCTGACCCCTGTGTAAAGTACGGATAATTTCACCAAACTCATTGGAGTAACTTCATTACCAAATGGATGTTGTGAGAGTACCTTCACAGTCCTTAGACAGCTTCCCAGTTGTTGCTGCTCTGTGCTCAGGATAAGCTCCCGTTTACATCTTCCCTAAGAGTGAGGTTTCTAGGCATGCTGTGCATTCAACCAGCACCGCACCTGCAAGTTCCTCGGGAAAGGCGGCTCTTTATGGATAGCATCAGTGTTGTAAAGGTCATAGTTTGAGGCAACATCCGGGAGTCTCATGCACCTAAGCAGCTTCTATATTGGTAACAGTCTCGGAAATGTAGGTATTTTAATAAGTACGGGGTTACATTTGCAACATCAGAAACGCTGTCTCAGGGTCACTTGAATGTGAACTTGGATGATGAACTTTGACATTCCAGGCTAGTACCTCTATCCTGGGATGCTGGCCAGGCCTCTCTTTCTTACCTTGGTCAGAAAAACAGTCTTTGACTTGAGATACTTTTCCCTCTGAAAGTTTCACTACAATTGGTAAATTCCTGTGAAATTCTGAGAAGAACAGCTTTCTTGAAGAATTCCCAGCAAGTTCTTTACAAGACCTGGGGTAAAAGCAACTATTCTCTGCCTCCATGTCCAGTTCCTCGTGCCAATTCAAAAGCATAGCCATGGACTTGAGAAGAGCAGCTGTACAAGCAGAAGCAGCCAGAATCTAAACGTGAGAGGAGAGGGACTGAGCGCTGTGTAGTACTGTGACTGTTATAGCGCACGAGAATTTGAGCCACAAAATCTAGCTATCCTTCGTTGTGCGCTACAGCTTCTGTAACCTGACCTGCCCAATAAATCTTGCTTCCAACTGGGGCCATGCTTTTATACGTGTACAAAAGCCAGGAGAAGACTCCTTGTACCTATTCACCAGTTGCTGTTAGTGCATGCAGCTCTTAAAAAAGCTCGCTGGGAGCAGCCGTGAGCGTGGGGTGCTTTCAGAGCTTCTCATGTCCTGTCCAGGCTAACTGCCGCCTGGAGCGCCGATGGACCACACGTGCACGTCCCGTTTGGAAGGCCTTCCAGCGTCCTAAGGCACCAGATGTACTTGGTCGTAAGGCTTCTCTGCGTGTGCCTGAAGCCCTGCTTATATGAACAGAATGTCTGGTCTTGAGAGCACGTTGAAGTATGACTTGAGAGGCAACAGAAGATGCTGTTTGTCTTTTATTTATTACTAATGTAGATAAGATACTGTAAATAATGGAGAGCCACAAAAAAAAAAAAAAAGAGAGATTGTTACAAGTGCAGCATACCAGAAACTGCTTTCTTCTCTTTGCAGTGGAAATGTATTTAGCAATCTCTTCCCGTTTATTATTTCTGATGGAAGCAAAATCTTACCACAGAATTAGCCAATATTTCATATACCTGAATCTATGTTCATTCTTCCAACAGCGCCCTTCATCTTTTCTCCTTTTGTTCCCTTTTTTTTGGAATTCGTGGTTAGATGGAGCAAGATGTTTTCTCAAACTGCATTAAAAAAAGCCTTATCTCATCCTGGTTGTTATTCTCCAAAAAAATGCATACTGTATTTCGTCTGCTGGTGTGGAAGTCAAATAAAAACAATAACCTGCTGCAATTGATATAAAACTATGAAAGTTAAGAACCTGAAATCCAGCGGAGTTCTGATTCCATATTTAATATGCATTAGAAACCTATATTTTGTGTATAGTAAAATAATAATATTATGAATTATTACTTGCAGAAAATCAAATAATAATGTGTGCTCTTTTTCCTTTTTTCACCTTTGTTCCAATGTGCTAAAATAATTTTTCTTTGCAGTGTAGAACTCTGTTGATGAAGCCTGAAGTACATGACAATATGACTGAAATTCATTATCAGGCAAATAGTGTAGTGAACTTTGCAGCAAATCATCACAAAGTAATCTTGCTTTTCTCTCTGGCCTTACTCTAAATGTGATTTGCACTCTTACAGAAAGAGGACCTTGCGCTGTTTTTGATGTTACATACAAATGGTTTTGCTTTGTAAAATCTCCATTATGCCTGTTTACATTTAGAAGCACTGTTATTGATTCAAGCTGTACTGATTTGAAAGTAGGAGTCTTTAACACTAAGCCCCTTCAAAGTTTCTCATAAATTTGTGGCATTTTGCCAGCGTTGCTCACAAAACAGCATAGAGCTGCTGGAAGGAAATGCTCCAGCTGCAGGAATAAACGGAGCCAAAAACTAATGTCGAAATAGAAATTATCCAGTTCGTGATTTCGCTTTGATCACCAGATGTTTGTCACGTGACTTCAGCATTAGAGAATACGAGAGAGGAGAAAGTGGATGGTGTGATACTTAGCTTAAATTTAACACAAGAGCTCATAGCTCAGCAATAGATGTACACAAACAGTTAATGTTTTTTTCCATTTTGGTTGAGAGATTCCTTGTTTATCATGACATGGATTACAGCAAACTATGCAAAATTTTGGTTTGTTTTCTTAATTCTTTAAACTCTGACAGATTATGGAAGCAGAGCAAGGTGCACTCCAGATTAATAGTATAGATTACTCTGTTTTGATTGGTAATTTGTCTCTATCAAGGGCCTAACTGTTCTTTGTGTCCTGGTTTACAGTGATGTTAGTAAATTATAGAGTACTATTCTCAGCTCCTAAGGGCTGCAGAATTGGATTTGTATCTTTTTCCTGGTTTTAGCATTGCCATTCATTTGATTTAACTTCCTCCAACACAATGTACTCAAAGGAGCTTTTTTCAGCTTCTCTTAGTTATGAATTAGTTGAGCGATTTCTAAATGCATAGAATTGAAAGGACACTTTTGAATTTTCAAGTTGTAACCCTTTATCATCTCTGTCAACCATCTCATATAATGCAAAGCTCCATGTAAAATCTCCTTACGATTTTTGCTCTTATTAACCTTGCAGGATGGCTGACACAAACTTTTGGTGCTCTGGGGATTAAAAAGTCTCTTGAAATGTCCAACCTAAACTTATTCAGGATGTGTTTATAGCTACTTATTCTGATAATAGAAATATTATATGATTCACGCCATAGAATTTCTAAGTGAATTTGGGTAAGTGACTTAATGCCTGTGTTTGGCACGAGTCCTTCCCCTCCATCCTCTCCCACATGGACACACATTTGTGTCCCCTGCTGTGTCAGGTAATTGTCCGTTCCGTTACTGATCTATGTCAGTACCTTAGTCTGGCAAAAGTACACTCAGTTTTGAGAGGATAGTTTTATACCGGAATACTGGACTAAAACAGTTCAGCAGATGGCCTAGGAAGCACATAGAGAGGGGAGGACAGAGGCAGTGCCTGGCAGTTACATTTAGTTTAGGTTGCTGTGGAACTATAGCCTCAATTCTAGTTTCATAAAGCTATGATAATACTTTCTTTTCCTGTATTTTGTTCATATCATCCGTTTAGTTTTTAAGCTCTCTAGATCCAAGACTGCATCTTTTAGTGAAGTGCACAATGACAACCACAGTGGATGCCCACGTGTAGAAATCAAGACAGTGCTGATACAAGGTCACAATAGATGCAGCGTGCTTTTTTTGACTGCTTATCTTCTGTCACACATTTTGGGTTGTGCTGTAAACATAACCAGCTGTACTGAAAACAGATTATATTCTGTGCAGATTATATTTCAGTTTATTGTTTATGATAATATGGGAATTTGGGTTTTTATATGGTCTTTGTTTTTTTGTAGTGCTTCTTCTGAGAAGCATAGGATTCATTATCTGTATAAATACCCACTTTTCTTTGTAACGTGTTTACTTGTGAACTTCCTTGACCTACTTAATAGTCCTAGCAGCAATTAGTTTTGAAGCCTTTTTTGCCTATTAACCCCAGAAGTGTGTCATACAGATTTACATTACAACATGAGTTTTTAATGTAAGAGAAAATAATGCCACCTATTAGTTTGGAATCTGGACAAAACCCATGTATTTTATAATAGGTGCTCTTATGTGAAACAATATATTCTTAATATTTTTAACAACTTCTGAATGTACTGTCTCCACCCTTCCCTGTAGTATTTTGCATACATCTGGTATTTCTGGGTCTGTTTCTCACAGCAGTGTTGAGAAAATTTCATGCTTTCACATTTTTCAGCTGTAATACTATTTACTTCGAAGAGAAATGAATATCCTCCAGTATTCTGCCAGGTCTCTCTCTAGGCTTCCACACTGAGGTAGTTTTATTTGATCCTTTTATGCCAAAGATTAAATTTCCTTGTGTTGTATGGTGAGATACCAGTGCTTATTTTCAGGGAATAATCTTATGGGAAGTTCTGTGTTCGAAATTATTTGCATTCAAATCCAAAATGCCAGTAGCCTTTGTTTCAGTAACAGAAGATCTGGTTTGCTCTCATGCTTCCAGAGAAAGCCCATTTCCCAATACTTACCTGTATTGTCCATCTTCCCTTATGGGCCCAATCCCTTAGTTCTTACTTAAGAAAAAATAGAAGTAGTTAAGAATACTAATATTTCAAAAATAAATGCATAAACTTACATTGAGTCAATCGATGGGAAGGACTTGACTGAGGAGTTCTGAATGTTCACTTGGTTTAGGGTGTGTTTAAGTTTAAACTACTCATTTCTTCCATAACTTGATGCAACTCAGTAATTCTTGACTTTCTGAAATGTTCATTTAACTTACCATGTAAGGGTTATAGGTGTTTCAGAGCCTGATCGCATTGCCTGTGTTCAGACAAATACCCACTGTCTCCAATGACGAATTTTACGTTCAAAGAGGTTCCCCTGCGACAGGAGTTTTGCCTGAAGAGAGGAAGCTGGATCAGTCCCACATGTTGTAGAGACTTAAAATCAGGAATTAATATGCAGTAGAGCTATGACAGTGGCTTTAATTCTACTCACATTAATTTTCACTGTTGTTATTAATTAAACCCTGAAAATCAGGGATTTAATGGAAACTCTGACAGACCTTTAATTATAGCATTTCAACAGTCTTATAGCATAGGATGTCCTCTACTAGTGCACAGGACATTCTGTACTTGAGAGGGTACAGAAAGAAGTCGTAGTTTCTGGTGGTTTTTATGTTCAGAACGTTTTTGAATTCATGACAGGCTTTTACTCACTGTTGTCTGCTGCATCTGGGTAAGTCATATAAAGTGAATACTTTAATTGTTGTGTTCAAGAACGATTTGGAAATGGAGTTTTTAAAATTTTTTTAACGCAAATGCTCACTATTGTTCAAAATTAGCTGTCATTGTTTTAGGAGAATGTATTTCCGTCTCTGGATTTCTCACGAGCTATTTGTGTAGCTTATTGCATTACGCTCACAGATCTGCCTACAACTTACGTTATTTAGATTGCAAACTTCTGGCAGGACCTTTTTTTCTCTGTTTGTCTAACATCTATCACAGTGGGATTCCTATGTGCGCCCATAATATAAGCCATAAATTACAGTAATTCATCACAGGTGATTTGTATCACTGTGTCTAAAGCCTTTGCATCATGTGTGTTCCGTTAGGGCCTCAAGAGGAACTGCTTAGGCCTTGACTGTGTAGCGCAAGAGTTGTATCAAAATGTATGGTGTGATTTACAGATACTGAATCGTCAGGAGGGATAGGAAACCACAGGGAATAATCAGATATTGCGGATAGCAGCGTTCTGTAATGTTTAGTGCATTCCATTTCAATGTATTCAAGCATATAGCCATATAATACATAGTTTTATGTGTGAAACACAGTATTACACCCTACCTGCTAATTTTTACAATTTTATCACAAATTTTGCCACATATATTTTCCATTAAAGAACATTACTGGATTTAAGTGAATTTATGGCAATTGAAATTATCATTGAAGGGTCGAGGGAGATGGACACAAAGTTTTAACTCTGGAGACTATGAAGGAAGTACAGTCTAAAAGTCTCAAAACCAGAGACAAATTTAACAGTGTTTGTAGCTATTAACAGTATTTATAGCTAAAACAATTAATGATTTTGGAGAAGCTGAGTCATGAGTTTTTAAATGTTTTTGATATTGGTAAAAACTGGTGTTTAATCAGTTAACCTGTCCTCTTGATTAGCTAACAGAACTGTAAGAAATGACAGAAAATGTGTATGTTCTAAAATGAACAGGGAAAAAAATTGGAGGATGTTCCATATTAGAAAGGATTTCAACTTTTATGTGACTCATTTTAAGATTTCTTAATATTTATAATTTACAATAATGTTTGGATGTGTATACATGAACCAATTCTAGAAACATTTTAGGCAGTTAGAAAAAGCATTTTGTTAGGAATCCAGCGAGAACTATTGTGTGATGGTTTGTATTTACACTATATATTCTATGCAAGTAAAAACTTTCTAAGATCCACAACATACCTTGCATGAGGTGTGTTTGACAGCCCGCTTCTACAGAGCTACATACATAGGAATGTGAATTATTGAATAGAACCAGTCTCCGCCTTAGCAACTACTACTGAGTATCAGGAAGCATTGTTAAAATCTTCTGAATTACTTTAGGGATGATAAACATATGAGTTCTTGCAACCAGCCGTTGTTCTCTGAGATCCCAGACACAGGCGAAAGTTACTAATATGAGTAAAGCTTAAATGGTCGCATTTCTTTTTTATCTGCCCACGAGGGTGGGCCTATGCTCATTCTCCACAGACAGTACTTCTGGTGGCTGTGCATAAAAGTGGCTTAAAACTCAATTTTAAGATGTTGAGTGCTGGCCCAGGTGGTTACATCACTAGAGGGCAAGCTTGCCAAGCCCCGAAAACCACCAAAGCCATGGCAGTACTGTCTGTGCCACCTGCCATAGAGAGAACCCAAAGCTGTGTTCACATGAAATTAAGACCCAGAAACCAAATTTGCATAAATAAACTATTCAGCTGATCCGTTCTTTCTTTAGTCAACTTTATAAAGACCCCAACTTCTAGCCTTGGTTCCAGCAGACTTTCAGAGCTCCGCAGTTTCCTTGCAATCTAGGTCTACTTTTACACCTACAGATAATTTTTCATTCTCCTATCTATCCAGAGCCATTTTTCATGGATGGACATTTAAAATACCTCATTAAGAAATTATTTGTTCTTCACTGAAATTTAAATTTACCGACGAGAGCCAGGGAAACTGGTTTCACGTTATATCTAAGTCAGTCTAATAGCTACCCGCCGCTCCTCCTTCCCTTTGCCAGCTGTATGCTCTCGCTGCTGTGATTGCCCCACTCTTTGCTAAACCAGCCAAGGAACCTCGACTATCAGAAAACTAACCTTATTAAAAAAAAAAAAAAAAGGTAGATGTTTTTCTCTTGGTTTACTTCTGTGAACTGCTTCACTGTGGGAGCTGGTGCAATGGAGGTAGAGGATGAGCAAGTCGCCCCCCGCTTGGTGGCAGGTAGCCGTTAGATTTGCGGGGCTCAAATGTGAAACAACAGCCTGAGAATTGGCCAGCATCCTATGTCTCTAGTCCTCTCTGAGGATGCAATATGAAATAAAATAATACCTATCACAGATAACAAATAAATATGCATTTTATGTAAATTCGATGAAAAACTCCTCTGAAATAATTGCTTCAAGTCGTTAGGAAAGCTGCTTTAGTATAAGAACTGCCGAGACTTCTTCTTAGCAGTGCCAGCATTGATTGGCTGGGTTTAGCAAAGCGCAGTGGATGTCAGCTATGGACAAAATTGTTGTTAGCATTAGAAAATTGCCTGCTGTGTGGATGGGCTTAATGCACTATTATATGGTATGGATGCAAATTTAATGGGCTTGAAAATGGCGAGATTGAGCCTGAAACCTGTAGGGCATGTCCTTGGCCCAAACCAACCCGCACCACTTCTAATCAGGAGTCAGTCTACCGAAGTGGAAGGCATTAAACCAGTAGCTGATTAGAACTGGGACCCAGTTACTTAAATGGGAGATTTGACTGGGCAGGTGACCACAATGGCTTTTTGATTTATTTTTTTTTTTATATTTGTATTTTTTTTCAAGGAACAGAGTAGCTATTAGTTTAAATGCACAAGAAATACAAACCTGAAGTGTTAAAATGACATTTAGAAATAGCATAACAATACAGACAATATTAAAAGAATGCAATTTGAGAAGGTGTCCTTCCTCACACAGTAATGGGATTGCCACTGCTGCTCAGCACATCACAAGAAAGTTTTATCTTAGAAGACCAAAATAATGTCATTAACAGAAAATTAAACTTAAAGTCACCATGAACTATGGACTTAAAAGACCCTCAAGAAATGAAAACCAATTGTCTGTTGGAAAACCAGGAGGTCAAGTAGTCATTGACCAACCAAAAGCTGCACCGATTGCTGAAACGTACAGTACTTTCAAATCCAATTAACTGTTTCAAGCAGACAGTCCTCATTTTCTCTTTCATCAGGAAGGGAAATTTGCAATCATATATTCCAATGAAAGTTAAGTTGTTTTGATCTGATAATTGTCAGATGTATTTATCTTAATTTGTAAGTTTCTAATGCTAAAGCTCCAAGCTGTTCAGATATAACAGAAGTACTGGGAAATGAGGTACAAAATGCTGGAATTCAAATTAACCAATAAATATATTTTAATATATATCAGCAGGACTCTAGAGGATTCCATTAATGTTGAAAAATAGAAAGGATTTAGGTTAATTTGGTAAGAAGGCAGGTCAGAACGTTTACAACAGTGGCATAGAATTGTATAGAGATGCAAAATTTTTCGAGAGAGCAGAATTTTTTCAAAAACGCTGACTCTAGCTGTCACAGCCCTGCCTTGGTTAAATCCAGTGGAGAGATATGAGGACTTTCTAATTTGCTTTCCCTCTATTTTAATAATAGCTGTGCATAAGTAATTTATGAAAGGCCAACCAGGCAGTGGGCAACAGAAAATTAAACTCATTTTATCTGAAAGCAGGTGGATTTCTATATATCATTAGCATGCATAGAATTCTCACAATGTTATTTCTTATACTGATGGAATGTAACCAAATAATATATGAGTTTTTTGCTTATGCACGAGTGAAATTTTTAGATAAAAGTGCCAGCCCCAATGGCAATTTTCTGCAAAACGAAAACTAATTCTGCGAAGCTTCTTATTACCGGGAAGACTCATTTGGCTTGCATTAGAGACTGACATAAGTGACTTTAGGATTTTACTAACAGATTAGATGAGATGTGCTATATGCGGTAATATCATTAGAGAATGTAGCAGCAGAAGCAGAAGAGTTTGTGGCACTTAAGGACACTGGCACAAGTGAATTGTTTTCATTTATGACAAGCCTTTAAATGCTTATTTTTTTTCTCCTGATTAGAATATGTTTTAGTTTTAGGTTTCCTTCACTCTTCCCCAAGATCAAAAAAAAAGCTTCTGCCTAAATAATTCCTCATGTTATTTCACCCACTGCTACTAAATCTATTGTATATGCCTGCCTTATCACCTGTATCACCTCGAGAGAGGGTAGATTTTTATGAAGAAAACAACACTAAAACTAAATAAATGTGTGGTCAATTTTATTCTAATCTAAATGAGGAGAGAGAAGCAAACCACGTATTTCTCTACTTGCTGTATTTTCACTATTCATTACTAGAAACATATTTGGGATCTATGCACATATCGTTCAAAGTATTTTAAAACAGCAACAAATATGCTACAATCATTTAAATTAACCAAATGGAGCTTTCTTTTTCTTACCTCATAAAACTCTGTTATGAATTTTTTCTTTTAATTACGATACCCAAAGATACATCCTGTACAAGGCCATGTCGTATTATATCATGTTTTACAGTGAGGGTGAGGAACAGCCAGGTAGTTTGGCTCAAAGTGAAACTTTCCATTTTATTTTATTTTTTAATTCAAGAAGCAATAGTAACAGCTACCAGGAGTTAGCAGTAACTACTCCTGTAATGGGTTGTATTACTTTGTACTGATTCTTTGTAGTTGGCAATATATGTTGTTCACATTTGAATTTCAAAAACGAGGGAAGATATGGCTGTGCTGTTGGAACCAATAACACTGACCCAAGTCATCCAACAGAGATAGAAGCCCTTTGTAGCCCTGACCCATGTGAGGTGACTGTGTCCAGCTGTTCTTCAGCTGCTTATTCAGTTTCCTGTATCAGCACTCAGGTATGTCACACTTACATGACTTTTTTATATTGCATTACTTTTTTCTTGGTTTACTCTGATAGCAAAGTTTATATTGTCCTCCATATTCAGTACTTTTACAGAGCTATCTTGGCTACTAAAGGCCATAAGAAATAGGAAAATAAAATCCTCAGGTAAACTGCATGGGTATAAATGTAAAATGACTATGTTTACTTCAGCGAAGCTAATCCAAGTATATAATGTCCTACTTAAAAAGCAGAGTTTGGCCCAATGTAACCAATATTGAAAACAGACTTGATATTAAAGAGAACCATAAGTTCTATTCTCAGGTGAAAATGCTGGTCTCGGCCATACTGAAGCAAATGCAAAATCATTCTGCTGAAGTCAATAGATTTCCTTCAGGCTTTGCTCAGCATAAACAGGGACAGAGTTTGGCTCTGTTGTGACATGGACTCAGCTAGTGTATTAAATGGTAATGATTAGAATTCAAATGTAACATTCAAGCAGATAGATTGCAAGACTCTTTACACACTCTGGCTCATAAAGTCTTTCCCTGTTGCAATCACTTGCCACTGTTAGCAAATGTGTAAAAGAGAGAGAAGAAATAACTGAAGAAATATAAAAAATCTGAAACTTCCATACTGAGGTGCACGGGCATTTTGCCACCATCTGCTGAGACCTGTCTCCTGCCAGCATTGGAGAGCTGAAATATAAGGACAGGTATATATATTGTCATTCCAGATCACCCCTTCTCCATTCTGTGTCATCTTGTACCTACCTCTCTACCAATGCTGGTTTTCCAGTGCTAATTTTCCTATGATGCTAACACCTAGCAGAGAAACTTAGGACAAGACTATCTGGAGCATCTTAGACCACTAAATCTGTTTCTTGCAGTCGCAGACAGACGTGTCACATAATCCTGATCATAAATGTCTGAAATTCCATCTTAAAGCAAGTTAGGTTCTCTGTTCCTACATTCTCTGTTGGAAAGCTGATCCAAGACCTCCTTCTGTGAAAAATTTTGATGACAAACAAAATGTAACAGCAAATTTGTTCCTGTGCCATCTTCTATAGCTTAGTTAGCTGATCTCCTTCTGTTATCTTTGTTTTAAATTCACTATTAGTTATGGAAGACCTGCCCAGTACACCTGGAGCTCCGTCCTGCTATTCCATAGCCTGCCCAGATACTTCCTGAGTCTTCTGGCATTATCCAATTGTACATTCAAATAAGTAATCCAGGAAATCCAGTTCAGCCCTGTCAGTGCTAGGAAATGCATTTTCCTGTGCAATATTCCCATTTGCCTTTGAGCTTAACGTGTATGTATACCAAGTGCTCCAGCACTTATGGCCTTAACCTTAAGACTTCTGTAGGGTAGTACAAAGTATTTAAGTTGATTATAACAGCGATTAGAGCATAGACAAAAGTCAGAAGTGAGAACAGAGAAAGTAAACAATATGGTGGAAGAACATTAGAATAATTTTTCATTGCAAATGGACTAAAAGAAGGTGTACATTTTTCTCAATTTGCATCTTATTTTTGTCATATTTTATTTCCTACTTAAAACATTAAAGTCAAAACAGGCACATGGATATGTCTTCATTTTTCCCCCATTTTCATTTAAATATACAACATTTGAGGGCATTCAACCATCTGCTTTTTATTTGCAGCCAGCAATCAAAAAGTATTTTCACTGTATTATTAGAAACTGAAAAATAAATACTATATTTTTAATCTTAAGCGTTTTAAAAATGGAAGGAGATGCTTTCCAGCAAGTGTCAGTAAGTCTTGCTCTAAGTTCCTTGTGTTGGCATACTGCTGAAGGCTAAAAACAGCTTATACAGATTTTATTTGTTTATAAGGCAAATTATAAAATGTTCCACCAAAATAAGTAATGACAATTTTTGTCTACATAAATGTGCATGTAAATGTAATGATGTTTGTTGTCATTTCAACATGACTACCATTATTGAAATAGAAGAGCCAGTACTAATTCTTGCTGTCATATTTCTTAAAAAATGAAAATAAGGCATTTAGAGCAGCGTCAAGGTTTTCAGTGTTGATCATTCATCTCCTGCATGCTCTTAGAATAACACCCTCAGCAAAAGTCAGACAAAAGCTAACTAGAGTTCTGCTTTCTAATCTCTTTAAGAAACATACATTTGAAGATATTTTCCAACTTCAGAGTGTTCTGAAACTCAGTGAGACCTTAATGAATAAGATGTGAGGTTTTGTCATTTTGTTAAACGTTGTATAACCTGGGCACAGGGTAAAAACCTGCAAAAGTCTGCCTTTGTTCTCAGCAGCCAAAGGAAATTCTTTTCTCTTTTAATTTAATACTTTGAGGTTACAAACTGTGCTGCGATGAGCTCTCATGGTGCCCATCCTCCAGTGAGACTATCTACAGGATAATAATTCATAACAACATTCAGGCCAAAACCCCCACACCGTTGAGCTTATATGTGATTTCAACATAGCAGTGTTTTTTCAAACTCCTTGAAAGTGTGAGTTCCTCTGCTCCCCTTCTCTCACCTGTATTTGCGTGCCATCCCCAGCTGGCAGCGGTTCCTGCCTGCAGTTACCTACTCTTCCTTTCATGCTCTGGGGAAATTCAGTGCCGCTCGCTTAAGAAAAACTGAGCGTGTGGCAACTGGCAATATTTAAAACTTCTCAGAAGTTTAATTTCTGAATTTTGTCATGATTCCTACAGCTGTCACCAGCCACTCAGCTGGGGCTGATAATAGCTCGCACTGACCACTATATAGAGATGCTGTCCTCTTGTGGGAATGTCTTGCTGTGGTCTTTAAGTTTCCTCTGCTTCGGCAGATGGCTACAGCATGATCAAGAATGGAACCAGAAAGTATAATTCCCAGATAATAATGACTATTTTACATAGGTTTTATGGCTGAATAGATTTAAGAGTTGAGAAATCCTGAATTCCAATCTTGCCTCTTCCACCAAAGTGGCGTGTGACCCCAAGTGGGAAGTGTTGCTGTAGAGGAGTGGTGTCACCTGTTTTCTGAAGGTATGTCTAATTTTTTGTGCCTAACTAACCATACCTTTAAAAGGCACAAATAGTCACGCACCTTTTCAGCTTAAAACTGCAGACATGCAAAGTCTTTGAAACCAGATGCCTCCTGTGTTCCAGAAAGCAAAAGTTGGGTTGGAAACATTTTAATTTCTCTGTGCCTCAGTTTCCCCCAGGTGCTGGCAGGATGAGGTAGCATCTATGATGTGAGGGTAAGAGGGATACTAATTTAATAATTTGAATTTGGGAATGATACTAATTCCTGTGTGCTTTTCCATTCTGAGGGATCTCAAAGCATCGGACAATGGGGCAGGCAGAAGTCACAATGACTGACACAATTGCAATGATTATATTCTGCAAGGTAGGGGCTGCCTCCTTCCAGTGACTTTCTGCAGCAGCAGAGAAAGGTCAAGAACACTCATGCAGTAAAAAGGTGAAAAATGAAAGGCTGAAGCTGTAGGTTCACCTGAATCCAGGAGCTCTGTGCAGGATTCTGCCTAGTTAATCCAACAGGCCTTCTGCTAACTATAAAATACATCTCTAACAGAGAGGCAAACACAAAACCAGCAAGCTGCACAGCATTATGAGACTATTTTGGGGAAATAACCCTGATATAGGTCCTATACATAGCTCTGATCATAAAACTCAGGAAAATATTATAAAACTTTTCTTCTTCCTTTTTAAATTGATTGAATCCCCAGATAGCGCTTTAATTATTCATGCAGATGATGCGGTATTTTGTGCAGCAGTTTCTGAGAAGCAGCACCACAGTATCCTCACCGATTGTTACTGTCATCATAAACTTTCCCACCATCTTTCGTCTTATGTAAATTTAATTCCAAACACACCACTTCATGCTTTATTATCTCACAACAGCAATTGCATTTGGCCCTTTGATTCATCTGTGGAGAATGCATTATAAAGCAAAGCATAAATATCATTAAATGGTTAGTTCATGGGGCTTCTAATTTCAGGAACATCACAAAATGCTAATTCGTAGTCTTCATACTAGCACAAAAATATATTTCAGTCAATGTCGTGAAGGTAAATCCCTGCTTTCACCCTTCGCTTGGGAAATGCTGCAGCTTAAAGAAACTTAAAAGTTCTAATAAAACTTACAGCAAACCAACTTGCTGGACTGTTCATCTACACTTCAGTGTATTCTGAGTAAAAAACAAAATGTAAAGAGCCTTCAAAATAGTCTAAAGTAATGAAAGAACAGGTTGCATTTGCTTCTGTTTTACCTGCCATATATTATGGGGTGCAGTTGTTTTCCCGTTGGTGTAATTCATCTTAAACAGGAGCGAAGATGCACCTTCGAGGTAATTTGCTAATTGTTATGGTACTGAACCAGAGAAGAATCAACATCATTTAACCATGTGTGGCTCCAGAAAGAAAAGCTGGCCCATTCGGGCAGAACCCACAGGCGTCTGCGTGCAGTGAGTGGGGAGTGGAGGGCACGGGTGGGAAGTCTGGGCTGGGAGAGAAGACAGCAGATGGAGTAGACAACATACGGAACAGACAGCTTACAAACCCCACTCCTGCTAGGGAGGGAGGAGGCGCATGGTGCTTTTCTGCTTTGTGGGACGTAAGTGTGAAAACTTCATCCACAGATGTTGCTGTATTGATTTGTCCCTATTTTCAAGAATAATTCTTCTTGAAGATTCATGGATTAGGTAGATATAAATTGATTTATTTTATATTTAACACCAGCACTAGTGGAAAAAGTTTAGACAAAATTTGACAACTGTTGCAGGCGTGGAGTGGGCCAGTGGGAAAGACCAAGAGGAGTGAGATGGGCTGGCCAACTGGCTAGGCTCTCCCTCGGCCGCTCTAGCCTGCACAGCAGATCAATAGGTCCTAGTGCCTTGCTAGAATTTATGAAGAGATCTTTGCAGAAGATAATTTCCTTTTCAGCAGTTATTAACCCAAGACACTGAATACCACTTTTCAGTTTTCTGACATACTTGCCTTTAATTCCCACTTTTCCATATTCTAACAGGTACGTTGTGTTGTTTGGTGTCCTTTGTATCTCCCCAGCAGCAACATGAGGTCATTTCTGAGATGATAAAAAGCCCTGTGCACGTCGAACAGCTCAGTGCAAACTACGTGAGCGTGCTTCCTTACAGACGGACCGAGCCACTGAGGCTCCCGGCTGCTGCTCTGAAAGAGCGACCTTTGGAGCAGCCCCCGCACGACACACTCCTTGTGTCTCCCTTGGTGTAGTCTCCGGCCTCGTGAGCTGCGTGTAGGAGTGTGCAGGCAGGGTGCTAATCATCTGGGTGGACATGGGGCTCAGAAGCTATGGAGGTTGCACTGGGGTTCTGTTTGGCATTTGTCTGTGTAGATGGTAGGTAATTTGGGGCCTAAAGGCAGAGAAAGCGAAGGACTGGTTAGCTTCTGCTTTTCTCATTTATTAATTATAAAACTTTCCTAAAATCAGGATTAAATCATCTTGTTACACAATAAAATTTGTCAGGCATCCTTGTCTCGCCTTCCACGTCTGGTAACTAGCATAGCAAGTTCAGCCTGCTGTTGATTATATGGGAAATCATATAATTTCCATATATGATGTGGTCCTTGCAGGGGAAAAAGAAAAAAAAAGCAGGTTTACCTACTTAGTTCATATTTCTGGTAATCTAAACCTGAAGTAAGTGGCTCTTAACCATAATTTTCAACTAAAACCAGCATTTTTTTGTAACTCATGCTCAGAATTACTTGAAAAGTCATGAAGTTAGATTAGCAGCTGGTGCAAATTCAACCTACTTTTGCTAGGATGCACAGAGATATATTGATTTATGTTAGGATATAGTTCCTTGTCTCTCAAGACTGTTTATGCAGCAGGACTATTGTATTCATGAGTAGACATTCTGATAAAAGCACATCTACTCCTGCTATCCTGCAGCTAGTTGTAATTATTATATGTATGTAGGAAAATACTAGCTACTCCATTTTTTTTTCTTTTTTTTTTTTTTTTTAAGTGGGGAGGATGGCAACTGGAATAGGGAAGAAATGGGATCCCCCACCTAGTACAGGCAGTGCTGATTTTTAAATTTTGGATCATGCTTGCTTAGGATCAGAACATTTCTTTGTGTAATGTGGCAACCTTGATTTTTGTACTGGCTATCAAAATGGTTGAGTTTGTGATTTTATTCTCTGCAAATCATCGTTACCGACCCTTAGATGAATAATTTAGATATGTTACTTTTATGAAGACTGGAAGGAAAATTGAGTCTGTATCTCCAACACCAGCAGAGAGTTTGTAAATTGTATTAGGATGGAGTTTCTGAAATCCGGTCAGTGCTGTAGATTATTTTATATATGAATGGAAAGGAGTAAAGTATATTTATTGCAAGGTGCATTTAAATTTTCAAACCTGTAGGTAAACTTTAACTTCTTAATAGTAATAACATTGCATTGGTAGGAAAACAAACTTGCTCACCTTGTGTTTTTATATTTTCTTTAATTTTGGATATTACAAACAACATAGGTATGGAAAGCCGTAATAGCCTATGATTTCTAATATTGGGTAAAGCACAAATATAAAATATACTTGAAGCTCAGCTCTAAGTAGATTATAAACATTTAATATAGAATGTTATCATAATATTCAGAGCACCAAATTGCAGACTTCTGTCACCCACTTTCAGGCATGCTTCTGAAGATCATAGTTAATTCTGCTGATTTATGGTAATGCTGTAGCACTATCATATGCAGCATCAGAAACCACTAACAAGCTTAGTATAAGCTTGGACTGAAATGGTTTGAGGTTTAAATTTCTGTAACGATTATAAACTAGAGGGAGTGAAATCCCACTTCAGCAAAAAAATAAAAGTGTCTTGTTACAATTCAATATTGCATCCTCGCTCTCTCCCCCTCTCATTCCAACCCCCCTTACTTTCTCTTCTCTCTTTAGCTTCTCTGAGGAGCCATATTTGAGAAAAGTAATTTTAAATTGTGACTGGCATTTTTAAATTTAAAAATAATCCTTTTTGTATGGTAATGTGCTTTATAATTAGGAGACACAATGTTAGCATTTATTGGAAGTAGAAAAAAAAGCTGGGCTGAAAAGTATTAAAATCAGCTAGATTTTTTTTTGCCCATTTCATTTGAAATGATAACTATTTATAAAACAAATCTGATGACTTTGCCAACCCTTTCCATAAACATTTTAATAACATATGTCATATTTGACTGTCTCAGGGATACTATGGACTGCAATTACCATAAAATCTGTTTCAAAACTCACACTGAACTTAGGGTTAGTATGAAGCTAATGAAGGTGTGCAAAGAGAAAACATTATGAACCAGAACTTTAAAGAATGTAAATTATGGTGCTGTTGCTTCATAACAAAATCAAAGGAACTACAGTAACTTAGAGTTGTTGAGAATCTACCCTTGTAGGGTTCTCTTTATACACTGGGCTCCTCTCTCTCCTGTGCCTTTGTGAGAGCTGTACTCAGGAGCCATTTTTGGCAAATAGCTGACAATATACTACAAATAAAGAACTTTAGGAGTCTTGTCATTAGTTCAGGCAAAATTGTAGATTCCCTGCTCCCATCAGCCAAAATTGCTTTTTCTTTCCCCAGCGTTATGAAAAATTAAAAATTGCCCCAGATTTTGAAAGGATTTGAAATGTTTACTTTCTGGACATCAAATTTAAGAGCAACAATCAAATGAGATATCAAAGTATAAGATCTTAAAGAAAACCGTTTTTAAAAATTATCTCAAATTGGGCAGGTAAAAAAATTATAAACCACCCTTGCCTTTTCCCCCCTGCCCCCCAGTGCTGTCATTCATCCAAATAAAGGCCAAGCAAAACAATGTGATGAAAGACTGCTACATTTTTCCTTTTTTTGTGAAACCTGTACTGAACTGATAGTTCTACCTCGGTGAAAGCTGTTTGATTTTGTAGAGTTCTGTTACTTGTTTCCATCTTTTAGAAGACAAATCATGCTGAAGTATCAATGAGAACTTTATTATATCGGGCCGAATTCAGGCATACCTGCTGACTCCAATGGGGCTATGAAGTTTTTTAAGGAAGAAAAAAAATCGTTGTTGATTTTTTGTAATTTATCGAAGCTGAGCCACATTTTGTTTACAGTAATCCTAATTGTACCCCCGTATTGCCTTTTTCATCCCCAATGCTTAAAAATAGGAATCGTGACTTAAACCAAACTAATCATTTTCACTAGCACCTTCTCCCAAGTAAGTTCTGCAGAATTTGTCATCTGAATCCAAGAGCACTAGGACGTGGTACAGTTGTTGCCTGTATGGTGATGAGTTTTACCTTCATCATAGGGAAATGGGTGCTGCCACCAAACACGTCATATGATCAGTGTCCACACAGAATCATGGGTTCACATGCTCCAACACATCTCCCATTTAAGGAAGCACATGGAATCCACTGCCTTTCTCTTGAAAAGCTGAGAACGGGAATCAGCTCTTCTGGGATCCGAATCTCTGTCTCCAAGTTGTTCAGCTGGTTTGCATCTGCTGCCAACGCTACTGGTGTGGCCAATGGTCAACGCTTTTTCTTCTAAAAATGGATCTAACTGATTCTGTTTCTTTTTCTCCATCAGCCTAGCAGAAATGTGAAAAGGAAGCCACCAGGTTCTGTAAGGTTTGGGAGGGCACATCATTCGGTGTTGAAATACCGACTCCACATGCTACAGCTTTCTTTTCAGGATGTCACTCTCCCGCCTCCACACTCACCACCAAACAAACATAGAAATCTACTACTGTTCTCCCCATGCACTCCATTTTCTTCCAATCTGAGAGCCATTTGTGTGTATAATTGAAAATTAGCAGTGCAGCTGTTTGAAGAGAGTAATTTATCACAGCACATTGTTCGCTCCTGACACTTTAGACCTGGCTCTAACAAGGCAGTGGTTGCTGGGGGTTGAGCTGCAGAAAGTGATTCGGCTGTAATGCCGCGTTTCCCCTGCTTTGTTGCTAATTGTAGCCTCTTTTTCTCCATTGAATTGGGAGTTGAGTAAAAGAGCTTGTTTGCTCTGTGCAACGAGGCTGCCAGGGCCGCTTGGGCTATTATCACAAGATACTCTTGATCTTTTGAAAAGCAGGAAATAGAATTTTTCTCCAACAGGGAAAGTAATTTGCGATGCGTCCATTAGTTCTTCATTAAAGCAAGATTAAATTGCACGGCAAATCACATCTGTGTTTGGATGATTAAAGGGTGGCATTTTAGAGGCCAAAACTAATTACTAGCCAAAATGAATGGGAGTGAAAAAACAGTCATGTTTTTACATTAGATAGTGTGGCTTGTAATTAGATTCAAGCTAATTCCACTATTTCTTCTCATTTAATGAGATGAGCCTGTCCTCATCTTTTTCTAGGCCATGCTAACAGCCCCAAATGTATAATTTTGATAATACTGAGAGTTTACTTTATTGAAATTTCTTAGCTACCTGCCACAAGTGACTGTTCTGTCTAGTGGTGCTTCATTATACATCAACACAAGCTACCGTCCATGGCCCAAGCAAGCATCTCAAGCAATCTCTGTACATTTATATGTATGTATATTTGCATAACTATGAATGTGTGTGTCTGTATATACACACACGTATATAAATATAATGCCTATGATATGTGCATACTTTTTTGTTAAATGAATACAGGAATGTTTGAAAGAGAATCGAAGGAAAGGAAGATAGGTCTTTGTGTATCTGGAAAGTACAAATCTCTGTGGAAAGTTCCTTTAATTGTGGAGATTTGTGGAGGTGGTTGTTCTTCAGGCATGAGAAGAAAGAGGTAAATGGGTGCATCAAGTAGTGAATGATTGAAATAACACCGTTATTTCCCAGGTTTAAAAAAGGAGTTTCTGCCAGCTGTTATTAAACCAATAATTCTCAATAGACACTTGAAACTGATAGCTGATTCCAAATGACCTAGTAATTCATTAACTTTAGCATACACTAGGTTCCCAAGATCAAAAACTCTCATTTCTTATAAGAGATGCTGCCAGTGATATGTGGTGCTATTTCTCCTCTTCTTGGGTTCCTATATTGAGAAGGAGGGACATGTAAAGGGCCACAAACTGGATGAATATGAGGCCCAGAGAGCAGGCGGTGTCCCTTTCTTCTGGTCCATGGGGATCTTCTGGAAAACAGTAGTATGGAGGTGTCTTGCCTGTTCATAAAATTTCATTGCAGTTACTCCCTCAGACAGACATAGACATGGTCAAGTGTCTGTTCACAGATAGGGTAGTGTAGCTGGAGTGGGGCAGAGGGGAAGGAGAAATGCAGAGACTACTCTATAGCAATGCCTCGGATCCTACAGTTTCCAGAGACATAACTGGAATTTGGGAGTAAGCCTGTAGCTAATTCTTGAAGATTGGAATACTTCTCACTTCTGTGCTCCCAGCTCTATACCCAGTAGAGCATTTAGGAAAGAGCTTTGAGGAGATCAGGCTCTGAGAGATATGTATAGAACAAACAAACAAACAAAAAAGCGTGACAGAAATCTTGCTGTCAGGAAGAAAGACACCTTAAAGAATTTATAATTTGAAGGCCCATTCTGCAAAAGTTTACCATAACTGGCTGTTGATTCTTTTCATGAGCATTTTCATGAGCATCACCTTATTGGCATTTTAATAACTTTAACGTAAGTGTATAATCAGGCAATTGCATGAGCTTTAGTACCTTCTAAGTGTACATTTGATGAATAAGTGGAGTGTGTATTTTCTTTCTCTTCCAATTCCCCAAGTAATTTATTAGGGCATTTTTTGCTAACTTTTCTTTCAATGCCTTACTGTCTTCTGTGAAATTTAGGGTAGTCAACATTGTGGTCCATTTGTTTGCTGAATTCTTTTTGCTAGTTCATCGGTTTTTGTTCACTGTAGAGATGTCCATTGAAGACAATATTTGTAAATAAGAGACATGAAACTGCCTCCTGGCAGAATACCACAGGGATGATTATCACAGAATCATAGAATCACCCAGGTTGAAAAAGACCTTTAAGATCATCAAGTCCAACCATAAACCTAACACTGTCAAAACCACCCCTAAGCCATGCCCCTCAGCACCACGTCTACCTGTCTTTTAAATACCTCCAGGGATGGTGATTCCACCACTTCCCTGGGCAGCCTGTTCCAATGTTTGATCACTTCTGATTAATTTTTAGAGATTCAGGGTTTCTTCTAGAGAAAACAATGTATTCCATGATTGCCAGTTTCATCTAATTACTCTTGACATAATGCCAATCAAATTGTGAAAATACTGTGGAGTTCTAGCAATGGAAAAGGTAAGCTTCCTGACTGTAAAATTGAAAATAGAGTTACAAAGCAGAGAATCCTCCTTGAGTCCTTTCCTGCTCCTCACTTCGGAGCTTTCACACAACTTAGCCACAAGGGCTGATTTCATCGTATTTTGCCCCAGGAAAGTACTTTTCAGAGATTACTTGTAGCTGCTTTTCTGAGCTGCTAGTTGTTGCTTTTGTCTCATGGAATTTCCATCATGAATTTAATTTTTTCTTCCTTTGCCTTTTTTTTTTTTCTAATCTGATAAGAATGTGATTTTAGTGACTCAAGTCTCTACCATCTATTATTTGTGTTATCTGTGAAGATTGGGTTTTGACTAATGACCATGAAACTTGCAGCTTGGTTTTAAGGATTATTTAATGACAATGTAATAATTAGGAGCTGCACATGAGACAATTTTAAACAATATTTCAAAGTTATAGTATGATTTTATTACATGTATAATGATTTTATTACATGTATAATATCATTAATGTTCACTCTACATTACATCTTATCAAACTCTTAGTCATCTTTCTGCTGCAATCCACATATTACATTAATAAAACAGCTGAAAAGCTTGGTATCTTGAGTGTTTGCCTAAACTACTTTTCCCTATCCTTTATCAGTTTTAGGGACTCATGCCATTGCACCTGCATTTGAATTCTGTTAATTATAGGGAACCTTGCTTGCTAAAACAATAAGAGAAATATGTCCATTTATCATCAGTTGCAGCTAGAAAAATACGACTGACGTTCCTGCAGATACTCTGGCAAGCTAAAAGGCTTCTTACAGCTAATGGGAGTTGCTAAGAATTTATCTGGAGATAGAAGGGTCCTATTTTGTTCTAAAGACAGTTTATATTTTCTGAATTGGGGATTGCAGATTTCAGAACTTTTTTGTTCTCTCTGCTGACCTTGAAATCTTCCTGCAATAATGGAACCAAGGACTGGAATAGCAAGCCTTAAATTCTGCTTCAAAACCACTTATATATCCTGTATTTTTGACTCCCTCTCGTATTTCTTTGCAACAGTATATGCATCCATGGGTCATGTAGTTTTCTAAACAATATACTTAAAAATGAAAGATATGCAGGTTCTGGAGAAGTTAGTTTTGGCTCGGGCAGCGGTTCCCAGAGTGTTTTCTACCAAATATCACCCTCAATAGCAATTGGTATACATTTTGCTTGGTATTTCCAGCTCCTCTGTGACTGGTCTATCAAAATGGTAGCCTTCCAGATGAGTAACAAGCATTTCCACTTTTTTTTTTATCTGTCTGGATGAGTAGTAAGCAATAACTTTTGGGCTCAATCATCCAACTCTATGCATGCAAATAATAGCAGGTCATAATTTTTTTATCCATAAACAGAGGATCTATAAAAAGTTACAATTAATTCTGAGACCTAAAGAAATAGTAAAAGACCAGATTATCTTCCTTCTACTTATATATATATATATGCATATATAGAGGCCAATTAATCAAATTCTCTAGTTGTTTCTGGTTGTTTTCCAGACAATGAAGCATAACTGTTAAAATGTAAATACCATTACATATTACTGCATATATACACATACTTTTGTGTGTATATATATATATAATTAAAGAAGTCACTACATTCAAGGACCTTGTAGTCTAGGTGAGATACAATAGGACTTGACAAAGAAACAGATGACATCTTGTAGACAAAACAATGGGAGGAGAAATATATGCCAGACTACTAGATCACTAGATTTTTCAAAGGATTAACAATTCACACAAATGGTTACCACACATCTGATGGGGGTTAGATAACCAAGAGATGAGGTGGTAACAGTGGCTTCTTAATCTTCTTGAACTATGTTGTAAGTATTTGTATGACTGTGTCTGCAGGATGGCTAGAAAGTTTGGTCACAGCTGGAGAAAAACTGAGGGAAAAGTGAGTGGTGAAGAGGAATTTGTAAGAAAAGAGGACGGTTTTATGGCCTGTGGCAGAAGGAAAGGTTTTCTGGGCAAAGACACCGTGAGAGGTAGGAAGAAGGTAGAGTAGCTTGTGAGGACAGCAGCTTGAGCAAGATAGAGTCAAGATTTAGCTGGAAGCAAGGAGGGGAGCTGACTACCCCGCTAGTGATTGCTTTCACTGCTATCGTAAGTGAAATCTCAGGAATAAAATTTTATTTGAGACAGACTAATTTATCTAAGTCATGATCTTGGCATTTTGGGGAGATAGTGTAATTGAAAAAGTTGATCAGATCTTCCAGTAACAAATTCTGTACTATGACAAGTAATATTCAGGTCACACTTCTCCTTTGAAGTTTTAATGGCCACTACAATTTTATGTTAGTCACTCACTTATGTTTGAAGTAAGCGTGCAAAGCCTTAGCTGTCTCCATTTGTCTATAACTACTTTAGAAGCTTCTGAAGGCTCCGAGCTCATAAAACTGCAGGCTTCAAAGAGCTTATTCAAAGATTCCATTCCGCTGCTGCCATTTATCAAAGGGGCACTTTTAAAATATATATCTCTTTATAATAAAATGTTTTTTAAAATATAAACCTGACAGTGGGGATGATTGAAACAAAATCTCCATTGGCTTCAATGGCAGCAGAACTGAGTTCCATAGTTTTAAAGATAACATTTATATTTCTACAAATAATGTTATACTCAAGTAAGTTGCTAATCTATGGAATCAGAACTCATTTTTTCCTCTTTTTTTTTCTCTATCCTAATTTTTTGGAATGTCAGTGTGAGTTTAACCCTGTACTTCAAATCAAATTTTAAATTTTAAATTTAACCCCATAATACTGAAAATTATTGTCTCTCCTAAAGAAAATAGAAACTCACTGTTTGTAAGTAGAATTCATCCTACTGGGCAGATGCAAACCTGAGGAGTCACTAGAATGTTAACGTTAGATTGTAATTTATTAAAAAACAGGACAGGAATTCTGTCATTTATCAGTCCATGGCAGATCTTTTAGAGGTCTGCTACATCATGCTGGATAAATTACGTGGCATCAAGTTATTTTATATCCCCTTTAAAGAAGAATTCTACTACTTCCCTACATTACATTCATGGTGGCATGCTCTCTTGTCCAATCCAGTTCCCAAAAAACCAGCAGCAGACTTTCTGTTGACTTCACTGTTTATTAGATCAGCCCTTTAACTCATCATCTTAACTTCTTTAAAGAATCATGGCCTGGGGGGGGAAGTGGTGGTGGATTTCTGCAAAATGGATATGATATCAGCCAGCAATGATTTTAGAAATGCATCTTTATTGTTATAAAGTGCTCCTCCTCCTTCCTTACGCTGACAGCTTGGTCGCTTGTTTTGTTTGCTCCAGCAGTGGACATCATAACATCACAATCTGTTGCCATGGAAATGGCTGTGATTTTGCAAATTCAGCTTTATGTCTTCACAACAAAATCAGACAGAAAAAAAGAAATGGGCAATAGGGAAAAAGCCCTTGTTTAAGGACAAAAGCAATTTGATTCTAAATTCAGGCCTAAAACCTTTGACTTCAGCGGGTTAACTCCCTGTGCAAGCACCTTTTGAAGTTTCTACTTTTTTGTTGCTACTCACCTGGCTTCCCTGGTTGCTTTGGGGAGGGATGACCACATCAAGTCTGCTTGAACGCTGCCTAGCACAGTGGCCTGATTCAAGTCTCTGGACTTATTGTAGTGCAACTAAATAATGACAAAATTACCATGATGATATTGTAAACATAGCTAATAGCATGGGAAATAGCCATCCAAACACAGGAATTTTCTGCATTTTCACTGATGTAATTTATGTACCACCTCAAGCATGTAAGAGCCAGCATTTTGGGCATATTCTGTTGATTCACACTTTGGCTACGTTTTGAAATTGGCTTGTATAAACATCCCAGAAGAATTATTCCACTTTTGCTATTCTGGAGTAATTCCCCCATGTAAGTAGTTTCTCTCCAATTACAAGTGACTTTATTCTGAAATAACTTCTCTGGTTTGGATAACAATAATTTTTCAATAATAATAATAATAATAAATTACTATTAATTATTGTTATAGAATAAAATTCCCTATGACAGAAAATATATTGGAATACCTAAATGAGCTGTATCTGGTAGATGCCCTGTTTAGACAAAACTTCAGAATCTGGAGTGTGTCAGTGTGTCAAGCATTTTTTTTCTGAAGTAGCACTGTATCTTTACTTAATTTAATCGAGGAAGAAATTTGAGGATTGCGCTACATTTATCATTCATTGTTTTTTAGATGCTAGTTGGCTTCCCAGACTGTTACTTTGAACTCCTGGCTATTCCTGGAATACATAGCACTGCTTGGAAAAGCATGACTCTGTGGCCTGCTTTAGAAGTAATGCAGTTGCCAATCAATAGAAATTAGCATTGATGCTATTTGATAAATATATACATTCCATGGTCTCTGTAGTTCAATTCTGAAATATAAGGATAAGTTATGGGCCTGCTGGGATTGTTGTACAAAATTTTGTTTTCATCTTGGCAGAACCATTTTAAGAGACCAACATGTCCCACACCTAATGTTTTTGACTTGTGTTAAAGAGTTTACCTTTGTCTGCAGATGGAGCTGAGAGATTATTTTTTGCTGGATGGACAAAACTAAATGCTGTATACCTGATAGTCTTGCCTTTGAAATAATTTTGATGAACTACTGGAACTCTAGGACTTTTTGACCATAGATTTTTTTTTTACTTCTTTTTTAAACCTCAAAATAGCTGGAATTGGAAGATGTTCCCTCGTTTACTAAGTCCAGATCCCCACAATTGTAGGTAGCTATAGACAGAGTTCATGGAATATCCACTCATAAAGTGGACAAACCTAGACACACACTAAGACCCTATGTAGTAAAATTAAGACATTTAGTTCAAAATCCCATTTTGAATGCTTCAGTAAACAAGGAAAGGCCTTCTTTTGGAGACTGGCAGTTTATTCAAAGCTAATATGGATACTGAACCCCCACACACATATTGGCTGCCATTAAACTTTGCTCTTCTCTATGAGGCAGCCCCAAAATAAAAAACAAAGATGAGCAATTTTGATAAAATCCGGGGTACCAGCTGTCACTGTTACTTTGATGGAAAATCTTCGATGGAATTTACAATCTATTTATTGTAGAATTAGATCTACAGAGGGCTTTATTTTTAAAGTGGAACTTAATTACCAAAATTTCCTCAGGTCTCCTCAGATGCTCCATGTAGTTGCTGTCTAACGTTGGAGATGAGTATCCCCACAGCTGTACACGCTGTCAAGATCTCCAAATGCCTGAAGTTCAGCCTATGCATTATGCTGTCTCATAGGTAAAGACAAGTGGTAGGAGAACAGGGAAGAGCATGTGGGTCAGTTCCTTCTGCGGAGGCTGTTCCAGCTTAGACATTTATGGAGCCAGAGAAAGGATTGATGATTGTGATTCTTTAGTTCAGCCTTTACGTTTCAACCCGTTGCAGCCAACAAGGTCTTTTTCAACAGTCAGTCATGGGATAGAGTACTGAAGTAATCCCAGCGACAGAATAGGAGTTGGAACAATTTTTTTTTTTGCTGTACAGTGGTTTTTAAAGGGAATGTATTTCAGGACTCCTTTGATCAATAATATTACTTGGCAAAACTACTTTTTCTTTATAATAAACTGTTGGATAAGGGCATTGATCATTACGGTTCAGACCTAGCTAATGAATCTATATAATGCGAGGTTGATCAGATCAAATGTTTATGGCAGAAAGAATAAAGAGACCAAAGCAATTGTTGCAGTAAATTGACTGAATATTTTGAGAGTTACTGACGAAGTTGTCTTTCCAAATGATAGTGTCGGCAAACAGTTACAGACTTGAACTGCATTCGCCAGAAATACATACCTTGGCACAACTACAGAAAACAGAGCTAGAAGAAGGTTGAAAAGAAGGACAAATTGGTTTTCATAAATGTAGGACAACTGTAAAATATTTTAAAACTGCTCCATGAAAAGGGATGCGATAATGTGCCTAGCTAAGCTGGGATAATTGTATTAAACTGCAGCTTAAATTTTGCTGTGTCTATTTGAAACCCAGAGACAGGGATATGCACTGAAAAGCTTGTCTTTCTCCCATTTATAGCATTTGGTGTAATAAATTGTACTACCTTTCTCCGCTTTGTATGACTTGCTTATATAATGCAAACATGCACCACTCGGGGAAAATTGTAAAGGTATAAAAGCAAACACACATATATGAACAAACAGCTTGAGGACAAAGCTGTTGTCACATGGGAGAAGTTCTCTCTGAGGCTCTATATACATTTTCAAAGCAGGACTTTGTACCTGATTAGTTCCTGGATGTAAATTTCAAAACAAATATTGGTATTCAGTGGAAGATAATTACTACAGGCATTATGAACCCGACCACTTACTGTCAAAAGCAAAAGCTATGCTTGTTTAGTAATGTAAACAGAATGGGAACTCTTATGTCTGAACCATTTTGAATCACATTACAAGAAGATGAAAATAGCACTTGAAACAATGCAACAGGGATCCCATGTGAATTTGGATTGAGGAGCAGGCTGCAGAATCAAACTATCAACTATATGTATTGGGTAAACCTTGTCATCTGATCGGGATTCAAATGCTTTTCTTAAATCTCTCAAGTTCTTTGTGTGCTTTTAGCAAAAGCTAACACATTGATATAAATTCCATTGTGCTGAACTGTCAACACCAAAAGAAAGTTAAGTGGTTAAAATAATAGTTACTGAATAAATTCAAACACCTACTAAGGTAATAACAAACTCACTGTTGAAAAAACAAGATGAGGATCCAAAGACAGTGGCAGATACCATGAGTGCATTTTGAAATGCAGAAGTATTGGGTTGTTATATTTTTTTTAAAAGCCACTAGGTTGAGTAGAGCCAACTTACTACAGGAGGTTCAGAAACGTTATGTCTGTTCTTAGTAGATACCTCTTTCCAAATTTTCTCTTTAGCCTTAACCCAGAAATTCAGAGCCATCAAAAGGCCACGACTTGAATCTTTAGGTTTCTAGAAGAATAAGTAATTATCTCTAGACTGCTTATCTGAAGTAAAACTAATTAGTTCATCAGGGCACCAAAAGGAAGGGACAGTTGCACACAACAAGGTGACCCTTTAAAAAAGACCATGACATGCTGAGGTGCCTTGGCAACGATCAGTTGCATGTTCCACTCCGGCTGACATGTGAGGAAAGTATGACTGATATGCTACAAGGAGGACTGGCATGGGATAAAAACCTTATGGTAGTTACAAAAACAAATTATTGATTATTTTTTAAGTCTTAACAAAGCACACAAACCCCTCAAGAAGCTTATATAGGATGAATCTTTCTACTAGATGATCACCCCGTGGTGCAATCTTCTGATCAATTCTCATTTTAAATATTGAGTTAGAATAGAATATGCTGAATAACAAAGGCTTATCACAATTTGGCCAAGATGTGATTCCATGCAAGTTCATAGATAATGGCTTACAAGTTACAATTGCCTCACTTTTGTAATTCTCTGTTATATTAGTGGAAGTATAATACACCCTGGCTTTTATGGTCACAAGTACTAGAAGAAAAATCAGCATAAAGACCAGAGAAATGGATTTTAAAAAAAAAAAAAAAAAAGTATCAACAACACAATACCTTTTTCTTAAACTGAGAGTATCACTTATTAGAATTACCAGATCTGAGACCTGGAGGCCAAAGGAAAATAAAAATGTTGCCAATTCCTAACAGAAACAAGAGGTCCCAAAATGATTGTCACCACAGACCAAATGGAACATGATAACAAATGACGCCTATTTCAAAGTGAAAAAAAAAAGATAAATTTCAGACAGTGGTTGCTAACCCGGGAAGAGAACGTAGTCCATTCTCATAAAAGTTGTGTGTTATCATTCACCCTTGGGTCAATTATACAGGAAGAATCGAAGCTCCTTAGACAAAACTCACACTAGTCTATGAGGATATAGACAGTATGAGCGAGGGGTTACAATAGCTACTGGGAGTAGTGATTATATAGTTCACGCATCTTTTTTTTTTTAAAATCATTATTCAGATATAGCTGAAGTTAGGAGATAACAACTACCTATTGCCAATGCTTTTGTCATACCTTTAACACAAAGGCTATTTCTAAACTTGGATGGGATTATTTTTCTTGTATAATCTCATATGGTAATCACTATTCAGGATGAAGAATTCTTCAGGAGACGGCTATTTAGGCCTTTCCTTACACTAAGCAATTGTTGTATTTGTCTGCCTGGCTTGCAAAGGTCCTACCCACCACTCTCCCATTCTGTTAAATTTTCAGGAATGCCCTGAAGCACCCTTCTCCTTCATTATGTCAGACGCTATGGGTGTCCTCCCAATGCCTGCACATCACCAGTTGTGAGTCCTTCCTTCCAGCCTCATGAGCTCTTTCCATCCTCATACCATTTGCTCTTCATCCTTTATACATACTGGACTCTTGTGGCTCTTTCCTCCAGACCCGTCTTTCACACCATTATTAATTCTCTTATTCCTACAGTAAGAAGACAAGCAGAGACAAGATATTTTGTTGTTACACTGCATGCTGTTAATGGCTTTGGTCTGTAGACAATTACAGATCATATTGAAGCTTCTGGTTCTGCCAGAAGCTCTATATCTGAACTTCATATATTCCCCATTTAGCTTTCTTTCTCATTTGATGCTGCTTAAATCTGTAAATACCTATGCATTTATGCCTAGGACGTTCTTTGAGAAACTGGGGAGCTGATTGGATGTATTATTCAAAAGTTTCCATGTTACAACCAAAAAGACAAATGACGCTAACCTGAGAATAAAATCTTGCTTCATTTGGCTACCTGTGTTATCTGCAGCAGTTGTCCTGGGGTGAGCTATTTGGAGGATATACAGAAGCATGTGTGACTTTCATGTTGCTATTAAGGTGAAGCCATTGTGACAAGAGCTGTGACTAGTTTTCATAAAGATAGTTTGAAAAGACAAAACCAGGACATGGGCTTTACTTCATAGGTAGGTGAAAGAAGGCAAGGGGCACAGCTAGAAGAACTAGGAACCAAGAACAGTCAGCTAGAGAAAGTTCTGTGATCAAAGTCCAAGGAAAGGGGTTTTTTTCATGAAATTTGCCATTAGAGATATTGAGGAGGCCTATGTATTAAATTCCTGAGTTTTGAGGCACTGTAATAGAGCTGTCAAACAAAGATATAGAAAGTGCTACTGTTTCCACTAGACATGACAAGCTAAGGATTCCCAACAAAGTAAGCTGTCAAGGCCACCTGAAGAGGGATAATGAAAGTGATTACATCAGCAAAGAGGAAGGAACAATCCAGGTAAAGAGTTGGTGGATGTTTGATCTTGGAGGGTTGCTGTTACCTCCAGTGCAGTCATCCAAAGCTGTCTAAAAATTAAATAGGCTAAAAGAACAAGAATGCCTAGGATTTCTTCTAGGAATTTCTGTAGTTACCTACTAGGCATCAAAGGAGACTTCTTTTGAACCTTCAAATATACAAGGAGGTCACATGCACTACTGACTGCAGATTTCCTAACCTATTATTCATTATTTTCTTTTATTTATTGTTTTACAGTCCCCAAGGCATGTGTGTTGCTTTCTGTGCCACACACAAAAAAAAAAAAAAAAAAGGTTCTGTAAAATCTTGGGGTTTTTTTACAGGAGTAACAGCAGCTGTCTGTTAATGACAATGGCAGCCTATTTTTTTTTTCCTATTAATTCTGATTAGGAGGTCTTGTATGGATATTAAGTCCAATTTTTGTGATAAACGATCTTCTGCAGCCAGGCAAAAAATGTCAGGTTGACCTAAGGTATTTTTTTATTTAAAGATTACCTTTAAAAACCTAAAATCACAACAAATTAATCATTTGGCTTAACCACTTTGTTAATTTTTTTAAAAGTGAACATCAGATGCAATATTTAGATTATACTGACGTTCAGGACAAAAAGACAAGCCAAAGCAATGAGAAAATTGTGGAACAGTAAGGTATCACCCACAAATATAAATAGCCACTAATTAAATAGCTGTAGTTAGAAAAATAAGATACTTGTTTTATAACTCTAGGTGGCAGCAGTGGAACAAAATAGAGAAAAATGTATGATTATGATTATACCTGCTCACTGTTAATCCAAAATCCATTAATTAAATACTCTGCTGGTGTTTCTTGACACAATATTGCTTTTATACTCTAGATGGCAGCAGCATCACAAAATACAGACAAATAAGATTCAGCATCTTCATACTGTGTCCAAATATGCAGCCCCTTCAAGTTTTTGGAGGTTAAAGTTGGAGAGGTCGAAATGCAGATTTCCTGCAGGCACTTTCACACCACAAAGGAAGAAAAAAACGTAACAATGACTGTTAAATATCATGTACAATTAGAGGTAAATCACTTCTGCAGTAAGGATACGTTTTAGCAGTCTTAGAACATTCTGGGTTTTACTAATGGGGAACTGATGTGCAGAAAACATAAATGACAGCACCTCTCCGGCTGGCTGTAGTAGACTGATCCTTAAAAGCCTGTGCCTGTGCATACCTGTCATGGATCTTGCTTTTGTGTGTTAGGAGAATTACAGCTTTTGCAAGAGAAGGCAGTAACAGTAACCATATGTATTCAATCTTTAAATTATAAGTTTTTGCATGTATCAGTTCAGAAGTACTTCATATGCATAACCCCGGTCAAAGGACTTTGAGGTGAAACAAAGGCATTTGCTTTAGATTATAGAAAGTTTTGGTAAAACCCTTTCTGAATATTGTTTGCATAGAAAGCATCATAGGTGCGGGCTCAGCAGAAGGCTGATCTGGAGGTAGAAGCAGGAGGGGACTGGATGTGGAGCCACATAACCTCAGCTCCTCTGCTTTTTCCTCTCCTGATGGACACAAGACCCCAACTGGATGAAACGCTAACGTGGTCCAGGAATACCTTCATATTCAAACAATTACCTGCAGGGTGAGGTTACATAAAATTCTACAGAGAATTATTAAAGTATAGCAAATTTGTTCAGATCATGGCAGGTGTCTACCCTGTGTAATTTTTCTGCTGTTCTGGCCAAAAGAGTAAGTACCCACCAGAGGCTGTGTGACAGGCACTGTAACGCATCACCAAGTGTAAACATTGAATATTAAGGAAAACCCAGTGTATGAAGAGATTCTCTGCAGTAGGCAGGGGAAAAAGAATTGAATTTACTGCTGAGCTAGAGGATGGACTTAAGGAAAACGGGGCACTCACTTTCTCCAGGTGGCTGGTACATTATCTTCAGTCTTGGAGGCTTCTTGAGGGTTAAGAAGGGTACCACCTGGTCCAGTTTTAATTACGTTAGGAGCACATTTTGTCAGACACAGATTATTGCCCAGTGCCGTGGTAGAGTCACACTATGGAGGTGAGTCTTTTGACATATTTTGGGAGTGTGCCTTGTCCAAAGGTACAAATTTGTATGCTGAGCGAGATGACTGAGTGTGAGCTGTTGGTACGATCTATGAGGACAACTATGTGAGAGACCTAAATGCTAACCGGGGGCCCATCAGGTTTTTTCTCAACCACTTAATATTCGCTCAGTATGGAAAGATCTTGGTCTGTGCTGCTTATTGAAAAAAAAAAAAAGGCTTTTTAATTAAATTATTATTTTGGTTTAAAAAATATTGGTTTCAATATTTAATTAATTATTAATAACTATTTAAAATATTATTTTTAAATTAAATATTATTAAAGTCTAGGGAAAAAAATGAAACATGTTTGTCAGCTATTGACATATTGAATGGGAATTAAATAATGAAATTAATTAAATCGTCAGATCCTTGGTTCCACAGACTGACTGTAAACTCTAAATGATTCATTATGAGCCCTTTGATTATAAACCTTGAACAATTTCTTCTGCTGAATTGTAACTCAGAAGTGGTTCATATTTTGATAGGGAAATTAAAAAAACCTTTAGCACCTGAACAAAACTTTCTGACAAAGATGTGAAGATCTCCCTTCATTTCAGTTACTCTATGGTGGCTAATAGCTTCCTTTTCTCAAAAGTAAGCTTATCCAAGTATTGTTTCAGACTACCTAGAACTATTATAAGGCACTTTTTCCAGATAAACTGCAGTTGCTCATAGTGAACCAGCCTAACTGCATTTTCAAATAATAAAATTAAATTAAAAATATTCTGGATGTCTCTCACCAAGGAAAAGAAAGGATAAAGCAGATAAAGGAAAAAGCAAATACTGAAGACTGCAAAAAAATTACAACTCTTCTGTTCTGTGTTCTTATAGTCTCTTGGAAGAAGAGGTGAAGTAATCCAAGAACCGAGTGGTGGTGCTGCTACTGTGCTTCTCCCTGCAGGCTTTCTTCACAGCCTAGAAAGAAGCCCATGCGCTGGGCTGCACAGACTGCTCTGAAGCTCTGCAATTAGATGTGCTGAGGTTTCTATTTTCTGGTGAATACCAGGTGCTACTTGGACTGTGAAGCATGCTGTGAGCTTTTTGTCTTGGTGGTCCTTTATAACTTCATGGTTGCAAGCCAGTGATGTGCACAAGATCAGAGTTTTCTGAGGATTAGACGTAGCTTAGCCACTTGTCCTGTAGGTACAAGTACCTGCTGGGGGTGTTGTTCCAGGGAGACAGTGATTCCATGGAAATAGTATTTTTTCCTATTAAAATGAGATTCCTGTTGAACTTAACACTGTGGCATTAATTTTGCAAGATGTGTATGTGCACGTTCTCTCTTTTACTCCCTCCATGCTGTAGCCAGATTCACAGCCAAAGCTGTTCTACTGGTGGGATGAAAAGGCACAGTGAAGATAAGGGCGTTGTATCCTTCACCTGGGTAACATCTCTCTGTTCCTTCTCTGCTTTGAATAGATTCTTTTAAGGCTTGGAAAACTCTTAACAGTAGAGATCCCATTAGCTGGTGCCAGTTAATATTGCTGATGGGATGAGGGCAAGGACTGCTGCTGCCTTTGCCATAGTAATGTTAATATATGTAGTAATAGTAGTAGCGTTCTTTTCAGCCCGCCATTTAATTTGTCAGCTGAGCAGCAGCTATATACTGCAAGAGACTAATCAGCAGGGTTCATAATTCTGTTTATTTCCTCTTCATCGCAATGGCTGAATATTTCTTTGCAGGGGAGTTCCTGTGCCTGAGACTATAATATACTTACCTACTGCCTGACCTACTGTTTAGTTGTATGGAGAAAGGACTGAAGACGTGTTCTAGAAAGAATATCTTGAAGTGGAGTAATGCAGGAAGAGGAATGATACAAGAAGGCTATAGCATGTATGTTTTCTTTGGAGAGGAAAAAATGCATTAAGACACAAACATTTTCTGCATGTGCGTGAGTGCCCAGCTTGCTGATACAATGCCACTTCATTGAAGTGGTCCTCTCAGCCTGTGAGGTACCGTCGTTGGCTAGAGAGACATAAATTACTCCTTGCTTTGTGAACTACTATAATGATCAAGCATAGAGGTGTCTTAATTTACTGAAATGAGGCAGTGACTGAAGATGCTGAAAAGCACTGGCTGAGATTGTCACAGAATACCTGCAGCAGAACTTGGCTCCTTTGAAGTGTTCTCCAGCAGTTTTTACATTTTCTTTTTTCTTATGCTTTGTATATCATTCCTGTGATTTCTGCCCCACAGGCCTCGCCATTCACAGTCTCACACTGTAGGCTACACCGAGTAACCATAAATCCTAAAGAAAGTGATTCACCAGCACCTCAGTCTGCCTCTGGTGGGCATTCTCTAATGTTAGTGCCTTGGAAGTATCACTAGGAGAAGGGAAATTCTCCAACTAATATTTGATTAGTAAAGAAATCTTTGCTTAAGAGAATGTGAAGGTTATGTAGTGAGAAGGACTTTTGTGCAGGTATTCTAAACTGTTCCCTGGTATAGATGATTACGACAGGATCTTTCACTAAAGCTCTGTGAAATAGAAGTTACTCAAAATTATCAGTCATTGTATCAGGAAGAGAAAGTACCACTTGGGTGAAAGCACTGTGCTGAAACAAATAATCTGTCAAACTGATCAGCAGAAAGTTTCTGACAGAGCCATTCTGCTCATCTGGAGTCTTCTTCACCTGCTTTTTAGCTGTTGTGTGATAATGGAAAGCAGAGATGTGCAGGCTTGGTAGCTGAGAGTTGGACCTCTGCTTCACAGAACCCTGTAACGCACACCCCCTCCTCCCGCCTCCAGCTGCGCTCTGCGTCCCCTCTCCCAGCAAGCAGCATCATCCTCTCACACAGCAGCCAAAGCCGCCTTCACCGCCCCATCAGGCAGCAGCTCTCCTGCCCGTCTCCCCTGCCCCAGCAGCCCTCAGCCTACGCGCCAGCAGCAGCATCCTGCTCGGCTCCTCCAGAGCTTACCATCACCTCCACTGCGCGTGAGCAGCAACACTCTTCTCTTTGCCGATCGCTCAGCTTTCATTTCCCCTGGAAGTCCCTGCTACTAGACCTAATTTTCTGTATCTGTAGATACAGAAGGCTGCTGCAGAAGGGAGGAGGAAGAAGTAAGCAAAAGGTCTGGGCAGGGAAAGGGAAAGGCTGGAGACAGGATGGGAATACCTTATGGGCCAATTCCAGCATAAGAGCTGCCTGCTAGACCACGATGGACTGTAGTGTTTTCCCATGCAGACAATGAAGTTGGCCTTCTCCAGCTACAGGTTAGACGTACCCTGAGTGAGATGAAGATCTTCAGGCGATGTTCTGCTGAACGTCATAGCTTGGATTCAGCATTACTGAACGCTATGGTTTCTGCTTAGTGGGTTTTAAATGCTTTTTTAAAAAACCCTCTCCTCTTGATGCACACAGACAGCACTGAGTCACCCCAAGTCCCAGAAAATTCAGTAGATCTTACAGTGATGTAAACATCAAAAATTTTATTGCGTGTTTAGTAACCAAGTTTGAGCAGTACATTTTGAACTGAAGAGCTCAAACCTAGGATAAAAAAATCTCAGCATTTCATACTGAAAGCAACTGTTATCTTTGAAGCATGAACAAGCTGCACCAATAGCGTTCCCAGCTGAGCATGCAGGTTCTTAGTTTGGTTTTGCTGATAACTAAAAATTAACAATTCAGCATAAGTCTTAATATAGGCCTCTCTCTCTCTGGCACCTGCAAGACTTTCCCCCAGTACTTTCTCTCTCTTAATGCTGTAAACGTCAGTATTCGCAATGATTGATTCAGCAACATATACCTCGAGCTTTGGAATCGTGACTTGGCACCTGAGCATAACACAGCTTCAGAAGGACTGTACTCCCTCACAGCTTACCAAGTCTTCCCCTAAAAGGTTACAAGTCAAAATGTCACCAGGCTGTATTACCAGACTATTCAGAAAATGCAGCGTGTCAAAGTAAGATTGGGTATTTGGTGTATGATACTATTTCTGCACTGATAAGGGGATAGGCAGAAATATGTTTTTTTCATAAACAGCCTAACCCTTTCTTTATGTTCACTCTTATCCACAGCCTTCTAACTGCATTTTACTCCATCCAATTTTTTCCAAACCCAAATAGATGAGACAGTGGGACAGCAACTCTTCCACTTTTTTGTCCTCTCAACAGAATAGTTTGCTAAGTTTCATGTAATTACATGTGTACAAATGTATTGAATGAAGCTGGGTAGATGATACAAGTTGAAATTTGAACGACAGAGGTCTTGACTGACTGGAAGTGAAGGCCTAAAATATTATGTATGCACAACATGATGACACACTGGAAATGCAAGCTCTAACTACAGTTTCAACTCCAAGGTTATGGTGTCAGGTCTTGGGTTGCAGGTCTTCCAAACCAAGTGGTACAAAAAATATATCCTTTGCTTTTAAGCTGATTGAATTTTGTGCAGAGTCGTTGGCACACAATAGTAATACATGTACTCTGCAGAGAAGAACAGGTAGAAAATCAAGTATGATGTGTAATCTCATTACCAAAGAGAAGACAAAGCTTTGATGTCAACAGGATTCCTTCTGTGGACTTTGATAAAGAATTAATTTCTCTAATCTCAATTATTTTTCCTCTGTCTTCGTATTTTTCTTGCACCATGAAACAGTCCTTTCCTAAGAGAGAGCAAACAATTTGGGGATTTTCTTTTCTTTCTTTTCTCAATTTGCTTTGGTTTTAGTGGAAGTATTTGTTGTTAGTTGAGTTGCTGAGAACAAGGGAAACGCCTCTGTCCAGAGGGACAGTAGAGGATGTATTTGTCTCGTAAGAGAGATGTAGGTGGCACATTGGCCTTATGGTGGATGCACAGGAATGAAGAATAATAATTCATTCAAAATCCCCAGTGGTAATTTTTTCATGTATTATGACAATATAATCTTGTGTGTTAATAACAGATTATAAGATGTATATTTATGGGGTAGTATTTAGCCAGATGAGATTTACGTATGTAAATTCTACTACCTGTTTGAAACCGATAGTGGCTGTTACCAATAGTGGCTCAAAAAAAAGCATGTTGTACCTTCAGACTTAGGAGGGACTGTGCGTTTAGAGAACACTCTCCATGGGTTTTTGTTTCCTCTTCACTTGAGGATTGATAGAAAAATGTATTTCATCCAAGAACTCTAGTGTTCTTCTAATTTGGTGATACTAATTTCATTTAGATATATACCCTTTTCACAGACTCAATTTAATGTGCCATATTCCTCTGCCACACAGAACAGGGATGAGTAAGAAAGAACCAAAACTTTTCTGGAAAGAGAAAGAAAGGCTTTATTACATGAAGCTTAAATGGAAAAGCAAGAGTGACAGGATTTACATATAACTGAAAGATTATCTTCTTTACATGTGTAACTCATGTTTGCTCTTTATGGGTAGACTGTTAGACTGTACGTTCAGCTCTCTCAAGGAGCATTTAGGACTTCAAATACAGTAATAAATTAATTTGCGAGATAGAGACAATAATGAAAGATTCTATTTCAAACCACTGTCGTGAAACTTTTGTGGAATTTTCAAACATTAAAAAGCATAAATGACAGCCTTATTTATTTGCGTAAATGAACCCACCAATGGAGACAAGATTGACAGCACTAGGAAGAGAAGCTCATTTTTTCATCTACAAAGAGATGTGGCTTACAACAGTGTTATTGCTAGCTTTCTTCCATGTCACTTGGCCACGCCACTTCCCTCCGAGGCCAATCACAACAAAGTGAGGGCAGATTACAGATCTGCTGTATGCAGTCCTTGCTTTTTCTTAGATAACTAAGGTTACTCTTGGCAACGAAGAGGTGATGAGTTGACACCCATCATCTAAGAAAGGAAACCATTCGTTTTCTCAGAGGCCAATACAAAGCTACCAGATGGGAACAGTTTTCTGTCACTATCTATCAAGGCTCGAGCACAGCTACCCAGCCTTCTGTGACATCAATTTTATGCTGAGAGCACAGCAGTCTCAAAAACACTGAAGAGCCATTTACTTGTAAAGTACAAGAAACATCTGTCAGGGGCTAAAAGTGTTAAAGAAATGCTTAACCGTACATTGAGTTGGCAGATTCTTCAGCTCAGATTACATGAAAAACATTAGCAGTGAAAGTCCACAAGATTTATCCTAATTTATCAGATTACTTCCTCAGAAACTCTCCTTTTGAACTGCTCTTCAACAGAAGAACAAATGTGTAGACTTCAATGCTTAATAAAGCTAAAAGCTTCTCCCTGGGGTAATTGAAATTTTTCTATCAAAGGGGAGATAGACCTGGTTGCAGCTGCAACAAAGAAGAAACATATAAAGCCAAGTGGAAAGCAGTTAGACAGCATTGGTGGTGTAGGACCATTGAACATGGTCTTGCTAATTGGAATCTATAGCACAGGACATTCAACTACATGCTGGGCAAATGACCCTGAAAGTTTCAAGTCTATCTAGTATAAAAAAAAGTTCAGATGTAAAAATAATCATACGAATGATGGATTCTGTATCCTTGAATGGGCATAACCAACCAGAGATCTGGGTAACTGGCAAATTTCTTTTTTAAATAAGGCCCTTTGAGTCCCATATATGCATCTACTTTCACAAGCATTTCAAAACCTGTCTTCTAATAATTTCACACAGAGCTTTCAGAGAAGCAATGTTCAAAAGAATGAAAGTAATGAAACACAGCAAAGTTTTACATTTTTATTTCTGTACTTTGGGAAAATTTCTATTGAAGACAGAAGGCAGTTCAAATTGGAATTGCTTTACTGCCAACAAAAATGTGTGACTCTTGATCTAATGAAAAATTAGAAAGATTGAAAAGCAGAAGTAGACTTAGGAAGGATTTCAGTTACAGCAGGATGCAGCCCTTATTGCATTTGTAGTTCAAACTGTGATCTCTAAGGAGACCTAAATTGCTCCAGACTGTGGAATTTAGGGTATTTGAGACACTATTTTCTCAGAGGAACAAGTATGGGTAGCTAAGACATCAGACTTTATTGTCTGCATTTACAAAACATCTTATTTCAATTTAAAATCAAATGTCATTTAATGATAAAAATATTCAATTCTTCAAACATTTGTCATGTGAATTAAAAGTTGTTCAAAACGGTTCCATAAAGTGGAACTTGTGAATTTTTTCAGAGTTTCCAGTCCTGCAAACTGATTTGGGTAAGCATACTTTTATTTTATACAGAAAAAGCCATTGCATTTGTGATTGCTATCAGTATGCAAGGATTCACTGGCTCAAAATCTAAACTGTTGTTCTCACAGTGCTTTGTGAGCACTAAAGTATTTCTTGGGAAGTGAAATGGCTTCTTCAACAGAAGAAAAATGAATTATATCTATACTTCACAAGAACAAGCTACCTTGGGCACTGGAAACACCTTGTCCATGCTTGTTTGTTGTTCCACAGAGGCCAAGTACCCTACTGACAGGCAGGGCACCTTAGCTTGGGTGCAACACTGCGCTACGAGGCTATGGTGTTTCCCATGCAAATACTGCTTCCTTCAGAGCTGAGTCCAGGATCTTGACATGATGCAGCATTGCCCGTGTGGTACAAACGTGCTCACACAGCCCAGACAGTAAAAGAACTGCAATCAAATTCCTGCTCTGGGCAGGAAGTCAGCAAGAAATAGGATTTCCCAAATACCAGCAAACATTATGTTACGTATGAACGAGACTTGTGGGTTTACATAGTTGATGTCTTCTACCGCCTCTTCTTCCATTCTTTTTCAGTGAGAAAAAGCATGTGAATGTCAGAGGTGACAATCACGTATTTTCTTGTATTCCCTAGAACTGTTCTTCCTCTCTTGCCTTTCATTTATCACCCATTTTCTCTATCTTCCTCTCTTGCCTCATCTTTTTATTTCATCAAACTTTTCTTTCTTCATCAAAGCCTAAATTTTGAACCTTTCTTTCTCTGTTGTTTGAACCTTTCTTTCTTCTGCTCTTCCTGACTTTTCTCTTTTTGTCGTTTGTCTCCTCCTTGTTCCTTGCGTATTTCATCCGTTTGCATCAATGCTCCTCAGCCCCTCCTTTTGATGGCTCTAGTATATTTGGTTTCTGACAATTAGCCACTTCTTCCCCACTGTCTAAAGCAGCATTTTAAACGCTGAGCAGAGCGTTTGAATGACCTCCATTCCGAAGTACCACTTCAGCCCAACAGCAGAAGTCCAGGGTTGGAAGTGTAACTCTACCGAGCCAGGCCAGAACAGGCGGGCATGTACATTTGTGGAAAGAGCAGGTTAAATCACCCTCAGTTTTTAGGGCTTAGATGCATCTGGTGGCAACAAATCACTGGTGATATCAGGAACTGTAGCATCTCATATGCCAGACAGCATTTGGTACCAAGATATCAAACAACTGAAAGAAAGGCAGTGGAAGTATGCCAAAGACATGACGTCCTGAGCGCTTGTGCAGGATTATTGATTAGATCAAAAGGATGGTCACTTTTGTTGTACTTACCAGAACTGTCTACCTTATCACTGAAGTAGCTTCATGAGTTCTCTTTTTCATCTCAATCAATACATAGGCAATCTGGGAAAATACTATGCCATTAATGGAATGGTATTTTTAGAAAAATAGAAAAAAGAAAGAGGCAAGAGTCCAGATTTTATCCCACCCTCTGCAATGGCATTTATGATACAACTGGAATACGTGTACCAGACGAAGGTCATCTCAGTCAACAGAGCAATCACAGAAATCACAGAAAACATATTTTAACTTCTTGATAATTCATTTCACTGAAACACTATCTGTTCCATACTGCCTCTACCATATCTAACGGTAGAGCAGGGTTTGAGGAAATATATATTTATGTGGTATCAGTTACTAGCTGTGTCTTGCATACATCAAAATGTGCATGTTTAATCCCTTATTTTGAGTATTAGTATTTAATTTCTTAAAGTTGGTGCCTATGACTAAAGTAATATAAAAGGTTCCCCTGATTTTCTGAGGGAGTTGAATATGATCCATTTTGGGAGAACTATTGATGTTGAGATCCTGACATTCGCATATCAACATTCTTAGTTCTCTGTCTGTGAAGTGCTTATCTTTGCCCCTAGGGCACTGAGACTCTATACTTATCTGCAGTTTCTTTATATATATATATATATATAAAAAAAATATATATATATATAAAACAAACACATATATATGTAATTTATATATATATCTATATATAAAAATCTGTTGCTTTACAGGTGGGACTTTTCAGAGGAATCTGAAAATATGTGTATACAGAATGTTTTAAATTATTGCTCTGCCAACAAATTAGCAGAAAACTTTCTTCTCAACTCCTTTTCTTGAAGGGCACAGATTAAGCCAACTATTTAAAGCCATTCTTATATTACTTCCTTTCAGATACTAAATAAAATACCTGTCAAAGTACTTTGCTGTACTGGGGCCTTCAAAAAGTAAAGCGAGGCAAGACAGAAACCTTCAGAACTCTCGACAGCAGAGTGCCTTGACCTGACAAGCAATCTCTTCTTGAAATGAATTATTTTGTGCTTTAGATTACATCAGGTAATCCTATAGGAACAGAAGTAAGCCTTTCACTTTGTTTGCTTAGAGCTTCACACAGACACATTGCTAACTTCTTCCTACCTGTGAGTTCCCTCCTTGCTCTTCCATACTGCATTTCTTCTTTTGGATTGATGTGCATCCCTCTGCTACTCCAGACGCACCTTTGTTTAATTGCTTCTGTTTTGATTTTTGATGTCCTGTGGCATTAAATTCCTATACCACAGATCATTTACTTATGATAGCAACATGTCCACTGTCCACTGCCTCTCGCAAATCTTGCTCAGAACTTCACTGCCTTTTTTTAGAGGAGGACTTTAAAAAAATAGAGGAGGACTTTAAAAAATTAAATACTAATACTCAGAACCAGGGATTAAATATGCACATTTTGATGTTTGCAAGAAGTATCTAGTAATTTATATCACATAAATCTACATTACCTGAAATGCTGCTTTGGTCCAGTCCATCACTAGAAATGCAGATATCCCTTTACACAACACTGACACTAAAAGTTGTCCCAGATGTCAAGTCAAAACAAAGGTAGTCTAGACTTGTTTGAGGATCAAACAAGGACTAAAATTGGATCAGCAACAGAGAAAAAAGAATACTTTCCTTTCCTGATTTCCATTGAAAGTATTCAGAAGACAGATATTATTCATTTGGGTTTGTGTGGGTAACAACAGCGATAGGAAGGATATAACTCTTTAACAGCTGGAGATGGGAATTTCTAAGCTTGGATGCCTAAAGCCAATACTATGACAGGCCTTTCCACGCCGTTACTTCACCATGACTTCACACTACCACAGAGGGTGTCTCCGGTGCTTGGTGCCTTTCACTTCCTGCCTTGGAACAAAGTCAAGCACAAGCCAGGTTATTTTTGACCAGCTGCATCCCCACTAGCACTCAAAAAAGGCAGATGTAAAGTGCTAATGAAAATAACCAAACCAAGCCAACCCCAGGAAAAGTTGTATTGTGAATGGATGAGCTTCAGACCATTGCATAAAGTCCATTAAACAGCAGTGTTCTCATTTAAGTTCATTAAAATTTCAGTGAAATGATTTTGCAGTTTCTTTGCATTGTGCCAGAATGAACATTGCCCTTACAGCAGGTGTTGTCTACTGCTTCTCTTTGCTTTTAGAATGATATCAAACTTTTACTTTTATTTTGCTTAACTTTCCTGTGCTGCTACTGACAAAAATAGGAAGAGCAGCCAAGCAGTGGTAAGCCGTAAGTTCATCCACTGTGAAAAAACAAGCTTCATATGTTGTCATTCGGTGTGAAATTACTTTCACATAGTAGTCTGTTGCCTGGATGTATATTTTTCTTTTGCTGAGCATGCACATTACTGTGTGGACTTTGAACAAATGAAACCTGAATCATATTACTTGTCATTACTTCAGCATAAATACAGACAGCAGTCAAAACCAATTTTCTTTTAATATTGGTTCTTGACATCTTCCTTATATAATTTAATTAAATCAGTGGCTTTTACCTTTTCAGACTGCAGTAACAGAAAATAGACTATAATAGTAAACACCTACTGTATTCTGTGGATTATTAGCACTTTTTATCCTTCTAAACGTAGGAGGTTTTTAACCCCCTAACTGTGGAACATTTTAAGCTCATTGTGTCTAGACACAGACAGATAAACGTGAGTGCTATCTATCAGCTGTAATACACACAAACTAAGCTAGTTACAAAGATTTTCCCTTTCAAGGTAGATGTAAATAACCGCAAAAGTTGATTTACAATAACAGGAACACGATTTCTTCTTTCTCCGATTTCTCTACAAAGCAGAGGGTTTTAAACTGCACTGCACAAAAATGTTTTTACATACACTCACTTAGCAACACCTTTTGTGGATCCTATTTTCAGAAGCGGTGTCTGCTTACAGTACTTGCAGATGTATCTGGGTATGGCACACGCAGCTCAGCTAACCTCCAGACAAACAGTCATTCATTTGGAAAGGTCAGGAATGCATTTGTAAAAGGATGCTGAAAATTGGTAGAGATTCTTCTTCAGCTCCATATTCAAATAGTGCAAAAATCACAGTGAAGGGCAAAATAAAACAAAACACAAGCTTTTCTTCAGGAGTTTTCTTTCTGTTTTTACAACAAACCACTGGCCCTTTACACAGTGGCAGCCCAACAGGACGATGCGTATTGAGACCGTGTGCCTTAATACTAGTTTTGTGCTACAGAATATTAGATGCCCCGCTCTACTTGCACAAGTCTATTGGAGCTGATTTTACACGTCTCACAAACTTTCTTCTGCTACTCAAGTACGATACATAGAACAAAGAAAATGTATACATAAATAATTAACCCACACACACCAGGAAGTGTGTCGTTTTTCAGAAGAACTTCTCCCTGACTTTTCCTGAGTTGTAATGTAGTTTTGTCATTTGCTAAGACATGAGGCCAGTATGACCTTATCTTGTAATATCCTTCAAATATTCATCTGTGTTGCTTGTCCTGACTGAGGATTAAGTAATTTGCAGAGGGTCTAAGGGCTGGCAGTTGCCTAAGCTTCTGCTAAGGCTGGAAGTCTCTAGATGGACGTCTCTCATAGGTATCAGCCTTCTGCCAAAATTTCAGAATGAGCAACTGAACCAAAGAGGTTTTTACCCACTTAAAGGCAAAACTAGATTAATATTTTATCATTATTTTATTTTTTTATGGCACAAGTTGCTAAGTGTTAGCATTTCCCTTCACTGAATGGAATGCAAGACCCAGGTTATTACACTCTGCATTTGTAAGTCTGAATTTAGTTGACCTTGATTTTTGCCTAATTTTTTTTTACAAAACGTGCTAAGAAAGTATGCTTCTAGGCTTTTTATTTTACTGAAGGGAAGGGAATATGTTGAGTAAAACACAATAGCCCTTGTTTTGGTATCAGCAAAGGCACTAAGGGTTATTTGGCAGAGAAGTAACCTATTAGTTTAAAACTACAAAAAATTTTCAAAAGTAAAATCATAGCCTACTGATAGTTTAAAAGGGCTACCAATTTTTGCATCTTACCATAACTAAATATAATATTAGTTAAAAAGATTGCTATTCTGAGGAGTTACGTTGTTGATTTCATAGTTGTCTCACTCTTGCCCGAGTCCCTGAAAATGGCTAAAATTTGTCTGCTCTTGGGTAAGATGAACATTTAACATAGTCTGAACGTTTAACATTAACATAGGTGTCAGAAGCTCCCAGAAAAAGAACTCCATTCTTACCTTCAGCTACACAGATGGTAAGATCTCTATGAACTCATTTTTGTATGAACCAGAGCATATCCAATCTTGATTTTAACATTGCTAGTGATAGGAATCTAAAGAGGCCTTTATCATTTTTTCTCTTACCTGGGTACTTGCAGATTCTGACCAAAAGTCATTCTTTCAAAATACTAGAACTCTGCTGTGATAATATTCCACTGTGAGTTACATTTTCAATCCTTTTTTTTTTTTTTTCCAATTTCTGAATTTTAGACAACAGCATTTGGAAGGATGAGAGTGGGGGTTGTTTGGTTGGTTGTTGGAATCAATACTTTCAAAGTCTTCTGTCTTAAAAATATGGTTTATATTGTTCATAGTATATCACCATCATAAATGCTTTTTTCATCCTAAAAGTAGGCTGGCTTTATTAACTTTTAATTATTTCATTTTAAAAGGCTCTTCCAGAAACATCCTCAACCTCCCATTTTAAACTCTAATTCCCAGACTAAATGTATTAATGGTCAGCTTTTACGTATTTAGGAATCTTTTTGCTAGTCTTCCTTTCTGTCTTTTATAGCCTTAGTCTCTCATTGGTCGTTACCCCCTCTGTGTGCCTTGATATATTCGAAGATAACAATCCTAATCCGTCAGTGTTTATTCCTTCACCCTTTATTTTGATAACTTAAATAAACAAACTCTTTCCAACCAAGTGCCCCAAGGATACAGAATCCTGCTATTTCTTGCTTATGGTCCTTTTGGCAGGATGAAGCTTGCTCTCCCTCAGGAACTGCCAGACAGTTTCAGAGGACAGAGTGGTTCAACTGAACTTACTCACGGCATCTCCCTGACCGGGACTGCTCTTGGAAACGTAGGTAGCAGTTTCACTGTGTGTGTTGCAAAATTAAAACAAAAAAATAATCACCTTATGAAGTCTTGTGAAGTAGCTGTAACTAGCTACTATGAGAGGAAGAGTCTTGGGTTCCCAAAGCTGGGTAAAAATCCTCCCTTTTCTTATTCAAGTAAATACTTCAAGTAATTTAATTTAGTAGTTAATTTACATTAAGTGAAAGCTAAACTTAGAACAGATTCATCCTTACCAGTCTGGCTGATGTGCTGCAAACTATTATGGCCCACAACCTACGAAGAACCCTCTTCTACCCCCGTTTTCACCTAGGTACAGCAATCCGCCTCAATATTAATCTGTAAACAACCCTGTCACTTTAACTATCATGTGCACGCTTCTAGAAAAACAAATTTTATCAGGCAAATTCAGATGCAGATTGGCTGAAGCGAGTTCTCGTTATCATTATTGACCAGAACTGCCCCCATGTTGCAAATGTGAACACACAGGCACCTCACGCAGTTCTGAAATAATTTTTTATGTGTCCTGTTTTGCCCATGCACAGTTTGTTTTTCCTTTTTTTTTTTTTAAACCCTGAAGAGCTGACATTGTTTTAGCATTGTTTTAGCAGTTGCCACTGAGAGTTTGTGTCTTAAAAGCTGAACAAATGAACCTCAGGGTATTCAATCTTGAGGCAATGAAAACTTCTGGCCTAGAATTTTTGTAGTGCAGCTGTTTCATTTTATCAGGTTTTATGCTTTATCCCAGGAAGTCCCGAGTGCCCTCTGCCTCCAGGAAAGGGGGCAACTACCATTTTGCATGAAGGGCTCGCTTACCTGTCGCAACAGTGACAGAAAAAATTGTGGGTCATTTCTGAAGACTTAAACAAAATTTAGAATAAAAAGTACCCGTCGACATTCATGTGCAATAAATATTATGCAAGAATGAGAATATTCATGCACACAGCATGGGAAAAGAGTAGATCATATAATTGCTTTTTTTCCTAAACGCTACCTCAAGAGTCAAACAAAGATATGAGTTATTCAGTGGAAAAAACATGGTGTTCTCTGGAACAAGCAGAGCCTATTGGATTTTTTTTTCCCAATTAATTTGTGTCTCATTTCCCTTCGTGCTTCACCGCAATGACTCAAGGTGTTACAGCCTATAACTTCAGCTCCACCTATCATCTCCTGCTCTTCCCCCAACAGGACCCTCCCAGCTCATCCCCATACCCTCAAGTTACTCACTGGACAACGCAAACGTAGTGTATAAATGGAATTTATAAATAGGACTTGCACGGCAACCATCTGGCACGTGTGGGGTTAGCCAGCAGCACGCCAGCTGAGCGCACGGCTTGAACCCGCATCCGTCCCTCGGTTGTGGCACGTCTGAGCGTCCTCACCCGGTCACCAGCGTTCTCAAAGCCATTCGGCCCACATTACCCGAAATCCACACTATTCGCTGAGAAACTGAGTCAGAACTAGCGAAAAAGCTACAGTGGGAGATTAACATGGACAAACCAAAACCAGAAACATTGGGTGGGTAAAATAACCATCGTGTACTCCTCTTCATTCGGGGCTAACATCTGACAGCCAAGATCAGCAGAAAGGGCATTTGAAAGTAGTTGGGTGTTTAAAGCTATTGCAAAAAAAAAAGTATTTGGCAAAGATACAGGCCTTTCATCAATCTCTGCATGACTAAGCTTCTGTGAGCATTGAGCTCACAGCAAAATTCGGGTCTGATTGCGTTGCGAGGGTCATGGAATAGCACAGTCATTTTATTATCATTTTTTTCTCCCTGCAGCAGCAGCAGCAGCGCACGCAGGAGGGACGGACGCAGCCTGCAAGGGTGGGGGGGGCGGAGGCGCGTCCCCGCCGCCTGCCGGGGCACCGGGGGGCCTCCCCCAGGCCGCGGCCCTTGAGGAGGGGGCGGCTCGGTGCGGGGCTCGGTGCGGACGGACGGACGGACAGACGGACGGGGGTCGCTCCCCGCCCCCCAGGCCAGGCCGGAACGCCGGGAGGCACAAAGACAGCCCGGCAAAGGGTGCACCGGCACCATCTTGATTGCGGCGGGCGGCCAGCCAGGCCGCCTCAGGCAGCCGGGGAACGGAAGGTGTTCCCTGAGGCCCGGCCTCTTCACTCGTTATTTAATTAAAAAAACCAAAACAGAATAACCAAAAACAAAACACCGCATTTTCCCTGCAGCGCTGACTGCGCCCGCCGCTTCCTCCCTCGCCACACAGCGCCCGCTCCCCCAGGGCCCGGCCGGGGCCACCTGCGCCCCGGGGCGGGCTCCACCGACCACCCTCCGCCGCCGCGCCGGGCCGGGCCGCTCCCACTCCCGCTGGCCG
>VZSF01007203.1:309988-352748 GCA_013398295.1 Chionis minor
GGGGAGGGGGTATTTTTGGAAGAAGTAGGAGCTTCGGGTGGGATGCGGTGAACCGAGCCGAAAATAATCATTTTAAATTACGTTGAGTAATTGTTCAAAGATTTCGAGTTTATTTATGTCATCAGAAAGCTTCCTTCACCATCACCCTCCCTGGAATGTCAGGATGTTACAGGATCAATGCGAAATACCCTCAGCTGTTGCCCGTCACTCATTTTCCTCTAAGCCCGGCTTCAGATGTTTAAGAATCTCAGCTCTTTTTATGGCCAGAGCCTGCTGTCTTCCTTTCCAGGAGGGCCGATTCCGGCCGGCATTGTGAGCGCGCCATGTAGCTCCCTTCTGGGAACGTTCGGTCTCAGAACTGGCTTTGGCCATTGTACTAACCACGTACGCGGTGAGGTATCGCACAGGCACCGCTACGCTGCACGGAGTGGGGGTGTCCTTCCCCACCCCCCCGAATTTCCTGTGTGCAGCTGTGGATTGGGCTTGGAAGTCATGTGGTAATTGTACAGCATGTAAAAGCAGTTGGTGTTTAAGGGATTGTAACCAGCTGACTTCAGGAGTTAGGGGTTTTTTTCAACTGGCTTGCCTATTAAGAGACAAATGGGAGATACTCTTAGGAGGAAAGAATTTAGTGGGGGAAGCTGTATCCCCTTGCTAGGTAAGCTTCTTAAATTTTTACCAAAATCAGTAGAGAATAAATTTTGTAAATCAGACACTGTTTTAGTTGGACTTGAAATACCACACAGAGAACCACATCCGAATCATTTGTGTTTAGAACAGGGTACTCCTAAATAGAATTGATTTTTTTTTTTTTTTTTTTTTTCTTTTCCTATGCCCAGTGGGAAGCCCAGAATTTGAAGACGCTCTTCTTAGCGTTCAATTTTCTACCTTGTGATCTTGGACAACTTTACAAACCATGGATTAGTTGTTTCTTCTGCTTAAGAGGAATGTGAGACTAATGGGAGTACTAGGAGGTATACTGAATCCTTGGACTGAAGGGATCTGTGTTCATAGAATTTATGACAATAAGCCTGACTTAAAAATCTGCATTGATGACGTCTCCTCCTAAATCAGTGAGAATTGTCAGGCTTTGATGAGCACCGTCATGTGTTTTAGTGCTGTGAACTGTGGCTAACAAAAGCAGAAGTTTTACTTAAAAATGGCATTAATGGCTTTCAGATCAATGGAAAGGGGATTAAGTCCAGTGATGGCATCTTCCTGGTGGATGAAGTCAGGTTAGCATGATTGGATCCATGGCGATGGAAGTCTCAACTCAGAATAATCCACTGTTAATGTGGAGGGGGGCGGGGGAAAAGGCAGAACGAACCTCCCCAAACCCCAAAATTGAATAAACGAACTGAAACGCCATTTCAAGAGCTGATTCTTGTGAGCCACATGCAGTGAAATGCGTGTGTCAGTGACTCCATTTTGTGAGTCTTGCCGTTGAGGTAGGCAGAGGTTAGGCATGGATTTTGGAACTACATAATGCTACTAGTAACTTGCTGTTGAAAGTTTCTGCAGCAAAGGAGGGAGGTGTGTCAGTCTATTAGAAAGTATCGCATTTTGGACACTGATCATGGCATTTTTAAGGTAATGAGAATAGGCTCATCTTGTCTAGGTCCCATGTCACTGTATAGAAGGTGACAAAAATTTTCTGAAGAGAAAAGCAGAATTTGTAAGATGGGATGAAATTTGAGGTTTGTCCTCAGAGCAGTCTGCAGATTCATTAGCACAGCGTCCCTTCCAGTACAGGTGGTGAGAAGGGTCCCACTATGCCAGCAGAGATAAAAAACAAAATAATTATGTAAACAATCACATGACAACATAGTTTTTAATGAGTTGTTAATATGACCTGCAGCATAGCTGTAGTAGAACAAATGTAGTGATTAAATCTGTTGGAACATCATAGTGGGGCTTTTGGTCGTTATTAGAGATATGACCATGGGAAATGATATTCTTTATAGGTTCTTTTGCTCCTCTAATAATTGTTCTTCATTTTAGTAAAATTCAATTATGATGGAATTCTTTGTACATGTATTTATATGTGTACATGATGGCTGCTATAAATTAGTAAGGAAAACTATGTTCTTTATTAAAATACATGAAAATTTTAAATGTTTTTCATGACGCATAAAATCAGTGGAAAGTAACTGTGGTTATGGTAGCCACCCCAAGATAATTTTTTTTAATGCTCTGTCCTGTACAAAAAAAATACAATCTAAATTTAACCTTTTATTTCTAAATCTCCAAACCAATTTATGCTCTTTTTTCTTTTTTTAATCTTGCTTTAAATAAGTAACATAATCTGGAGAACAGGCCAGGTTTTATCTTGTAATTCATCCCAGGTTCTCAATCGGTATACAGCAGAGCCAATGTTTAGCCACTATCTGCAGCTCAGAAGACTTTGTGTGTATCATAATATTGATCACCCATTGTCTTTAGAGAACAGATGGCACTGATGGGGCTCAAAGCTGTCATGGTCTTCTGAAAAAAGATGAGGTTCGTGTTGTGGAACAGGGAGGAGAATGGACAGGGTTGATGAACGCTCCTAGTTAAGGGTTTGCATATATTAGAGGTGTGGTGAGGACTTCCTGAGAGCAGAACAGTTGATGCTTTCTACGTGAGTGTTAGACTGCAAGTTAGTTTTTTATCTTTGGGACATTAGAGTAGACTTTTTTTATGTCAAATGGGCAAAAATATCTGGATTTCTTAAGGCTCTAAGTGGGTTGAATAAAAGTTGAATACTCCCGGCCTCACCTTGGCCTGACTGCAGTGTTTAGAGGATGATGAGTGTCATTAAGATCACCAAGTAATTCACACAATTACAGATAGTTGAGTCTGGCAGAGGCTTGGTAGGTCATCTGGTCCACAGCCCTGCTTAAGCAGGGCCACGTAGAGCCAGTCAGTTGCTCAGGACCGTGTCCAGATGGCTTTTGGATATCTCTGAGGATGGAGACTCCACAGCCTCCCTGGGCAACCTCTGCCCGTGCTCGGTTGCCCACACAGGAAAACAAAAGAAGTGTTTCCTGGTGTTCATAGAGAAGCCCCCATGTTTCAGTTCATGCCTGTTGCCTCTGGTCCTGCCAGTTGTGAAGGGTGTCTGTGCAGCTCTTGGCAAGAACAAGATGAAAGCTTCTCTTTTATCCAGTATCTCCCTCAGCCTGCGTATGCTCACTGTGTGCCAGCTAGATCCCTCACGCTGCGTGTTATTTGTGAGCTCACAAGTCAGCTTGCATGAATTAGGTTGGGCCTTTCAATAAAATGAGACCAAGGTACAAAAATTGAACTCCAGGTAACTTCCTCTACCTGAATCTGTCAGGGGCATTTAAATAACTGAAACATCCGTTGTGTTCTTCATCGTAGGGACCTACGTGTGCTGAAAAACGTGACTCTGGTGTGCTGCAGGTCCTTGCGCTCTTTCTGTTCTGCAGTAAGAGCTGTTTAAGATTATGCAAGGGCATGAAACAGATAAAAATGTGGATTAGAATGAAACTCATCCTTTAATTTACAGGTTTTAAAATGCTTCTTTTTTGGTCTGTTCCTCTTTTTAAGAGGTGCAGTTGTTCTGATAATGGGACTTAACTAAAGCACTGCTAGCAGGAGTTGGCGTAGGCCTCAAGGTAGAGACTAGCCAAAATATTACTAAGGGAAAGAGTGATGAAAGAGAAGCACGCAGCATTTCTCCATGTGTACGGTGTCAAAGCATGATGAGCAGTTCTGTGTGAGGAAGAAGTTTATGCGTCAGTAAAATAATATAATGGCTTTTTAATTTTTCTGAGAATTTTTAATTAGTGGCTTTGAAAACACCTCTGTGAGTTCTTCTGAATGGTCTTTAGCTTCACAGTTATTAAAATAGGAAAGTGTCATTAAGAGTATAGCGTATACAGCTGTTTGTACCCAATTACCATACCAGGAAACATGGTAACTGGAATGACTGGGTTTTTTCTCTCTTTAAGGATCTCGGCTGTCTTATAATGGTCAGCACTTACTTATTACATGTAGCCCTAATAGGTGGGAAATTCAGACTTTAAAAAAGTTGTTACTGATCTCTTGAAAGTTGCGTAGACTGTTGCAGGAAGTACCTGTAGTTCTTATTGCTGTTGATCAAGCCATTTGCTTGATCCTTTTGGGCTGGTAAAAGGGAGATGCCACGGGCAGTGATTATAGACCGCTGATGTACGCAACCGGTGGAGGGTGTCTTTCAGAAGTTTTGCCCTTTGGGAATATGAAGAAGGCAGTAACGTGACTCATTTGGGCTTTCATGAATATGCCTAAACCAGAGGATTCAGTGCTGAAGTTCTTGCATAACTGTCATAAAGACCCTTGAATTTACATATAATAAGTATGATTGTGAATGGAAATAAGCAGTAATGTCATAGATTAAACTGTGGTTGCTGTAATAGTTGAGGATCTCTTTCTTACCTGATGCCTGCTTGGAATGTTTGTGGCTTGTGACAAGCTACATCTGCGTTCTTTTACCACTTCCTTGTATAAGCAGGTGCAGCTGATCACTTCTAGTGAAAATAATACTTTATGAAGCTCAGTCTTTTGTCCAGTGACTTGGATTATTTACAAGTTTCCTCTGTTTGCTTTTATTTATTTTCTTTTTTCCTGGCAGGTCAGCATAGGATATACATCCCTTAGGAATAATCAAGTCTTTCATGTATTTGTTACATGAAACAGTTGTGTCTGAATGTTCGTTAAAAATCCTTACAGTTTTTGGTTCTGAAAGGGGTGAAAGGATGGGTAGTCGGATATAGGCTTCTTGACCTTTACGTCACTGATTCAGAAATGGTCCTGGTACCACATGGCAAAGCATTTACAGTTAGAAATTTACTCAGCAGTGAGTAAGGTGATCTTCGTATAGTTTTATTGTTCAGGTATGTGTGACTCCAATGCCAACACAGCGGGTATCCCTGGAAAGAATGTTTGCAGCTAAACTAACCACACCTCATTTTTAGATTGGACGATCCTGCTTGGGGGTCAGTTAAACTTAAGAAAGCAGGACGAAGAGGGAATTTGGATTGCATCTGCCCGTTACACAGATTTTGTGACTTGGAACTAGATGTAAAAAAAAAAAAAAAGTGTGTATATATACAGAGACATACAGTTCACTCTAAGGGCACTTGAGTAAGTCTTGATCCGTTTATGTTATCAGCAGATCCTAATCCTAAATCCATGAGCAAAACCCAGGTAAAAGGGAAAGAGAGTGTGTGTGTGTTGTGAGATGAAGAAGTCTCAGCTGTAGCGATTTTGATGGCAAATGATGTGTGATAATTCCCTGTTCTTTTGTTCGTAGTTAACATGGTATGGCCCTGCGGTAGCTTTGCTGGATCTCTGACCCCATGCCTGGGCAAGAGTCCGGCTGTGTTACCCCTTGTTGCACAGGTGCCGGCGCTGAGAGCCTGGCTCCCACCGAGTGAGTGGCAGAGACAGGTCTGTACCACAGTGCCTGGGGAGCCAGCGCGACATTAATAGCCCGTAGTACAGTATAGTCCCCTGTCTGCCTCGTGAGCTGGGCGGCAGCAAGCAGGGCATACATGGACTTCCAGAGATCCAGCTCACAGCGTAAACGGAGTGACTGACACTGCTATCTGGACAGTCCAAATCGGAGGTCTGGCAAGATGAAGTCACATCAATTTTTCTTCCCTACCTGCCCTCCGCAGTTGTGTATGTGGTGTAAAACACACAGAAGTGTTGGGTGTAAGCTTACTTGCTGCCAGTACAATTCATCACTGTGTTTCTGATGCCAGTGTATTTATCGATGATGTGTTTGGTGGTCTCTTGTTAGCTCTGCCGTGTCACCTATGTTTGGAATGAGGATAAGTGGAATGGTGGGTAAGGAACACGGAACGTTTCAAACTTAGATATTGGCGTTTTCTGTCTTAGGCAACACTGCTAAATTAAATTTCAGTAATAGAGTACCTTGCTCATTTGAGCAAAAGTTAAGATGATGCATCATTACTTAATTTAGTAGAAAACGTTTTTGATACAGTATCAGACATGACTAGTGCAAGCTTAGAGTACAAATCTATTTATATAGGTTACCTCACCGATAAAGAACTCTGCCAAAATTCCTAGTTAAAACCCAGGATATTTACTTTTGTATATTCATGCCCTTTCTGAAGAAATCTTCGTGAATTTATAGGATTAATGTAACCTTCAATGTAAAAAAAACTGTTTCATATTGCAAAATATCTTGTCACAGATTTTTTGTAAAACCTTTGAAAAAAACCAAAAAAACTCTAGGATCTTCTTTAAAAATTACACTAAATCTAATCCTGACATGCATGAAATCTGTTTCTCTATCTTGGAGTTGTAAGTGGCAGCTGATAATGCTTATAGTAAAGGTCATGGTTGTAGGTAGGAAAGTATAGTATTCAGGAGTTTTTACTTTCGACAAATGTTTTAATTATACTTCTGGCACGTTTCTTGGCAATAATGGGATAATTTCTTATAACACTGTATTCAAAACCTATTGAATCCTGGTAATTTCTAGTTGTGTTACAGATGAACTGTAGAATCTGTGGTACCTCTTAGACTGCTGTGCCTCAGTTACTGTAATGTGATTTCTTCCCCACAGCTGTAGAGAAATTGATAATAGTAGGAAGAGTTATATTTGGGATTTTTGACTTTCATGTTAGTCCTCCACTATTAGTCTTGTGGTTAGACAGTTAGACTGTGATCAGACTTTTTTCAGGCCTCAGGACAATATAATTATTTAAATAATTACGTCATTTTATTTAATGCTTTATGTATGTCCATTTGTGACCTGAAGTGCGTACCTGATAAATGTTCTGTCTTGATTTTGAGTGTTTCACATATGTAAATACATATTTAGTGGAAGAGTTTGAGAAGGCCAACTGAAAATGCTGTTCAGATGATTTCAAGCAGGTTACTGCATACGTGTCTGCTAGCCATGAGTCTGCATTATATTCTCACACGGGAAAAGCAGCACGCACGCTTTGAACTGAAAGACTTCCTTGTGTGAAGGAGTTCCTGGAACCCACACGGTGCTGTAAAATGTGCAGTTTCTGTGCTGGAATTTGTACTTTCGATTTTATTAAAAAGTGTTCGATGTTTCTGTTTCTGCAGCTGACGTTTGTGCAGTGTCAGCTGTTAGTCTGCTGCTAGTCATACCTCTGCATTATTGTTCCACTTCAGCTTTCCCTTTCTTCAGTAGGATGTCAGCTTCGAAATCACTTGTGAATATCAAACCTGTTTGTATTGTTACATGGTAAACTCGACTTTACCTACGAATGGACTAATTGCATGAAATCCTGAGTGGAAGTCAATGCCATTGGGATTCCTTTTTCCACTTCTTTTGTCTTATTAATGAAACCTGCAGCTGGTCAGTGGATTCAGGATTTTCTGAACTCTGCAGAGTATTACATTCTAAATGTTTTTCAGGTATTTTGTGGTACCTGATTTTGAATCTGTGAAATTCTGTTTTTCAGCAAAGGAAAGATAACTGAATTCAGATCGGTAGAATAAATTTTTAGCTACTATAGCCCGAACTTACAAATGAAATACATATCCCTCCCCCGTATTGAGTGCTGTGGGAGCATGTAATAACATGAGTAAGAGGTACGATTCAGCTGTGAAATAAAGCAGCATAATGAGACCAAGACTTAATATTGAAGCACAGACTGTCAGAATTGCAGATAAATGGCTGTCCATAGTAGGGAGTTACATCTCTTTCTGTCAATACTGCTTCCTGTTGTAAGTTGTCATTCCGCAGAACGCTGGACTGGATGAACTCGGTGCTCAGTGCTATGACATGGGTATTTTGTCCCTCAATAGAGTTTGAATTAATTGTAGTAGAACAACTTCTATTTCCCGCACTTCATACTGTGTTAATTCCTCCCCATGTAGGAGCACGTTAAAGGGGACATAAATTTAATAAAATTTCTGTTTTCCCTCTGTTGTTAGCTAACACATACTTCAGTAAATGCTCTTCGCATCTTTAAACAGATATAACTTCAGTATTGCTGTCCGGTCTACCTGTCCAGAAACTTCCTTGGAACTGGAAGTCCCTGATTGCAGGTGTATTTTCTTGCAAAGAAAACTTCAGTCAAAGAGATTTGCCTTCCTTCGCTTGCAGTGGCAGGACAGTCTTTGAAAGGGTTTATTTTATTAGGAACGTACTAGGTGGGTCAATGAGGAGATTCTGTGACTTCTGGTGACCTGCTTTGTTGAGGATTATGAGTATGCTTTCTGCTAGAACCAGTCTTCTGTGGTCCTGGCAGATGGTTTTGAGTGAAGCTCAGGGAGCAGAAAAGCAGATTTTGAGCAAATGCCTTCACAGCGTTGCCTGAGCGTGAGTTCAGGTAAAAGGAGATTTTTTTTTAATATAGGCCCTTTGCAACCAGCTGTCGATAAGGGCTCCTTTACTGTCCGTCGTTACACTGAGAGATCTCCTGTGTCAAAATTTATCTTCCCCTGAGCTGACACATAATACCTCTGTGGGCTGGTTGCTCCTTGCACAGTTGATACGTTCTCCGACCTCCTCAGTTGGCAGTTTCTTAAGTGGATATAATCCATTCAGCAGATTTCCTGGAACTTCTCTTAACATAGCTGTGCAAGTCCCTTACTCCTTTAAAACTGCAGGTTCCTCCTTGACCTCCTCTGCTTAGGCAAATACCAGGCTGTAGCAAAAGCAGGAGTAGTTTGAAAGATCTTTCTTGTCCCTTTATCTGCTTTTTTTGCAACATGCCCGCCTGCCTTAACCAAGAGATGTAGGAACGTAATTTCTGTGTAGATGCTTGAGTACAATTGTATGTATCAGGTTGTTCTTGGTCTTTATCAGATTTTTGACGTAATGTGTGCCCCGTAAAGAAGCCCTTTGTTTTTCAAAGGAAGGGTAGTGGGATTTCCCCTCAGTTGTTCCTGAGATCATCATAATGTGACATAAAACCCCATGAAATATTGTATTCTCTTTATTTTCCTGTGAGATGCTACAGGTATTTGGCCTCATACAGTTCCCACTTTGGTATGCGAAAGATGATACCCTAAGTAGCTCTATGGCAGCCTGTATTGCCAAACTTCGTTGTTGTACCATTCTGAAGGACAGTTGTTTGGGATTCAGTTTTGTGTGGAGATGAACACCCACAAAGCAAACAATGCTATGCACAGCTATTGGACATTGTATTGTGAGTTGTACTAATTGCCCTGGGCCTGGCTCTCTTGCATTTTGTTCTTGTAAAAGAGCTGGGCACACCTGTAGCTAAAATAATAAACTCTGATAGTGAGTTTTCAGTTGTAAATGTGCTGCTCTGATTTGAGCAGTCTTTTGAAACAGTCCCTGTGCACTGTATTTCTTACAATGGCCAACTAAGAGTATCAACAGCCTCAGGCAAACAGTGGGATCCTGCCTTGGAGCTTTCCTGAATTGGAACCCTAGAGTTAGTGGTGATCCGCTGTTTCAGGCTGCATTGAAATTGCTTCCTTGTTCTGATTTCACGTGCATTCTTTATAACAAAAATGTTCTTGTTTTAGGGATTTATCAAAGATGTTCATGAGGACTCCCTCACAGTTGTATTTGAAAACAAGTAAGTATTTTATTAAAAAATAATAATCATTAGGTTGTTATTTTGGTATTCTGCTTTTGGTGGTGATTTTTGTTTGTTTTGACATTAAGAGGAAGCATATTTCATTAGAAGGGTATAGTTCTAGAAGGCTCGCTGTTCTATTCAGTCTCCATGCACTACCTTCTTGAATCACTGTATCAGAATTCAGCTCGTCAGTTACAGAGGCCTTTAAATATTTTGGTACCTGTAATGCCCATAGATGTGACAGCCAAATTTAATTAAAATAATAAGCAGTGACAGAGGCCCGATACTCATATACTAAAGCAGAAAAAGATGGAAAATACCAAAGTACTTCTATTAATTAAAGAGTTCTCTATATGTCTGTTCTGAAGAATGTTGTTCAGTGTTCTCAGCTCAAGAGAAACAGATAAAAGTATCCTGATGGTGACTAGTTTTTCTTTTTAACTGTTAAGTAAATAAATATATGTACATACCCAGTCTAAACACCCAAAAATTTTTTGTGGAAAAGAGTTCAAATCTGTAGGTAAATCTGGAGAAAGAATTATCCATGGGGCCCTCTTCATTTAATATATAAACAAAGCAGTGCGACTAGGGACTTGTAGTGGCAAGTCAAAGATAATCCATGGGTTAGTAAAGTACAAATGAATACCTGTTGTTCAGCATTAGGACTGATAACGCCCTGGATTACCTGGGAGATTCCAGGGCTAATTTAAGATATTCTGGGAGCTACAGCCTCTTTCCTGTTTCCCTTCCAGTTGCTAGGTGGAGATCCTAAAAATGTGTCAGCTTTTGATGTGAAAATTGTTACTAAACTCTGCCAGCACCAACCTGTTTAGTCTTTGAGCCTTTTTTCAGGAAAGATTGCTGGGTAATAAAGGTAATACTATAGGGAGTGTGCAAGTGTGTGTTTATAAACAGTATTTTATAATCCTGAGTATACAGTTCTTGGGTGTGTATGTGTGTACATTTATGTTGTGTTTTACACAAGTATAAAAATAAACCCTAGGGGGTGGAAAGAAGTAATCCTAGGGTTTACCCTGCAAAGTCCAGTCTTTGTGTCTTTCTAACCTGTGTCTCCTAGCCCTTTTTTTTATGAAAAATAGTTATAAGATAAAGTGGCCACCATAATTTGTACTAGCACTTACTGAGGTGGTTATGGCAGTTGCTACTGTCTTCTAGGTTTTCATACCCCCACCCCAGAACCCAACAAACAGAAAAAACAAATCTGGTGCTTCATGCTGTCCGTGGCCTGAGGAGAAGTGACAAATTTTCGGTTTCATATTCAGTATCTGTGTTACTTTTCTCGAAGGAAGGAGGCTCTTTGCCTTCAAAGCCTGTACTTTCACGTCAGAAACCAAGTGAGCTAAAGGAAGTGCCTGTGGTTCACAGCAGGGGTCTAATTGTTGGCAAACACATTCCTAGTGTTTAGTATCCATATCATCCATGTGTTTTACAGGAAATCTGGCAGCAGCAGCCCTGTTCCAAAAAGGATGGGCTACAACATATGTCAAGTGTTTTGTTGACCAAAAATAGGTCTTATCAGGAAGTGTGTAAACGGTTCTAGTCAAATCATTCTGTGTTGTAAATCTGATAAGTTATTACTCTTTTTACTGAGTTAAATTCATAAGGGGTTCAGTAGAATCGAAGTTGGCAAGTGTCCTCTCCTGAACGCATCATTCTGTTGTGATAGTGATCAGCACCAACTAAGTAAATGCATCTACTCCTCTGAAAACAGTCTAAATGGTCAGTTTGATTATCTGCTCTTGTTACCCAGTCTTTATCTGCAGCTATTGTAAGGTTCCCCGAGTTGGTGTACTAGCACAAACTGCTAACGCTGATTTTGTGGCCATAGCAATAATGAGTCTCTGGGCAGGTATCCTTGATTCTTTTAAAGCACATTTTTTGGAGGTAAGGAGGCGGAGAATGGACACAGAAGCTTCAGGAACTGGGAAGTTTTATTACTATGTGAGACAGAAAATTGGATCTGGAGGTGCAATTTCGTATAGGCCCACTGGAGTCTGAAGCAGCCACATTGAAAGAAAGACTTCTCCCTTGTAAGAAGCAAGTACTTTTCTTTTTTATCTTTTGTGCCAGATGCTTGGGATAAGCCTTCTGACAATTAGGCATCAGTTCTGTCAGGTCCTCTCAGGTAATTTGTAGCCAGTCACAAGTCATTTGTTAAAATATCTTGTTGTGCATTTCATCAATGAGATGCTCCAATTTCAGACTTTTTGCCGTCAAAACTTTGACTCCTTGTATTCTGAGAAGTGAGCATTCTGTGCACTTTTGCACTGTTTTATTAAAAAATACCAAAGCATCTTGCAGCTGCTAGGGGTAAGTCATTATTGGCCCATCTGCTTGTAGTGGGTGGAGTTCTTGAGATGGTTAGAGATGGAACCAAAATTAGCCTTCTGCTACTTCAAATGGATTTTATCGAAGGTACAAGGTCTCTTCAATTATGGCATGTCGTTATGGGCAGTTTATAACTTTGTGTAAGCTTCCATTTGCTAGATTCTTTAACTACAAGGCATAGTTCAGATTCTCAAGAGAACTTTAAGCAGCCCACTTGACTTTGTTACATTTTTGTTTCTCTTATTAAATTATGATTATTATGCTTGCACTTGTTTCTAAACTGAAGTTTTATATACCCTATAATTTAGGGAATGCGTTTTGTCCTCAAGTCTCACTTGCTGTTTGCCTTTGCATCTGTGAGAGTAATAAATTCACAGAGGCAGGGAGAGGAAGGAAAAACCCAGACCCTGCATCTAGGTTGAGTTTAGAGTCGTCGTAGTTGCAACAAGGGCAGTTGAATTGCAAGTGATTTTTGCCAGCCCCCTTCACCATTTCTCAGAAATAGAATGAGATTTAAATAGCATTTTATGACTAAAGTACCCTACAACTTCAACAAAAGCTGTCCATAATCTTCACAGGTTTTTTTTGTTTTTCAAAGTTCCACTGTTGTTAAAAGAAAAATAAAGTGTGTAATAATGGCTAGAGCAAAACTGTACGGATATCTCGCATCTTTATTGGATACTTGAGCGTAAGCTGGCTTTTCAGAGAAAACATATAAATGTATCCATCTGTGGAAAGTTGCAGAAGTGCCCTCTGCTCTTAATGCTGAGACTTGTTCCACTAACGTAGGCTGCTCTGTCCGCATGCATTAGAAGAAAGCAAAACAAATCGCTTGCAGTAATCATTACTGTTCAAGTTGCTTCTGGATCTTGTCTGTACCTGACGTGAACTTTAAGGTGGGCATAAGTGGTGGACATTGGAATGCTTTGACAGATGTCGTCAGAGTCCCTCGTATATTCTAAGTTCCTAAGTTTTCTGGGGGGGTGTGTTTTCCCCTGGTTTTATTTCAACCTATGTAGACAGTTGGGTTTCTGACTAAAAGAGTGAGGAACAGCTGATGGTGCTCTGTGACATTCACAGAGTAGAAGGGAAAGGAATTTCAGGAGAACACAGAGGATATTAATTGCACTAGAAGTCTTTGTAAAATCCACCTGAAATGTACACTTCTACAAGTAAAATGCTTTGTGAGCCAGCTATGGTAAAATAAGTAGCCTTCTTGTACAAGAAGGTAAAATTTGAATTTTACATGCCTAGTAACTGGTATTGATAAACAGATATAAAGGTATATTTTTGAACTGAATCTGTTTGCCAGACACTTTTTGGGGGGTGTTAGCAAGTTTGTAGGTAGAAATGTAAAGTTTTGTTGATCAGAGTCAGATTTTCCTGGCCTACTTAAAACATTGATGGAAGGTAGTTGAAATGTTAAGTATGAGGGGAAGAAATGGACGAACCCCGTGGTGGACTGTAAAGATAAGCTTACGTCTGTATAAAGGCTTTATGACTTGAATAGTAGAAATGTAAGTACCTCATTTAATAATCTTTTCACCGGGGTTTTATGAAAGCCATTTAACAAACCTAGTTAAATTCTGAGCAATTTAAAAATTACTTTGTCATTAAATATCTTCCCAGCCAGTATTTTTACCCGGACAGGATTATTTTGTTTCTTTGCTTACAAAGTTTGCTTTCTAGCAATGAAGAAACAGGCTTGAGTATATGTAAAGAGTGAGTTTTAACTAAAGTCAGAGTTCTAAAAATGAAACTAAGAAAACAACAGGAGAATTTTAGAAATAATGTCTCTCAACTTTCAGTTGGCAACCAGAGCGCCAGGTACCCTTTAATGAAGTCAGATTACCACCACCCCCTGATATCAAGAAAGAAATTGGTGAAGGAGATGAAGTGGAGGTGAGTTTATCCTAATGAACTGTCTGATACATAACTGACTGTGCATTCAAGGTGGTGGTGATGACTGTTAAGTACATTATCAAAGTGAAATTTTAAATTGGGCATATGTCTAGTAATGGATTTATTAAGCTTTCAGTGAAACTCTGCCTTTTTTTTTTTCACAGAACTATCAAATGGAACTTTGTCAAAATCTAAATTTTAAAATAGCTGAGAATGTTTCAAAATATAAAAAACCCAACTAGGCAATTTTCATTTTTACTCTGAAATGGAACTGTTGGAAATGTTTTGGTGTGAAGCTGCTACAAAGCTCTTCCACTAACAAGTATTAACCCAGATGAAATATCTGGGACAATCTGGTAGGAGATTGTGTGAATTATACTGTTTTACAGAGAAACAGAGTTAATGAGAAATGATGTGTTAAACCAGGAAATTAAAAATTGGGTGTTCTTTTCCCAGCTCACTGTATTATCTTTAGTAATTTACTTTCCTTGCAATCAAAGTGATCAGTTTCTTTAGGATACCTTTATAGTTTTGGGCTAGAAATCTAAAAAACAATGTAGTATTGTTGTTGGGTTTTTCTTGTTATTTTATTTGAAATACATCCTATTTGTTGGCTTTGTTAGAGGTTAAATGTAAAGGATTATTTTCTACCTCCTTGCTATTGTGGAAGTTCTTGTTCAGTCTGCCCACAAATGGCTGCGGCCTGTCAGAAGGAGTAAATGAAACTTAGAGAAGATGAGGAAAGCGAAAGTTTGAGAAGTCATCTGTTTTATATTTGATCTTGCATTAACTTGGTAGCGGTTGTTAAATACGTAGTCATACGATTACTTGGTTCATTTCAGTAGTCCTTGGTATTTCAACTTAGCCAAGAGCAAAGCAAAAGATTGAGGAGTTACTTTTATGTGTGGACTTTCAGTGTTTATTCACTAAATTCAGTGAATCCTCACTAATTCAATGAATTTAGTGAGGAATTGCCCCTGAATAAGCATTGAGTCGAGGTTTTATCTTCCTTTAGAAATTTCTATTGAATTGTCAGTATGTATGCAAAGGAAATCCATTCAGAATCCTTGTAGTGCAAAATAATAAAAATTTATGCAAGAAGCACATGCCTGGATAATTTATATAAAAATTAATGTAGAATACTGTTCCACTTTAATGGCAGTTAGAAGAGTTGTGATGTTCTTTTGTCGTGATACATGCAGGCAGGTGAATTATGTTCGTATGTGCTTTCAATACTTCTTACTGCTTTCATTTTCAGGTTTATTCTAGAGCAAATGACCAAGAACCTTGTGGCTGGTGGCTGGCAAAAGTTCGAATGATGAAAGGAGAGGTAAATTATTTTAAAACCTACTCATTTCATGCTGTTACGTTAAATACAGTAAATATGAAAGATCTTTGAGATGGGAAAAACTATGAATACTACAAATACACGACAAAACAGAATTATACGTTGAGATCACTTTGGAATGACCCATGCTGCATTACACACCTGAGGGTTGTGTTTTTATAGCTGAGCAAGTAGTTTCCACTATTAGTAGTTTAATTGCTTGGAGGACTGTATGCTGCATAAGAACAGGGCTTCTAACAAACCTGCTTTGTGAATTGAACTTGATGCTAAAAATGAAGTAAAGCAGTATGCTTCACCTGTGGTTGAAGTCTGTTTAAAGGCCACAAATTAATTATGCTGTAGCTATTGATGTGTGTTGCTGTGGGTTCTGTTTTGTGTATGTATTTCTACTGAGTGTAGTGGAAAGACACTGGTTGGGTTGCTTTTACACGTGTGGAGTTTGTATTTTACATTGACTGGTAGAGCTGCAGCTGCAGAGTAACTTGCAGGTTCAGACACTTGGGTGTGTAGAGCTATGGCAGTGTCTGATACAGGCTTGTTAAAGCTTTGTTTTGGAAAAGGGCAGCAAGAGAATTTAACTTCATGGTAGGAAGGATCCTGTGTTATGATGCTTCTACTGTATTAGATTCCTAAAACCAAAGGAAATTAGGTTGAAGGGGGAAAAAAAATTGTTCAATTTCTGATACAAATCGTAACTGCTGTTGAGCTCTATGAGAGCAAGATGGTGGTAAACAGTTACCAACAGAAGATTATGTGTCTTGAACCTTGTGGATGAACAGCTGGTTAACAAAACAAGAGGAAAAGAGGTTTAAATAACAGGGTTTGTCAGTTGGGACTAATCTGCTTCTCTTATATATCACAGAAATTTGGAATTTTACTATCAGTTACCTTGCTGTCCTGGTTATTTTAAAAAAAAAAAGTAATAAGAATATTTTGATTCTAAATTTAAATGGAGTTTAGCTAAGTCTTAATTTTCTAGTATTTTTGACAGGAAAAACTCAGATGGCTGATCTCTTTATACAGTATTGTCAAATTAGTACCTTTGTGTAATTGTCCCCCAAAAAAGCCCTTATAGTTCACTTTTGGCTGCTTTGTGCAGTCTTTAACACGGTTCCATATTCAAATTTTTTGCCCAAAGTAAATGTGAGATTCACAAACAAGCCATGTATCAAATGATAGTTAGCTTTGTGATTGTTCTGACAACCAGAATTATCTTTAACTATAGGAGTTAATTTTTTTTAAGCATATAGTGGTAGTTCTCTTACATGTAGTTGTCTGCTTAGTATTTGTTTTTCATTATTACTACCTAACTTGTTTTGTGCTATGTTTCAAAGCAGCTCTGTATGATTAGGGTGACACCTAGGCTAAACTTAAAACTACAAATTGGAAAACAGCATGTGGAAAAGTATGTCATGACCTTAGTGATTTACTTTTTCCTGATACTTGAGTAAATCTTGTGTGTTGACAAAAGCAGATAGCAGTTTTGAAGGAGGAAGAGGAGAAGGTACTGCCGCACTTCCTAAATTTTATACAGGCGGAAGGGACAACAGGAGAAGGCTGCATCCCTAACACAAAGCCAGGCTTCAGGGATACTGTGCACACAAGCTGCTTTATACTTGCGTGTGTCGGGTGGAAGTGTAGGAGTAGATTATTGGTAGCTATTAAATCTTCTTAGTTCTCTTCCCTTCCTGAATTTGGGATAGTGTGAATCAAATGGTATTTTTATTTTCGTTTTGATCGTACATGATTCACAGGTAGTGTGCACATGGAATCAGTGGATTTGCCTTTTTTTTTTTTTTTAACTTGCAGAGCAGCTATTTCTGTGAAGAATGAGTTATGTGTGCTTCTCTAGGTAATTTTTAGAATAAGAGCTACAGTAAACATTTTGAATTTTGGGACTTGAGCTGGATTAAAGTAGGTATTTGAAGAGGGATGGGCGTGAGAAAAAATAATTAAAGGTGCTTTTGTGGGGGACTGAAATTATGCTGATATGGTGCCCTGACTTCACTGAGGTATCCGATGGATACTGAAATGTGCCCGGGCTCATTTGTGTAGAACTGTAGCATTATATCAAGTCAGATCTATATTCATATTTTGTACTTTCTTGGTGATGCTGGTAATGCTACTATGTTTTCGTTCCTCCTTGCTGAAGCTACTGTTTTTAAAAAATTTTAAAAAAAAATTCGTCCCTAGTTTTACGTCATCGAATATGCTGCTTGTGATGCCACTTACAATGAAATTGTCACTTATGAACGACTCCGACCTGTGAATCAAAATAAAACTGTCAAAAAGAACACCTTTTTCAAGTGCACAGTGGATGTTCCTGAAGATCTGAGAGATGCGTGAGTAGCTCTGCACGCTTTACGAAGGCATTTACTGTGCTTGAGGGGGAAAGAAACCTACCTGGCTTATATTTTAGAGGCCAGTTTACAGGTCCCTCAAGAACCTCAACGGTGGCGATGGCTGCAGTAGCTGGTTTAGGTGCTGCTGACTGGGATCCCTGCTGGGGGTGGGGACAAAAAGCAAGTTCCGAGATGGGAGCTTTGGGTCTTCCTTTGGGCTCGTGCAGGTGATGGGTTTCCGGTGCCGAGACTTGCCAAATTACCGTGGTGGCGTACAGTCCACGGAGAAATAAGCTCTGGAGCTGCGTTGAGGAGAATGGGGATTTTCCAGTTTCTGAACAATCCTTGCCATAAACTCTTGAAACGCTCTTGGTTCTGATCATGATCTAACGTATTCTGGTTTGATGCAGCTGGTTGAAATAACCATCGTTTTGTCTCCTTAGGTGTGCTAATGAAAATGCACATAAAGATTTCAAGAAGGCTGTGGGAGCATGTCGAATTTTTTATCATGCTGAAACTGCTCAACTAATAATACTGGTAAGTAATTATTTCTATGTAAATGTTGCATGAGTTTTCAGTATGTTATTTATGGGGAGTGTATAAGCCAGCTGTATATTTGAATGGAAAACAGTTTAACTTGTCAAGCTATGTAAATTGTGAGAGATTTAATATAAGTAGATGTGTTTAAATATTATGTTTGGGGGCAGGCCTTTTGGAGAGGCTACAAGTACTGCACTGCATACAGCCTAAATTTAGGAGCAGCTTTCAGTCTCGTTGTTTTTATGAGTTTTCTCATCCACAAACGAGTGCTGTTTCACTGATCTGTGCGGATGGCTCAAAGCTGACTCTGGCTTACCCTGCTCTGGAGCAGCAGATTTCCCCTGTACGTGGTGCACTCTGACCTGCAGCTGGGTTTCTATGTGAAGAACTGCACCAGCTCACTATAGCCATTAAGGAATTGTTCACTTAGATTCTTCTGTGGTGGTTTTCTCTTCTGTTATTACTTAGACTTTTCCCAGCATTAGTTTCTCTTCATAGTCTGTTTACTTAATATTATCTACTTGAACCTCACTCTCCAGAACTGTGGGTTTTTTTGCTTATTTCCTTAGCTCCTTTCCTCTTCTGTCATTCAGACAGTAAGTGACAAGTATGTGTATGGTAGAATGAGATTTTTTTGTTTGTCTGGGGAACACCGAGGGGAAAGACTTACTGTGTATATCCAGCAGCAAAATCTTTAGTGTAAAATACGCTGCGAGTGAGAACGGAAAATGATTGGCTTGCAGAGGTGGTGCTGAATTTCTCATGCTTTGTTTTGAGAAAGAATAATGTCCGTGTAAGTACTGTGTTCATGATTTAGTTTAAATAGGTTCCTCATTTATCCTTTAAATGTGGATTTGCATAAAAAATGAAGCTTCGTATTCCTTCTCTTTTGTAGTCTGCCAGTGAAGCAACAGTGAAGAGAGTGAATATCCTGAGTGACATGCATTTGCGCAGCATTCGTACCAAACTTATGCTTATGTCAAGAAACGAAGAAGCTACAAAACACTTAGAAGTAAGCCATAGCTTGTAATTCTTGTTGCTTGAAACTGAGCACAGAACTGTACATTACACTGAGCACGTGTGGACGAGTCTTATTTTTGTTTTCCCTTCAGTGCACAAAACAGCTTGCTGCAGCGTTTCATGAGGAATTTGTAGTCAGAGAAGATTTAATGGGACTTGCTATAGGAACGCATGGCAGTAACATACAGCAAGCCAGAAAGGTTCCAGGAGTTACTGCCATTGAACTTGAGGAGGATACTGGTACTTTCAGAATCTATGGAGAGGTAAGGGGGAACCTTTGAATCTGATGAGCATTTCACTCTGTCTGCTTTTAGAGGGGTGAGAGCTGTGCCCAGAACTAAGCGGGCAGTAGCTGAGTAGTCGTCTGAGTGTCTATACGCACATTCACACCATGGCAGCTCGTACTCTGTGCATTTGAAATACAAGACTTCATTGCAGTGGTGGCCTCAGTAAGATGTGTTCTGTCCTGATCAGTCTGTGTGCTGATACACAAATTCTGTAACTCCGCTGTACATCTCAGCCAGCAGGAGAGAAGTATCATTTGCTGCTATTTTACTTGGTCACAGGTGTATTTATTTTTTCCTTCAGGCTATATATGCTGTTCTTGTTGGCTCTCCCCCTCTCCCCTTTCTAGTTCATGTGTGTTTTGCTGTGTGGTGTCTTCTCCTTTGACCTAGCCAAACGTGTTAAAGCATATATCTGCTGCTCCTAACCCTTTTATTTTGGCAATTTAATGCTGGCTTTGGCAAAGTAATGCTGGGTTGTTCCAAGTTAATTCCATTTGTGTGACTCTAACTGATGTCCTTTAAATCTCACAAGTGCCTTGAAACGTAGCTGGTCCTTGGACCAAAACAATGATCCATTCAGGAGGCAGAAGAGCAGTGACAAAGATGCCACTGTCACCAGGGCCCTGTCAGAGTATTTCTTGAGGGTTTTTATGCCTTTTTAACAACTCTACAGGTGCCAGTAACACCTGAGTCTCGAGAGTTAACAGTTCTAGAAATCCTTGGTTGTCTACTGTTTCAAGAATCTGTGGTCTTGAATTATGTCGTGTGCATGTCAGGAGTAGAAGCTGGTTGTGATCCAAGGGTCAGATGAAGTTGGTATTGCTGAGGGGAGGTCAAACTTCTGTATGCCTCAGTATCTCTGAAGTTCTGTGTCCCTCTTTTGGAAACCTTAAATGCTTCCCAGGGTATCAGGGTGGCAACAGATTCTTCTTTGACCTAGTACTACTAGTAAATCACACTTCCCAGTTCATGAAGAAGAACTGGACAAGTTCAAACGCAGTAGAATGTCTGGTGTATTCCAGTCTCCATCTCTTTAACGTGAATGATGTGATGCTGAAACTTGTGGAAAGGTTATGACTGTCACCAGCCTCTTACAGTAGTGCACAGCAATGGTTATAAATACCAGATGCCCCCTAAATAAAAATGCCTTTAGACACATCCAGCCTTGTCTTTCCTAGAAGTGATAGCTGCTTCTAAAAAAGCCAGGCAACCTAAATACTGTGTGTGACGAGGGTTTCAGAATCTAGGTATACTTATCTACTCTTTTTTGCCTCTTTTCAGCTGAATTTGGCGAGCAGCCAGGCCCTAATGGCTGAATGCACAGGCAGACAATTTTAGCCTGTGAGATGTGTGGGAGTTGTGAGCCGGGGTCCTCGACATTGTAGTCGGAGTCTTAGGGTCTCCCATAGCTAACGTTTTGCATACAAATAGAAGGTCAGTGTTGTTCAGGGCCCAAATCTTTGAGGGAAGGAACAGGGAGATAAATTTTAAAGAATATATGAAATCTGTATGATTAGAAGGAAGCTAAACTCTATGGGATGCTTTCCTTGTCTGGTCAAGACCGCTTTGATTCCAAGACCCTTCTCCCTCTGCCTGAACTGCTGCTTGTGTTGAAGACTATGGTACTGTCAACTTCAGAGCTTGGACAGTGAGTGGCTGTCCCTGCTTTTGAAATCTTGTGCTTCCCCGGCAAGGGAGAGCCTTATTGGAAACAGGAAAGCTTCTCTTAGACCTTCATTACTGGCAAAACTGAATTGCATTCAATTCTTGTGCAGTTCTTAACACTTGAGTTTCTTCTCTCTTACATCATTTTTAAGATACTTAACTGTATAACTGTTCCTTTAGATAGAAGGATAGCAAGATCCTATTGATCTTGGCCTTTTCAGACTTTTTTCCTTTGGAGAAAACAAGAAAACTCATTTTCCCTTTGGAGCTTTCATGAGCTCGGTTCCATTAAAACTAGGAGACTAATATGCCTTTTATTTTATTTCTTGAAAAAAGACTTTTATTACAACGGAAAAAGCATTGTTCCCTGCTGTGACTTAGGAGGACTTCATCTTTATCTGCATGAGATAAGGCTTTTCAAATGACTCCCAGAGGTATTTTTGTCCTTTTCCATTAGGGAGCGTCTGAAAGAGCTACCAGGACTCTAAGAGACTTTTGAAAGCTTGTCCCAGAAACTGGTGTGAGACTCCCGAGACAGATCCACCATTTGTAATAGGAGTGGAGTGCACTCCACCAGCGTGTAGCCACTAGACCTGCCTTAGTGACCATGTTACAACTCATTTTCCCTAAATCTACAGCCACACAGCTCTTGTTTGACACTCACTTAGGACCCTCCTGCTGCAAAAGGTATAATGCTGAGTTTAGAACAATACACTGCCTTTAATCCTCCTGTTAAAGACTCTTCAGGTTACCTGGACATGTCTTCATTATATGGGCTGCTATGTCAGGTAACCAAAGCGTGAAGGGACGTGTAGACTGTCATTCAAAGTTAGAAAGGTAGTTGTTAGTAGCTGGAATTCCTTGAGGTCTTTCATCCATGTGCACGCTGATTTTTAGAGAGAGAGAAATTATTTTTCTTTTCCTTTTCTGAATTACTGACTGCGAGGAACAGAGAATACACTGTCCAGATCAGCTTTGTCTGGTAACTCGTGTTGGGGTGTCAATAGTCGTACAGGTTGTGCTTGGGACACAGTGTAGGTGTGTGTATGGATGCACCAGAGAACTGCGGTTACTGGCAGTTTTCTCATCCGAAGTTCGCTTCTGTGAAAGCAGTTGCTGTTTCTTCATCTTTATTTGGGAGCGAATTGATAAACGTGCTTCTGAGGTGGGACATTGTGAGCTCTTTAATTAATCGTGTCCTATTTGTAGAGCTCATTGAAGGTGAAAAATTGTATCGTGTTAGCAGTTGCATCGAGTATGTGGCACAGCCTCTGCTCCCTGCAACAGCTTCTGTTCCTCTGCTTTCCATGCTTGATTGCTTGTTTCATCCTCTTGAAATCCCGTTAGCCTGTGTTTCTCGTGCCAACATTTTGACCTCAGCCAGAAGGAGGGGTTTATACATTATTTTGTTCTTCTAGGACTTCCCTATTTTGCTTGAAAGATGCAGGAGCTGGTGGTACTCTTACGTGTTGCCTAAAAAATGACAGACGAAAGGGCTGAGGCATTAGTGTAAAATGGAACCTGTGCTTGAAAGCTGTCTTTACTGGTTAGACGCTGATATTCCTTCCTTAATTCTGCACTTTTGCTGTTGCTAATTTGAAGCTTTGTTTCTTGTTTCAGCATCTTCATAGCCTCAATTAACTGTCAGTTGATTTCTGTCATTTAGTAATAAAGCCGTAAGAGAACATTTATAGGAGTTGTGCCCACTAACCGGTGACACTGTCCTACCTTGGAAAACATTGTAGGTGACCTGTGGCCAGAAACCAGCATTCTGGCAGGAGAGGGCCTTGGTTGTAGTATTACTTGCAGTGTGGAGGTGACGGATGATTGGGAGAGATTCCTTAGTGCCGTACACCATTTTAGCAATGGCTGTAGAGTTCAGGTGTGTATTGTAATTTGCCTGCAGTTACAGGAGAGTTTATCTGAATGTGCTTGTTATTCAGGCTTGGTGAAAAACAGAAGAATTTTTGTAGAGAAAACAGCAAACTTCTACCATAGCCGGTTCTGAACAGGCTCGGTGTGCTGTGTCTGTACGTTCCCATAGCGTCCTGCAGCGTTGCTGCTTTTTTGAATCCCCAGTTAGTCTGATTGCTGCCAGATGCCATAGAGCACCGTGCTCCGAACACGTGGCCTCCCAGCGTCCCCACAGCGAGTCCCTTTTCTGAAGACCCAAGTGGGTTGCGTGGTGGGCAGGCGAGCCTTGGGAGTGTGCACACACCTGGAGGAGCAGCGACTTGTGTCATTCTGGCAGCGTTTATTCGCTGAGGATTAGTGTGTATTCGGAAACAGTGCTTGGTATTAGGACTTGGATGCAAAATGGACCCATCTGTTACAGCAAAGGTTCCGTGACTGATGTTGTTTTCTTTCTGGTCTCTTGATACTGAATAAGAGAATAGAATTTCATAGAAGCGAGAACTTCTCACGGCTGTTCTATTTAGGCTGTTTTTAAAAATCAGTGCACCTTTCTTATGGCTGTCAGGCCAGTGACTGCTTACAGTGAGCCTGTAAAGTTCTGTGGCAAGATTGCCCTTCAGCCTTGGAAATGTCTTACCTTGATTAGGTGAGATAATCTTTAGATGCTATCAGGAGACAAACAAGTCTAAAATTCATTTTCTCCTTCGATGTTTTTCCACGTATGGCCCTCTGGGAAGTGTAATAGTGTATTGCATGTTAAAAATGATGTTAAAAATTGCAAAACAAATCTATATTTCTGACTGTACTGATGGTAGCACAGTTTCTGTTGAGGAAAAAATGGATGTTTCCAAAGCACTTGAGAGGAAAATGCAGAGGTTGAGCTATAGTTTTATGGGTTGCCCATCTGACCGTAGCCCTGTAACTACTCATTCTCTGCCATGTCAGGTGAAACAAGATATATGATCCAAAGTTTCTTTTAACATAGTATTCTTCTAAGCTGAAGTTTGCATGAGTGCTGGTAGGACCCCTTACAAATTTATTTCTTTCCAGTACAAAATCGTTATGATAATTGGTATATTGATTTATTTTTTTTTAATAAATGGATTCTAGATTTGAAAATTGTGTCTTGATTTTGGAGAAAAAAGAATATAATTAGCTGTCTTCTCCCAGATAATGTCTACCAGAAACTGCCTCAAGATATCTGTAAGATATTTTATGTCTGGGGCCTTCTTTGTGATAAGTTGCAGATAATATTTTTAAATGTCTTAAAATAGCATGGGACAAGTTGTTTTATTCATTACTGATGCTTTGCTTTGCTACTGAATTTTGTTTCTGGGTGTTTTACTCAATTATTTTTCTTCAACATTTAGTTCAAAACTAGATTAATTTTGTCTCTTACTATCTTTTTGAAAATAATTTTGATGTTTGGAAGGCTTGCAGCTGTTGCTACAAGGTTTTATTTTTAACATGTTACATTCACTAATAAACTCCTTTTTCTTTAATTCATTTCCAGACTGCTGATGCAGTAAAAAAAGCTAGAAGTTACTTGGAGTTTGTGGAGGATTTTATTCAAGTTCCCAGAAATCTTGTTGGTATGTAATACTACTAAAACTTGAAAACTTGGGGAAGGGGAGCCTAATCAGCAGGACTCTGCAAAGAAGATTTAGATGCCAGTACACTATTTGATTTCTCCGTTTAAGTAGAAAGTGACTAATCTTTTAAAACCATATGTATCAGGGAATTAATAAGAAATTACATGTATTATTGTTGAATAATACTTTGTCAGGATTTTAACTCTTAAAATGGTTTGATTGCAGACTTGTACTATCTAATTTAATGGTAATATTTGAAGTTCAGGTTGTAGTAGAAAAGCTAAATTGACTACTTAGAAGTGCTGAAACTAAATTCCAGAATTTAATGTGGAAGTACTGCGGTTGAGTTGCGAGAATGACGTGAGACAACTCTGTTGTTACGGCTTCTTCCCGGGTTCAGATTTGTTTGAGGCGGTGGTTGGGTGACGATGAGCTGCTGTGTAAATAAGCAGTGCTTGTCAGTATCATACTCAGTCTAGAAATGGGCTTTTTTCCATCTTTCAGTTTTACGAAGGCATAGCTTCCCAAAATTTATAAGTGCGTGTTATGGTAGCTTCTGTATCATAAGCTACCTAGAGGTGGGGCTAATCTCTTGTTCCCTTGCTAGAGAAAAACACATCTTTCTGTAGCCCAATCTTCCTGGGGTACTTTCTCCATTTCCCTCGTTCTGCTGCTCTCAGCCTGTTGCTTGCGCTGTCCGAGCTCTCGGGCAATGCAGGTGTGAAGGGAGTAACCTGATTCAAGGGCACTTTGGATTGGTCAATGCAGAAGTTAAAAGCTGTGCTTTAACCTCTTACGGTTTTGGGCTTTGAGCTTGCATATTATAAACTCCATTTTAATAACTGGTGTGCAAACTCTTCAAAATTAGACTTTCAAGGTGAGCGAGTTAAGGTGTAGTTTTTTGTTGGGTTTTCTGAATAGGACCTCTGCAAATTCTGTGTCTGATGCAACTTGGTGATTCTCTGATCTACTAAATGTTGAAGCTTGTCCTAGCATTCAGCAAATTATTGCTAGTTTGTACATGAACGCTGCTCCCCCCCCCATAATCTCATTCAGCAAACCTGGATGAAGCAAGGAACTTCTCTAAATCTAATGTTTAACAGATTGGGGCTTTGAGGGGTTTGGGATGGCATTCTGCCTAATGTGAATATACCCATACAGGAATCATGGCACTAGTCGTAGTAATGCCGTTAACCAAAAGTGCTCCTTTTAAGGAATTACAGTACCAATTCATGATGAAGGCAGACATCTTGTTCAGATCACCTGTGGTCATATACATAAGCAGACATTCAGCTACACTTTATGAAGACACCCAAGTTAAAAGAAGCCTAGTGATCATTAGTGATCATTAATGGCTGAAATTGCAGGTAGTGCTCTATGCCCAGTGCGTTTCTTCCCATAGCAAGAGAGAAGAGCGCTGTCTGCTCAACTGCCAGTTTCAGCTCCTGAAGCTGCTTGGGACTGGGGGCTTTTTCCCAAATACTGGCTAACAGTTATCCATAGAAAAATGTTCAACGCTATAATGAGTGTAGTTTATTTTAGTAGTAATAACAGGATCACTGTGCAAAATGAAATTGTAGACATACAGAGTGATTAGCTGTAGCATGTTTTTAAGACAAAAAGATACAAAAAACCCCCTACTGAGCTATTTTACCTGTTAAGGAAAGGAAAGAATTTTGAATGCTTTTTGCACTTCACTCTGATCATGTTGATACCTGCTATAAAGAATGTTCCTTGTGGAGTATTCTGTCTCGCACTTTTGGCTGTTCCATCCTTTTTTCAGAGGTTCTACCTTCCTTTACTCCTAATGTAAACATAAATATTTTATAGTGCCAGGTATCTGTAGCTGGGATGAAGAAATGTTTCTGCATAACTTTAGTTTAAGGAAGAGCGAACATCTTTTAATAAGGGAGCAAAGGAGTCGCTTTTTTTGAGATTTAAACATAGGAGTTCTGAAGAACCTTTTGGTTTAGATAACCACACATGTATGGGTAATACTCGTGCTTGTTACAAATCTAAAATTAATTTTCGGAAAACAATTTTGTAGGCTTTTTTACTTTTTTAAGAGGCTCCCAACAAATGTATATTGTATATGCCTGTCAAAAAAGCAGAGAAAGATTGAATGAGGGTACATGTAGAGTCAGGGGGATCCAAATAATTTTGATATACAAGTTTAAAACAGACATTTGCAAAACTTTTGTGCCCTTTTTACTCTTAGTCTGGTTCGATTTGAAACTTGCGTGTAGTGGTGGTCTTCATCAACACTTGTCATTCTGTGCATGTACATAGATTAATTTTGGAACTCCTCGCCTCTTTCTTCTGGCGCAGTGTGGGTTTGGCTTTGGGTTTTTTCTGTACCTCTCTGAAGTAGGAGAAAACTTTGAAACAAAGTGAATGGTAAAGGCGAGTTAGGTGGTTGTTAAAATTATGTTATGTGTAACTTAAAATATCAAGAAACCCATTGAAATATTTTGCACACGGGTGCAAAATTAACCATTCTTGCCCTCTGAAGGAAAAGTTATTGGAAAAAATGGAAAAGTGATTCAGGAGATTGTAGACAAGTCTGGAGTCGTCAGGGTGAGAATTGAAGGAGATAATGAAAATAAACTGCCCCGTGAAGATGTAAGTACTTCATTCTTTCTTCCTATGATTGGGTTTTTCTTTTCCAAAGCAGTCATGTTGAATTTTTTTAATAAAGAAGATGTAGGAAAATATGTGCAGAAAGTGCAAATTCCAGGGGCATGGCTCAAACGAGTTAAAGCCCTACATTATGGCATCAGAATGGGATCACAGTTTGTTGTCTGCATCGTTAACGCTGTTTATAAATACAGCCTTCATGGCCTATGCACCCTTTTTTTCCTGGCCGACCTTTAATGGTGGTGATGTCCATGTTACAAAAACATGGTGTCTGTGATCTGGGTAGTTGTCTAGGGTAGATGCTTGTGGATTATTTAACAAAACCAGTTCTATAACTTTTCTGTGGGTATCGAGAGAGGCGTTTGCAAGTCTTTTTCAGACTGGCATCTTGCAGTAAATTTTATATGAAATAATTCAAGAAAGATTTTCTGCTACTGAAGCAAAACTTTTTTAAAAAAAAAAAAATCTTTCTCCTATATGTACTTTAGCTGCATAACTGATTTGGGATTGGTAGCGTTACTTGCCTTCACATATTTTGAGTATATAACAACATAAGATAAAATCTGCTAAGGGTGCTTCACCTTGTAAGCTTGGTTTAATTAACCACTGGACGCCTCTTGGTAAAGTGGCTGCCTCTGCGCACCCCGGTGATAAACATGCGCAGCAGTTGTGTTGCCTGGGGGGAATAGAGACGCTGATGTCAAGTGACCTCAGCTGCCAGAAGAGGTGGTTGGGGAAGCTGGACAGTCTTAAGGCTTTACCGTATAAACCCCTGCCCTTACCCCAGGCTGAGCTATTTGTTTCTAGTGCGTCTGCGCAGCCCAAGATCCGGTTACTGCCTTTGCTGGTTTAGCTCGCTTTTACAATTTAAACAGAGATAATTTATTTTTATATATAATTGAAATGGAAAGCATTGTTTTGATGATAACGTTCTTCCTGAAAATCAGATTTGACATTTTGTTTCTCTAGGGAATGGTACCGTTTGTATTTGTTGGTACTAAAGAAAGCATTGGAAATGTCCAAGTTCTTTTAGAATACCACATCGCTTATCTAAAGGTAAGTGCATTTCAGAGGAAAGAATCTCTAGAGGAAACTTGGGTTGAAGTAATAGAATCTTTGAGCAATAACTTCTGTGGGATTTGCAGTTGACAAACTGTTCCTCTGTATATGGGGATTTAAGGTTTGGTGCCCTCAACCCACCCCTTGCCCACAGGTGTTAGGGAATGTCTGGACCGTGAAGAACAAACACTGTTTTACGTGGCATTTGGGAAGTAACGCACAACTGTTTTTTGTCTGTGCTGGTGCTCCGTTGTTCTGAGGTTAATGCTCTGTTGGGGTAGGGTGGAATTTGCAGTAGTATCACACTAATACTATGTAGTATTAGAACAATTAACCGTTTAGATGAGTTAGCTTTGTATGGAGTTGTGGTGTGATTTAAGAGGAGTAATAAATGAATTTGAATCATGTTACTTTGGCTATTTGCTTTTTTAAAAATCTGACTAGAAAACTGGTGGTTTGACTAGAAGAACCTAGTTAACAAGGGTAAGAGTAGTCTGAAAAACAGTCTTTCAGCATGGCAGTTCAAGAGAAAGATTTTTAATTTCTTTCAAAACTTAAGGATTGGAGAACACATAGGTGAATTCCATTATTTGCAGTCACCTTGAAGGTGGTGTTACTTCCCCTACAGGAATGCTGGTTTTTAAGGGGACTGGGTGGACGATGATATTTGGTGAGGGGAAAGAACATTTCTTTACCAGCAGGTTTTTTTGTTTGTTTCCTTTTATGTAGGAGGTGGAACAACTAAGACTGGAAAGGCTCCAGATTGATGAACAGTTGCGTCAGATTGGTATGGGTTTCAGACCTTCTTCCGCTAGAGCTCCTGAAAAAGAAAAGGGTTATACCACTGACGAGAGCACCCTCTCCTCCGTGCAAGGTTCCCGATCCTACAGCGGAAGAGGGAGAGGCCGCAGGGGCCCCAATTACACGTCTGGCTATGGTGAGTTTTTTTGAGCGTCTGTGGAGGAGTCCTCAGTATAGTTCTGGATCCATGACTCTCCATTTCTTTGCGTTCACCATAGTTGAGTGAAGGTAGAGTTGAAAATTTAGAATTGTGGTTTTATTTTTTTGCACAGCTCAAAACGCCTAATTAGGTTTACGTTTGTGTTGAAGTTGTTTTAAATTAAAAAAAAAATGAGCAAACGGAGCTCTGGTGAGATCTTGTCCTTTAACAGTAGTACTTCCATCATACAAAGCTGGGAAAGAGAAAGAGCTACAGACACTCTCCAGGAGACACAAGTGAAAAAAATACCTGCAGTCAGCGTTATCTGTTCTGGTTGAGGAGGCAAGAAAAATAAATGCTTGTCTGTGATCATGGACGTCTTATGAACGTATTTTTAAAAAAGTAAAGCAAAATAATTTAAAATGGAGACAGCACAAAATCCTGTGGTGTTCTTTTTTTTTTAATTTGGTCTGAGCTAACTGGGTTTGTGTAAGATGTAGAGAGAGATTCTGATACATTTTTAAATTATCAAGGAACTGCTGTTCATTTCCCTAGAGGTGTGCACGCTCCCTTTTCCTACAGCAGCAGCTCCCCAAATGGAGACAGTCTGCATCTCAATATGGATGTATTTCACAAAGAAACATAGGTGCTCCAATAAACAGGAAAAAAAAGAGAAATCTATTGATTCAATACAGTAAGTTACCCTTGATCACATAGATGTAGCTTACGTCTGTTACAAAATCAGGCAAGTTGTTCTTCTGGATTTTATTGTCTGTCACTGACTGTAGCTTCCCAGATCGTGCCATGTTGGTGAGGTTGATTCTCATGATAATATTGTAACTTTGTTTTTACTCTTCCCCAATGAATCGTTTGAACTGTAATGAAGGTGGCTTGGTTTGTTTACATACCCACAGACTTGCATTTGGAAAACTGCTCCCCCCTCCCCCAAAATGGCAAGAATTGCACGTTAGAATGATACGAGCCTAAATACCTTTATTCCAGAATGGTTAGTAGGGAGAGTTCTTTGATGCTTAAAAGAAGTAGTAGGTGTGGAATTTTTAAGGCGTGAAAGCTGTGTGGGTTTGGTTGGCTCCCAGGCGGTGGATATTATGGACGCCATTTAATAGAAGCAGTTAAATGGCTCAAGCAGCATTACAGCCGCCAGGAGAGGTTGCTTAGCAACAGCCATCAGCTATAAGGTGGCAAAGTTGTCCTTGGGAATTTCAGAGAAGTTGCCTAGAAACTGCACCAAATGCCTGCGGTGTATATACAAAGAGAGGAAATGCTGTTTAATCCGTGATTTATCTGTGCACATACATGGCAGTTTTGGCAATCTTTGAGCCTTTATTTCTCATGTTCTTGCAAACAAACTTAGGTTGAGAATCTGAGAAACGTAGGTAACTTAAGCTCTATCTATATTTTATATGTGCATATATTTTATATATAAGTGTATATATNATATTTTAATTTACTTTTTATATTTAGATCCTTTGTAGTTATATATGTGTTTTATGTGCATTTTTGTATATGTATAAAAAAACCAGCCATTCTGGTGGGAAGACTTCTGTGAGAATTTGAAAGCAGAATATAATCCAAACTTCATTTCCGATTTTCTTTTCCCTCTTGTATAAGGTACAAACTCTGAGCTCTCTAATCCCTCTGAAACAGAATCTGAGAGAAAAGATGAACTTAGTGACTGGTCCTTGGCAGGAGAAGATGACAGAGAAAGCAGACATCAGCGTGACAATAGGCGGCGTCCCGGGGGACGGGGACGTAGTGTCTCTGGAGGTCGTGGGCGTGGTGGACCTCGTGGTGGCAAGTCATCCATTAGCTCCGGTACCGTGTTTCAAATGGATTTTGAATTTAGGTTTTGTTCCTGGCAATTTTCTGTGTAACCTCTTAGTATTTTAAAACACTCCATTTTTACATTATAATCTTACTACACTGGGACATCAGCAGAGCTGTGTGATCGTTTATTGGCACGCAGTATGTTTTTAGGCTTTTATTTGTTGTGCTCACGATAATCTTCATTTCCTTCCTCTACTAGACGTGCATAATAATGATACTATCAAAGTTTATAAAACATGTTCCCTATGGTTGCCTTCCGAGTTGTGTTTAGATACAGAAAGAGAAGAAATGATAGCACGCAAGTTATCTTATGATTTATCAGAATTGGACTGTGCTAATTCATAACACTTTCATAGTGTCAAAAGTACCGCGCTGCTGTGAAGCGAAAGGTATATTTTACACACTTAGCAGTTTTGAGTAAAAGTTCTCTAAATGTCACCTTGGAAATCTTTGCCATGAAATAACACAAGTGCCTGTTGCGGTGCCTCAGAACACTCGCTGTTGGATGAGAGTCAGAGGAGAACTGTATGAAATCGTTAATACTGGAGGTTGTAACGCTTCTTGGCCTGGAAACTTGGTCCGATGTAATTACAGTATCTTAGATGGACATTTTTTGTTTGTTTAGTGCTTAAAGATCCGGACAGCAACCCTTACAGCCTGCTTGATAACACGGAGTCAGACCAGACTGTGGATACGGATGCTAGTGAGTCTCACCACAGTAGTAACCGGCGCAGGAGGTCACGCAGGCGAAGGACTGATGAAGATGCTGTGCTTATGGATGGAATGACAGAGTCTGACACGGCTTCTGTTAATGAGAATGGTTTAGGTATGTAAACAGTTGGATGATAGTCCCAGAACAAGCTGAGAAAAAAATGTGTTGGCCGTGTAAGTGTAGTAAAACGCTTGTTCATTTTTGTTAGTGACGGATCGTTGTTCTGTTAAAGTTTGCTGTCTGATTAAAGAAAGACTTCCTGCATGGCTCTGCCATGAAATCTCTTGTTTACTGAGCTCCGCTAGTATTTTCATATGCTTCTTTTGTAAAAACTGTCTGATGGAGACACCAAAGACTTGTTTGTTGTTGCCCATTACAAGTGCTGTTTTCCTAGAAACAGTGCTGCTGGATCAGCATTCTGGTTTGTCCTTGGTCACCTCAAGTCTCAGTGCAGGAAAGCTACTTAAGTAGCTGTTAATTTGTCTCTACCCAGCTTCCTCTTAAGTACTTTCCCTCAGTAAATTCTCTTCATACTCACTGGGACAAGAATGTAATCTGCTTTAACAATGCAGAAAAAACCCCTCTTCTTTTCACGGGTTATGTGGCTAAAATTTGACATATTTAATAAATGAAATCCGAGGTCATTAAGCAGATGCCTACATGTTTTAAGCCAAGGGCAAAAAAAGTAAAACCTAGCTCTGGCATTATTATGTATGCTTTTGGTATAACATTATGTTTATCTTTCAGCCTGTCTTATTTAGCCTGTCTCTTTAACAGAAGCAATGTTAAGTGCCCCATGCTGAAACTGATGAGTTGATTGATTGATTGATTGACTTTATCATCAGAAATAGTTCATGGTAAACTTTGCAATTGCAGATGATAGTGACAAAAAACCCCAGCGACGCAATCGTAGCCGCAGGCGTCGCTTCAGGGGTCAGGCAGAAGATAGACAGCCAGGTAATTCGAGTGGAGCTGTGGGTAATCTCAGGTCAAAAGCATGAGAGAATGTCGTGTCTGCTCTTTTCCATATAGCTGCATAATATAAAAAGGTTACTCAATAACTAATAAGACTACTAGATAAAGATGAAAGACATGTTTTATACTAGGAGAACTTAACAAAAGTTCTTAATCTGCCTAATGAAACTAATTTACAATGTCTAACTTTTTGCTTGGACATATGAGTTGCGCTTCGGATCCAGTTCTCACCGAAGTCAACGGCCACGCTGCTGTTGAGTTCAGTGGTCCTGGATCAGGACAAACATGACGGTCCATGACCCGCGCTCACTTGCATCTGTGCACTGGCACCGAATGTCGCGGCACCTTTCCGGCACCGGCTGAGGCTCCCGGTTGGAATGGCCGGGTGCGGGCGGCCTGGCAGAGCACCGCGAGGGAGCTCGTGGGGATCCGCCGGTCCCGTGCCCGTATCGAACTGCTGCTACCGGCCCTCGGCTTTTGTGAATATTTCTAAGTCATCCACAAATTGAGGGGGGGAAGGAGGAGGAATTTAAATGAAGTTGCATGTTTCCAAATTTTTGTTGTTGTGGCTTGTTGCATTTCTTTTGTGTGTACTAACACTTGAGATGTTAAAGGTGAACTAGCTAATTTTCTATATAATGCCCTATTTAGAAATTGGTTGTACATCCACGGGGGAAGGGAGTAACGGAAGGGCTTCTAGACTGACAGGCTCAACATTTCACCTATATTTGTCTTCGTTATATCTGTTGGTGCTCGTACAACAACTGATTAAAAAGAAAAAAATTTTGCATTACACTAATTAAAACTTGGGGAAAGGGGAAAACCCAAAACACTAACACACCACCCCCCCTGAGAAAAAACAAACCCAAAGCAACCCCTTTCTTCTCAACAGTCCAGTTTTGTAGCAGTGATTGGAGTTCATAAAGAGGCAGGGAAAAAACAAAAATGGATTTTAGCTTTTACTTCTAAGAAACTAATTTCAGCGAGCAATATAAAGACATGGTAGTCATCTTTACAAAAGCTGTGATATTTTCTTTTAAATCTAAGTATTCTGAGAAGAAAACAAAATTTCCCTAACGGGTTTCCTCAGGGGTTTTTTTCCCCGTTGCTGTCTTTGTTCAAGATACCATTTTCAGTTTGCATTTAAATACAACAGTAGGAGCAGCAGTAGTTAGTTAGACTGTGAAAAACACTCAAATAATTTAGTCTCATAAATTCGTTAAGTAGATAGTGAGTGAAATTAAGACAGAAGGAACTCCCCCCCCCCCCCCCAATGCTTACAATGTACTTCACTCACTGAGCTGAATTATTTGGTTTACATTACTATACGTTTTGGGTTCCTGCTACATCTATGAACATTAAGAACTGGTCTCTTATACTGTATACATAAAACTTGCTTCGTCTTTACGGTAGAGTAGCTGGGTACAAAACCTCATTTTTAAAGAAATAATTCTCCTTGTGCAGGAACTCACTTGGTCTTGACAATTGGGCAAGGAGCCAGTTTAAAGAAGTCCAGTTACTGTAACAGAAAATTCATGTGCTGCACTTCCTGTTCTGCATTAGGTTTCATGCACAGTCATTCCTAAATCCAGAAAAATAGTTCACCTGAATGCATGATATACTAAATCTAATTGACCGTAGTGTTGAGTAGGTAACGCTTGCCAACTCTAATGTGCTTCAGCTCATCAAAGACCCACGTGTGTACGTAGCTGTGTAGTACTGTGCATTCTGAGGATGGAAGTGACTCTCAGCGGGTGTGGTTGTGAGAGGTGGGGGGGTAAGACAGAACCAGGCCCCGAGACCATGCGCTGGGGTGGCAAGAAGGAAAGAGGGCAGGAAACCCCTGGCCAGCGTCTGCCAAGTGCGGCTGGGCCTGCTTTTGCACAGAGGCTCGCTCATCCGGAGCCGCTCCGCGCTGCTGTACACACCACGCTGCCCCCACCACCCAGAGTTAACTCTGGGTTGCGCTCTGCGTACCAGGAGGAGGGCGAGTTCTCTTGCCAGTTGCTTCATGAAGTAACACAGCTTTGAGTGCCGCTTTGTCGTAAGTGAAACCACACTCTGAACCTACCCCCCGTCCTTTTCATATTTTCACTTGCCTTCGTTTTATTAGCGTGAAATTCTTTGCTACTCAAGATAGTAAAACCCCAGTGACAAATACCTGAAAGAGCCTGCAGTCTGATCTCTTCAAACCCAGTACAGAAAGCCCTTATTTTCCATTAAAATTTACAATTGGCCTAAAATTACTATTCTTATTAATTTCTTGATTCCACCTTCAGATTGTCATGTTACCACTGATTTTAGTGAAAATTGTATTTAACAACAGAAACAGATGGATCCTTGCTATGTAGTAAGTTGATAGCTGTAAGCGTGAAGGCCTGTGGTGAGATGTCTCCCAGTTGTAGCGTAACTTGTACAGAAAAGACATACAAAGCTTAATGCTAAATGAGATTTTTGATGTGAGCGTCACTGTAATTTTTTTCCTTGAACAGTAACAGTAGCTGATTATATATCACGAGCCGAATCTCAAAGTAGACAGAGAAACCCTCCAAAGGAGACACTAGCCAAAACCAAGAAAGAAACGGTAAGATGATTTATTTTTTTAAATGTATGTTTCCTTTTTTTCCTCTGCCCTCGCAGCAAAACAGTAAAGGAATGCCCCATCTGGATTGTCCTCATTTGACTACAATTACATTTGAGTTCAAGAATAAACAATTAAAAGCACAAATGGCCCAGAGTAAACAGAACTGACACTGACTCATAGATGGTCATTGCAGACTTTGGTAACCAGTGTAATGCTCAAATTAAGTCTTTATGCATTTTGAAGTACTACACTTAGTAAGGTAGCATTACATAATAAAATGTGCAATTACCCACGGATGAGTCTTGAGAACTAATCCTTGTAATAGTTTATAGAGGGCACTGGGTAGCCGGTTTAGTGACTTATACAAACTATTGCAGAAAGAATTAGTGTTACAGAGCCTGGAGATCTGGGATCTGTTCTCCTGAAAGGATCAGAGTGGCATTGCCTATCATAAAAAAATAATACTCGGAACTGGCTAAAGCAGAATTTCTTCTCAAGTAATGTTGAGCTTATTGCCACAAGTTATGCCGAGTTTAGCAAAGTAAGAAAGATTCGTTGGTATGTGATTAACAAAATCTCATTTGAAAGGGATGTAAAACTCAACTTTTCAGTTAAACCTCTTTGCTGACTTAGAAAAACAGCAGTTGTGAAGTGGAGCATTCTGGGCTGCGGGGGGTGTGCTGTCTGAGGGTCACCTGGGCGTGATTTCCTGGGAAGTGTGGGATACAGCAGTCTCTTGCAGACGAGGAGCTAAGCAACAGGGCGCTGGAACTGAGGGGGGGCTGGCACAGACAGCCGAGAGCCATTTGCTATTGCAGAGTTGCTGTGTGATCCAGAGGGAATTCGGTTACACGCCACATCTTTTTACAGAATTTTTATGTGATCCTGGTTTTGTTTTTACAAGGCAAAAGATGCAATTGATGAAAACAGCCCTTCCGAAAAGGCAGTGAATGGTCCTGCTACAACTTCTGGGGATGAGCCTTCTAAACTACAGCACAGTCCTGATGAAAAGAAAGTTACTGTTCAAGAGGATGGAAATAATCAGGAAGAAGCAGTGCTGAATGGTGTTTCATAAACTGAAGTTCCTAGTTTACAGTTCTTCTACATTACATTTAAAATAGTGCTTGTATAAGCTTGCCAAAGATAGAATATGGATCGCCAGTCTTGACACCGCACTTTCAGTTCCTCCATTTTGGAATACAGAAAGGGGAGGGATCCTGAAGAAATCATATGTTAAACATACTTTGACACCTACTGTGTTATAAATATATCATCAGATGTGCCTTGAGATAGTATATGTAACATTTAAATAAACAAAATTGCTGGCTATAGGAAATGTTATTTTGTTTTCAAAATATGGCAAAGATGTGAGGGGGATCCCTAACATAATACTCTTTATGAAAGCATTAGCTGCTTTTGTTACATTTTTAATAATATGCAACCACTTCTTCACCTGAGGAATACTAGAAAGAAATGCAGTCTAAAATATTTTGCACTGAAATGTAATTTCTCCATTAGTTTAGTCTGGAAACTGGTCTGTTTTAATACATGTTTTTTAAATGCTGTATGTAGAGGAAAAATCTGCAGACCACTGGAATACATTTGTTAAATTCTCATAATCTGCAGGGATACTGGGTGACATTGGCAGTGACTGTTCTACATTGAGGCTTTGTTTGGTTTATTTATTAAACTGTACAGTATTTAAAAATCAAACATAGCTTTAGTTAACACTAAGCTGAATTAGTCATGTCCATTAAGACATAACCTGAACTACTGAAAAGATCAATTTCCAGAAAGTTTATTCTGTATAAACTACATATGTTAGTCCTTAGTAGAGTATTTTTATTTTTGTTTTGGTTGTTTGATGTGCAATATGTTTTTTTTGTATGCTGGTAGTAAAAGAAAATAAACTTTGATCTTCCATCTGTTGACTGTTTCTATCAGAAATTTAAGTTACTATTGACTTCAAGGTTTTCAAGCTGTTAACACTAACAATTGAAACTTACTTGCAAGGCAGCTTGAACCTTTAACTCTTTCATAAGAGTTTTCTAACACGCTCATCTTTCATTCTTTAAGGTGATGATGTAAAACATCAGTTAACAAGTCTAAAAACAGACAACTTGTCTTGGAGAATCACCTAACCTGACTAACATATCTAGGAATTAATGCAGATGTGGTTTTTGATTGAGAAGTTAGAAGCATGACAAACTAACCCATCTTTTCTGGCACATGAGAACAGAGGTGTGGGAAGATGGGGGGAGGAAGGCAGAGTTGTAAGAAATCGGAGCCAAGGGGTAGTGCTGAAGTTGTGCTGACATGAAGGGAAAAAAAAAAAGTCTTACCTCTTTCCTCAGCAGTAAGGACAAAACCAAGTACTCTGAGCCACCTGTGCCTCCAGCTGCTACACCCCAGTGGTACCAAACAGGTTTGGGTATGTACTTCATCTAAGGAGATGTGCAGTTAACGCAACTTAAGTGTTGACACTTGAGAACAAACAGTTAAATTGTCACAACTCTGAAGTGTGCACAAGCATCTCCACTGATAAGGCAGCCGAAAGAGCGGAGAAAATTTAAAAGGAAAAAAAGAAAGCAAGCTATGTTTAAAAAGTCAGTATTATTACTGAAGTACAATAACATTCTGCATATGGCTTGAAATACGCATACAGTGGAACTGCTGCGTGGCAGCGGTCCAGCTGGTTTTTCACCCCACTTTAAATTTTATCCCTCTCACTACAGGTTCTAAACACTTTCTATTTCATACTCGTGTTACCGATTTGCTCCTCATTTCTGAAGGCGTGGGACACTTCCTTGCTGCTGTTCTGGTACTGCTTACTGAACAGCCCAGAGTCTACTGAAAGGCAGCGACGCGGCAGCCAGCATTCCCGCAGAGCACGTACAGCCACTGACCACAGCGTGCTCCGGTAGATGCTTGTCAGTTCTGGAAAAATGAAAGCTCCAAAATGCATCATATTTATAAGGAGATGGGTGTTAACTCTTACACGTACTAGGCAGCAGTTTGACCGCAGCTGCAGGAAGACTGGCAAGATCCTTGCAGTCTGACAGAGCTCTTGGGCGCCGATCCGTGTACTCCCAAAGCCGGCTGCCGGGGTACCGCTGGCTTCCTGCGGCACGATGCATCCAGTGCAGGTGTCCTGCAGGGCTTAGGTAAGGAGTTCCTGTTTCCTAATTACTATAAATGCAAACCTTACAGGAGTTCTAACTTTGTAGTGCTAAGATAATGTATAAGACTACCATACTTAAATTACAAATCCGGAATTTATTAGATGTTATAAAATCCATTAAGAATTTAAAGTTGTTAAAAAATCCAGGATGTTCCAGACCCACCAGAAACACTTAAACTCAACCAACCTTGTTTTTCACAAGGCAAAGACAACTGAGGACATCGTTTCCTGTACTTTATTTCTTCACTCGGAGACAACCACACAACTGTCCCAGTTCTGCCCATCAAGTAAATCCTCTTGATTGTTTCCATCCCCCCAGACTGGTTCACCATGCTCGCTTTGGCACATGAAAGAACAGCAGCGTGAGCTTCAAACATAGCTAGTTTAACAAAAATCGGGTAACGCCATTGAGTCTACCTGTATGTGGTAACATGCACTGGCCAAACCAAGTTACTACTCTTTTACACTGAAAATATTTCCGAGTGGCAGATTTTGCTGCTTAATAAAAAACAGCTATGAAAAAAAGCTTTAAGCCTCACTCCCTCCCTCACACGTTTCCCCAAAAAGTGACTAAGATGTGAGGAGGGCAGTACCTCCCTGGATTCATATTTCCAGCTTCATTTATATTAAGTCAAAGACTGACAGAACTTTTCTTAAGCCATTTATCAAAAATAATCATTTGCATGGACAAACCCTCTGATTTTCTCACTCATTCATTTTTTAGCTTGGTCTTCCAGTAAATCTTTAGCTTCATTGATTTTGGCTGCTACATACGGAGAACCACCTAGAAGAAAGATAACCTCTCGTCACATCAGGTGAAAAAAGTATTTTTTCTGTGTTGTTAACAATGCCAGGGTACACAGGGAAAAAAGTGTTAGCATGGTCTGAAAGTTACTCAAGTTAAAGAGCAAAGTGCATTCTGAGTGAAGCCGTGTAAGTTTACACCTGCAGTCACTGCAGGAGCTAGGAACGAGCCCACAGCTCATTCCTGTTTGGTTGCTTTTAGTTCAGTGCAGTGGGTTTTTTCCTCCAGTTTTATGAGTCATAAATTAAGTGCTCGCTAATGACTCAGCATGAAGTTTGTTGTAAGCACAGAAGCATTAAACTAACAAGTCTGCAGACAAACCTTTCCCCCCTGTTCCAGGCCAGCCTATGAGCTGCTGTGCCACCAAGGGCCTAGTGCAGTTTTTAAGTGTAACAGACAAATGACTCGCAAAGATACTGAATCAGAACCAACAATGCAAACGCACCGAAATTGTAATTGACTCTGAGGTGCAAAGATCTGCAGTGTGTATTTGTAGCATGTATACCATTTACTGGGACTAGAATTACTCTACTTACTTGAAGCTTAATTTATTTACGTCATGTAAAATATGCTCCAAGCAGTCTTGTAGGTTCTGCGTATCTTCAATAAAGTTAATTTTGAAGTTAACTTCTGCTAGACACTATGAAAGGTTTAGTTTGGTGCCCAAAGTAATGAAGTTCAACAGTCACTTAAAAGGAAGCCATTTCACCTTTGAAGCGAGGATTAAAAAGTTAAATGCCAAACACTAATAGATGATTCTGACTTACAGAAGTAAATAGCACTTAGAACGGATACAGACGCCTCAAGTTATTAACTTCAAGCATAACTAGGTTCTGAGCCTTCAGGGTACCACAAACGGAAATATTTCAGAGCTCAGTGTCTTCAACAGACGCAGAAAGCTCAAGTACCTGTCGCTTACCGTGAATTCCCAATGCATTCAAATGAATTCAAACTCACGGGGTACAGAAAGTGCACAAATAAACTCTGGTCTTTCATCTAAAATTAAGGCAATTTTAAGTCTCATTTTAACGAATCATATTTTCATCTGATATGCACAGAAGACAGAGCAAGGAACAATCTGACCTGCTGAATATGTTCCAAAACCGTAAGGATTAAGGTACCCTAAAATTTGTTTTCACTCAGAGTTTTCTGGGGTTTTATTTTAGAAGCTGAGGTAGTCATATGTCAGTCACTTCTTCCCCACACAGTTCTATCAATCTATGTTAAAAATGTATTAATTAATCAATGTGACTTGACTGACTTACCTTTATCTGGATGATTCAGAAGCATGATCCGTCTATGAGCTTCTCTAATTTTACTTCTGTTGGCTGTAGGGCTTTAAAAGAGAGAAAAACTGACTTAAGGGAACTTCTTAAAATCCCTCAAATCTTTAAGGGATGTCTTAGAACAAGCAAGCACTCTGTCTTATCCATAAACTCTTTGGCTTACATGTGTTTTTCTTTTCCTAGTACCTACGCATACCATGTAAGTCCTGAAGAGGGTTTCTAAGGTTGTCACAAAATACTGTACACTGAAGAAGACACACTACAGCAGCTGAAAGTAGTGGGAGACATTCACACGGTTGAAAACAGAATTATGTTGTAACATTTTTATTGGGACAACTTCCTAAAGGCTGGAGGAAAATGATAAAACAAAATCTGCTCTTGATTTATTTAAAAAAACCCAACCAACCATTTGTATACCAACTTCACAGTTGGAAGCTGCCTTCAAATAGAAATGGTTCTCACTGTCTATCTTACTAGATACATTTGTGTACTTGGTCTTAAGCCTCTTCAAATTTTGGCAGGGACCGCTACCATATTTATATCTAAGATGTTCTAGAATGAGTGATGAATTTACTCCTCATGCAAGAAGTGGGTTTGCAGCACCTTCACACTGCATCTATCTGAAATTCAGCAGCAGTGACAGGAACCACAGGCAAAACAGCACAACCCGGTTCCCCATACCGAGTAAACCTCAAGGCTTCCTGAAAATGGCATATTTAGCAGGACCTGTACGTGGCTTTTGAACCTGCTCGGTGTTTGCAGACTTACGGAAGTCCATTTAGAGCTTTAAGCAAGCTTGCATGCAGCAAAGAATCCCAAAGAAGTAGACAAAATCCTGAAAGGCCAATTCAGATTGCCTGATTTGGCAATGAGATTCCCCAGGGGAATCTGGGCATAGGACAGATTGGAATTAGGTTACGCCGTAGCCTCCTCTTTACCTTTCACTTGAAACAAATTTCCTATTACCTCACTCCTAGTATTAAAGCTGCCTCTCGTTTAGTCATTTTGGGTTCAAATCCACCTCTGTAATAACCACTGAAGGCCTGAAAGATAAAACACATTAGTTAAAAACCCACTAATTCACAAGTTTAACCTGATCAGTTAAAACAACTTATTATTACTTTAGTAGGTGCTGAGCTTTTAGTCTGCAAGAATACTGTGAAACTTCCTTTGCCCCGTAGTAAAAAATCCAGTTAGAGTATCATTATTTAAATAAGTACTTAAACTTCCCAAAACAAGTTCTCTATTAGTCAGCCACCACCAGAATCACTGAGATTTTATTACTGACAAAATTCTTTTTAGCATTAGAAGAAAATACAGTAATACTACACAGAGGCAATAGTCTGCAGTTATTTCACCAAGTAAGCTTTTAAATAAAAAGATGCTGCTGATAAAAACTTACAGATTTTGGTAGATTCTGAAGTGCTTGTTTAACTTGTGGCTCCATTTGCTTCATAGCTTTTAGTGCATAGCGACCTTAAATAAATCAATGTTGAACAAGGATAAGTATAAAGTTTCACAAAGATTCAGTAAAGATTCAGTACAAAGATTCAGCAATTCAGTGCAACTGGTAACTTGTAGATTAGAATGTGGAATAAACTTTCTGAGGACATAAAAAAATAAGAACTTTGATCTTTAATTACATGTTTCTCAACAGCGGGCCTCCCAAGAGTGTCCCAATAAGCTAATTAACTACCTTCAAATTCACTGGTACTGAAGACGACAACGGTAAGTACGACTGGGTGTTCAGTGTCCTCCCATCATCTACAAACCTGCAAATCCAGCTGCCGCTATGGTCAGGCCAACCGCCACCATCGTGCTGGCCTACACAGGGAAGACACAAAGTGTTGGTTTATTAAAGAAAAAAGCCCACCCGTCAGCCTCTACAGCGGGCAGGACTAGCATATACGCTGAAAACACCACAACTGGGGGAAAAGCGCCCGTAACACCAGTTCCTTGGGCCACGCTGCTCCGAATGCAGCGGGGCTGGGGCCAGGCGCGCCCGGCGGCGGGACTCCCCGGGCTGCGGGGGCCGAGGGAAACCCAGCCCGGCAGCACCGTCCCGCTCGGGGCCCCGCTTGGCCCCCAGAGCCGCCGGGGCCGAGGCAGGAGCCAGCGGCCTGTGCGGGGCAGCGCCCTCCCTGCGCGGCCCCGGGCACCACGGCCGGGCCGGCCCAAGGACGAGCCGAGCTCCTCGGCCCGGGGAAGGGCCTGGGAGCT
>VZSF01007203.1:352753-360253 GCA_013398295.1 Chionis minor
TGCAGGCCCAGGGATAAGCGCCCCCCGGCGAGACTCGCCAGGCCCGGGCCCCACACTCACCATGGCCGCCCCGGCCCCGCGCACTGGCGATCGCCGGGCCGAGCTGGCGGANAGCGGGGCGTCGCGTCGCACGGGCCTTCCCTGCTGCGTGAATGCGCGGTCTCCTTCCTCACCTTGCTCACCGGCAGCCTCCCCGCGCACCTGATTCCTTTTCTAGAACATGCGGTTTTTCTTCCATGTCCTTTATTGCGGCGGGGCGGCGCCCCTCGTCCCGCGGGGCTTTTTGCCGCGGCCGTGCCCTCGCCGCCTCCCGCCCTCGCTGGTGGCGCGCCCGGGCCGGGGGGTGGCAGGTGGCCGTGGCTACGGGCTGAGGGAGAATTGCAGGCCTGGTGCTCGCATCTCAGTATTATTAATAACGTGGTGCCAGCTGTTAGTAACGCGGTGTCGTGTGCAGCACAGCAGTCGGGTGTCCGTCCGTCTGTCCGTAGTTGAGTCTGAAGTCACAGCTTTGGAAAGGGAGTGTCACAGCTTTGGAAAGGGAGTATCCCAGCAGTGAGACCGTGCCGGGCTTTATCCCTGAGGTCCCACTTCACATTGGTGCCGACTCAAAGCTCCGAGCGCTGCTCTCCGACGGGCATTCCGTCCGTCCGCAGGCGTGAAGAGCTTCAGTGTCCTCCCGGCACTTGCGGGAGGCGGGGGGCCCTCGTGGGCTCCCAGAGGCCCTGCTGATAGAAGCCCGCTGGCTTCTGGTTGCCAAAGGCCTGGGGCTCCCAAGCCCTGGTGTAGCAGTTCAGTATGAGAGCGAAGCAGTTGTCATTTTGCTGGCTCTTGCAGCGGAAGGTAGAATTTTTCTTTCCTGCTGTTTAGTTTCTGTGAGTACTGTGTTCACTTTGAATGTGTCATAATTTCAGTTCGAGCTTGAATTGCTCTTTTTTTTTTACTAAAATTTCAAGTGCCAGAATTAATGTCTTCTGAGATAATGTTTGGAGGTAGTCTCCTGTCTTTTTCCTTCCATGTCATACAAATAACACTACAAGAAAATAACCTGCTGCCTTTCAAAGATGCTAGAAGAAAGGTTTTGGTTAAGGCACTTGTACTGTCGTACAAGTGTTACATGAGATGGAAATAAAAGGAAACTTTTATATTTGATAAAGCAATCAAATCTGTTAATTGCAGAGCACAAGGCTCCTGCCAGCCTATACAACCTTTTCAGATATGGAAAGGAGAGCTAGAAGTGGAAAACAACTAGAAGTTTGTTTTGTGGGGGGAAAAATAATTGTATAGAGATGTCTGGGTCTGGTAGTTAACTAGAGTTTGTTCATGTGTAGAAGAGGATTTGGTTTTAGGATGGTTCCTCTTTGTCCCTCTTCTGTCAAAAAAGAGGGGGTAGAGCTGTGCAAGAAAGGGGGGAATGATGTTACTGGGGCACGAATAGTGTGTAATTTTTCTTATCATCTAAACCAATAAAGTAAGAGACAGCGACTCCTTCCCTGTCATTAATTACACGAGGTTTGCTTCTTCCATCTGACAGAGCATTTTGCTAGATCCAGATCTTAGTGGCTTTCAGGAGAAAATGATCCTAAAGGGAATTTTCTTTCTTTCCTCACTTTCCCTAGTCCCTGTCTAGGAGGACTGGTAGCTCTGCTCGCAAAGGGGGTTTTGCAGATTTATACTTTGGGGTTCTTTCTATTGTGAAGTTTCTCATTTTTAGAGAAAAGGGACAGACATTATTAAATGTACAAACTTCCACATGGGTTGGGAACGGGTTAATAACTGGTACCTAATCCTTCACCTGTGACAGCCCTTTAAAAAACAGCCAGCAAAGGAGATCTTGTGAAGCCTCTGTTTCCTCAAGAGAGATTCCAGCTTTATTGAGGAGAAAGGAAACTTTTACCTGTAAGTGGGAAGGGCTGGCAAGAGTTGAGGTGGGATGGAGGGATTCACGTTATTGGCACACGTTTGATACCAGCAATTGGACCACACTGTTGGCTGACCCAACAGGTGGAATAATTCATTTTTTTATTATTAGATGAAATAATTTATAATACAGCATTTGAAGATGAAATGTCATAATTCCTTTAAAATATGCCGTATATACTTTTACTCCATGAGACAATCCAAACTTGATTTCTCCACACAGTTTGTTGTACTTCCCTAGAAGAGCTAAAGGAGAACTAGATGCGTCCCAGTTTGGACACCACTGTGGGCACATTATGTTGGATGAAGAAGACAAAGCCAGAGTTAGAAAATGCCATGCTTGCTAAGGAAGAGGATGTTTTGGAGACTTCTGGCGTGTTTTGAGTATGGTCTTTTTTTCAGGGCTTCTTTAAGTGCCATGTGTTTCTAGGAGGTATATGGTATATTAAATATTCTTCTACCTTCTGCTAGCTGAAGGAAAAAATAATTGTGTTTCCTTCCTTAGCACTGCCCATCTGGAGAGTACTTTGGCAGGGTGATGAGTGTCAGCTATTGTATCTCTTTACTGACCACAGTACCTAAATGCTGCCACTAAGCTTTCCAAATCTGTATTACAACTGAAGTAAGTTTTCTGTGCATAAATTTGCAAATAGCTGCTCTAATCTTGTCTAAATCTAGTCCCGTTTCTTCCTTTGCTGCTCAGGAAAACGGTATGCAGTGCAGAAGGGACTGGCTGTTTTAAAAGCTACGTTTAAGTTCGTGTCAGTTCACATTTCAACACACTAAGTCAGTAAACACCTATCTGAGTAGCTTTAATAACAAGCACTTGAAGGATCAGAGCTGTGACATATTATTTCTGAAAGCGTAAGTTTTATGAATTATTACCTATATATAGGTTGTGTTCTCCAGAAACTAATCATCTAGATGCCCCTCTTGGCAAATGGTGTTTTACGTCTTGCCAAATGCTGAAAGTTGATTTTGTTCAGGTTCTGTACATAAATATTAATCTTGTGCTTGTTACACAACAGGTAGCTTCCTGGTTTTTAAGCCTTGGTCCTTCAAGCTACTACAGCTAGAGCTTTATTGCCACGTTGGTGGCCATGTAGACACAGGGGCACAGTGCTGAAATAATAGTTATTACTGATGATTTATAGGAAGCAGGAATTGGGCACCATGAAAATATCAAAAACAAGAACGGAAAATGCAGAAAACCTCACGTAACAAGAATTATCTTTTTTCCTACAAATACAGTTGAAATTGACCTATTTTGCCATCAGTTTCCATTTATTTAGAAATCAAAGTTCTATTTTCCTGATTTGTTAATTTTATAGCACCTCTGGATCTTCTATCAGTCAGCCTTGTGGTGTGTGGAACGAGAAATTAATAAGCTCTAATGGGTTCAAATGAAATAGACACACTACAGTTTTTATCCCTTCTGCAGAATGTCTGGTTTTGAAATCAGGCGGAAGGCAAAATTATTGAGTGTTTAAGAAATTCGCTCTCAGGTGGAATACAAAACCTTTTGTTTTGCCTACTGTGTTTCTAAACTGCTCCCTTTCTATTTTCCAGAGAAACCCCAAAGCTTTTGTAGTTTCTTCTGTCAAGAGTTCTATCCTACTGCTATCTTCAGGTTTTCCAGTTTGGAGTTAAAATACCTCATGATAGAAAATTATTTTTGTTTTAGAAGCTTTATCTTACTGAGCTATCCAAAGCAGCTAGTATGTAGTGTGTAAGTAAACTTTTCCATTAAAGCAGACCGCTTCTGCAGAAATCTGGCAGTACTTTTTCTTAACTGTGTCTTCCACAAACTGGACAGAAGGTGAAATAGGTAGCTGTGTTTTCAGGAGGTTTGTGATGTACCTGTTAAATGCCTATATGACGTTGTTTAACATTTGTTTAAGTGAAAATCACATTTGTGTGCTGTCATATGCACAGCCAGCCAAATCTTACATTGCTTATTCCTCTATGTGCCATGGCTGAACTACTAAGCTGTTAAAAGCTTGCAGACTTTCACCTTGGGGCACCAAGGTACAGAATCTCTTAGGCACTTCTAACCACATTATTGATTTATATTTTAAGATATATATAGATAGTAAATAAAGGTTTAGGTAGAATATCTTGGGGGGGAGGGGAGTGTTGCCTCATGGCGGGCTTTCTTCAGCCATGAGTTTATAAGGAGCTTTCCCTAGACACCAAGTGTTTTACTGAGGAGAGAGCGGTGGGTTTTCTTGGTGATGTTAAGGTTGAAAGTTGAAACTAATTCACAGGTTGATGACGGAAGCTGTTAACGGGCAGTGTTTGGTTTGCATTTTGCTCTTGGTTTGCATGTTTTAAGAAGAATTTCTGGATTAGGTGGAACATCAAGAGGAAAGGGGAGATTGCTCCTTTTCTTTGAGAGTAGCTGACTGACTTTGGGAGAGAAGACTCAAGGATGTACGCAGAGCCAGAAAGAAATGAAAAAAACACAGCAAAGAAAAGGAAGGCTTTTGCTCAAGTGAGGATATAGGTGAAAGAATCAGAGGGCATATGGTCAGGCCTATAGATGATAAGAAGTTCCTAGGGACTATGCAGAGATTGTTTCAACAAAACAGCCATCAGATTAACTGAAACCAAGCATGGAAAACGCTACCCTCTAAACACATGGTGGACAAGAAATAATTTGTGTGTTACTCTTGTTACTGTTCTGTTTTGATAGGATTATTTAATAAAAGTGCTGCTGAGAGACTGGCATAAGTGGAATGGAGGATATGATGCGTCTGCAATGTTGTAAGTTTTTTGATTGTGGTTTGTTGTTTTTTGGGGTTTTTTTCTTTTTTCTTGAAACACGCAGGTTTATCTGGATTTCACTGAGGAAGAAACTGCTAGCCAGTGAAGGGTACTGCACAAAGCACATCCTGCTGTCCCCACTTTGTTCTGCCAGCAAGTGGAAGGGGAGCAGGATGAGATCAGCATATCAACTGTTGGGTTTTTTTCTGGGAGAAGCTGGAAGGGTAGCCTAGGTCTGCAAACACCTCATTTCGGAAGGAGGGGAAGGGATTAGGGACACCTCCAAATCCCTCCTTATAATAGGGACACTGGGGAGATAGGGCCTTATCAGACCATTCTTTGCAAGCAGAATCCATTATTTAAGACAACCCAGTGGTAAATGTGGTCACCAAAGGCAGGAGAAATAGCACAAAATTGGAAAACTTGCTCTGCTGGTCTCTCACATCTTTGGCAAGTGCACAGTTTCTCAGGGTATTGGCATTGGGACAGTTACCTTCTGATCTTTTGTTTAGGAGTGTTTCTAATTTGTGTAAATCCTGGATTATTTACCAGCTGTGCGGTCACACACCAGGTGTGACCAGGTGTCGCAATCCCCTGTGTTCCAAATGAAAGCGGTAGCCACTGGCTTGTGGGAGAGACAGAGACTTGTTTCTTGGTTCCAGAAAATATATCTGAAGCCTCATCTGAAATGTAAGAGGATGCATTTCCTTCATCACCGACTAAGCCACACTGTGGGACTTCTCACTGTGTCCTTTGCACAGGCTGATTCATCTCTGTCAGTCATAGATAAAACAGGATGTGAATTTGTCCCTCCACGATGGAAGAGGTATGATTGTGTAGCATAGCATAATGTAATACCTCCTGACAGAATATATAGTGCAAGTTTGGGGTAGGTTTTTTGGTTTTACTTTTTTGAATTTGAGCTTAAGATACTGCTGATAAGGGACAGTTAAGAAATGGGTATTCATTTTGGTCTTGAGTTCAAAGGAGGTAAGGAAATCTCTGTCCTTTTGAGAAGAGAGTTTCTCAGCTTTATTGCTGACAACGTTTTGGCTCAGATATCCCTTTTGTATATAACTGCATTGTCACAAAGAAATTGGGCCCAATGAGGAGCATGCAAGAGCCTACATAACCTGATATTTATAGGAAGTCTGTCGAATGACTATTACACGAGAATTGTGCGTAACAAGGCGGCTGGCAAACTCCAGATTCACCCTGGAGTGATCCTCAATGGGTTAGGAGCACTACACTGACATGCAAAAGACCCCTAGTTTCAGGGTCTTTTACCTATTTGTGAAATAAGAAAGTCACCGAATTTTTGAGGTGTATCTAGGCTTGCCTTACAATGCTACCTGAAATGTTCCTTCAGGTCCTGACTGTGACATCCCTTCAGGGAGTCCCACAGATTCCATCTGAGGCAGGTACATGCATTTTAAGTGGAGGCACACACCGATGCCTAGAGAGCATGTGCAGCTGCAGTAGGGCACAGGTAACCTTTGTGCTCACTTTTGCACCTCTAAACCAGTATTTGCTTTCCTCACAGTATAAAAGGCAAAAACATTGAAATGCCAAGGTGCATAGATTACAGGAATATTATAGAGTGAGTTTGCAAGTTCTGTTTTTCCTTCTCTTTAGGAAAATGAGGTGAAAGAAGAGGGTACGGGTAACATTGACATTAATGCACTTCCAACAGTTAGGGTCCTCTAATTTTCCAGATCTGTCCATTCTGTACACAGCTTTTGTCTTGTACACAACTTTTATTTTGGTTTGCTGTAATGTATCTTTCTTTGATATTAAATACAAATTGTGAAATGTAAAGAATGTCCACTGTTGTTGCCTTCACAGAAAAAACCTCAAAAACTTCCGTGGCTTGCTTATTTGAATTTATAGAACAATTTGATGGATTTTCCTGTTAATTATACCATTAATCTGCTAGGAGACGTATCCTTATTCAGTCTGTGTTGTTAAATTCCTGCAACCCATGCCTTAAATCTCCATATGTACTTGTATAGAAAGTATGTGCTAAACTTGTACAGAAAGTGCACTGACAAGTGTGAACAAGCTAAACACGTGAATTGAATTTACAGTGTCATTGGTTTTAAGTCTAAGCTTGAATATAATAGTGATTTTTCTGTCAGTACTCATTCTGCTTCTCAATTCAGAGATTTTTTCATTGTGTATATATGAATTGCATATTTATAGTAAATTTACTTTCATATGCACAAATCCCTTCCATTATACGTAACCATAGAAAAGTAAAGACTGAGATTCCTCTGCATGAAAAGGAGTCTGGGTAATGTGTGCTTCCAGTACCACATGTAATGCTTTGGAATACCATGCCAACACTTCTCCAAAGATAAAAAAACCTCTGAGGCAATACCATCAAGCTAGGATGTTTTTCTCCCCAGGTCATATACTCCCAAATGTCCATTCTTGTGTCTAAGGCCCCACTGCAGCCACTGTTGGTAACTGAAATGTGTTACGAGCATTGTAAACAGTGTTCTGTAATGGTATTCTTTCAAACCCCCAGATAACCATGGGCAGGTGTAATGGACTTTATGCCCTAGGCCCCTCTTGTGATAGACTTTTTCCTGCCTTCAGCCGTAGGCTGTGGAGATTATATCAGTTGTATACTAATGATTCATGTGATCATGGCCTGATACTTTCAGAAGGTCATAATACAGTTTGCTAACAATACTCTGCACGTGAAAAACACAGTGCGATTTAGCCAAGGGGCCACAGCTTACCAAGGAGCGCTCAGGTGCCAGTGGTACTGATTCCTTTAAGTGGGATCCAAGCTGCTTAACTGCAGTTAGC
>VZSF01007203.1:362753-608286 GCA_013398295.1 Chionis minor
ATTTACTCTGTAATAACTTTATGGTAGTTCTTTGTTTAAAAAGGTAGCTTTTAGCAGTTTTTAATTATTTTTACATTGATTAATGAAAAAGGAAACTTTGTTAATCTGTGGAGAAAACACCTGCCTTTGTCCAGTCTCTGTAGATGGATGAACACACATGACTAAGGTAAAATAATGCAACAGACATTCATGTTGTTTCAGAGATGTATATAATGCTTCCATATTTTAATTAGATATTCTGATTTCATTTTACAAATATTCAAAATGTGTCTGTATTAGATCAACACTAATAAAAGTACTGATTTTTACGTTAAATAGAAGAGTTAGGGAAAATGAGGATGGGAGAGTTTATGAATCAGAAGCATTACATTAATGTATGTATGCATCCGTAGATGACATGTCACTGAGTCACCATTGTATTTTTAATTGCTCTTTTTACTGATAAAAGAAAAATGCATACTGAAGTTCTAGTATCTTTAGACTGCTAAAACCATAACGCTTGCATTTTTATTAGCCATAAAATGATAGAAGTTAAAACAGAATCATCCTTTTGGAGGGTATTGAAATGATACGATTTTTAAATCCTCTACATCTACCTCTTGGCATATATAAAATTTAGTTTACTCCAGAAACATTACCGTAAATCTCTCAAGTTTTTGGGTGATAAAATAGTTTCTTGTCAGTGTACACACAAGTACACACATACGCACATTTGGGGGCTACAAATATTTTTAGAATTGGACCTAAAACTAGAGGAATCTTAGAAGAGTTTTGTTTTATTTATTGATTGAGGAGGGCAGAAGTACACTGATTATTAGGTTAAACAGCAGTAATAACCTATTTTCTGGCTAGAATTACATCATGATATTCTACTGCTCCCTGCATTTTTTAAATTCCTATTTACTATAAATGTAATGGGAATACGCAAGTGTACTGATAGCTTTTTTTCTGCTTTTTTAAAAAATTGTGCAAGTCAGAATCACCTTGATTTAAAGTACAAAATCCAGGGAGGGTATGAGCTGCTTTAGCTACAGGTAGGCTAACTGAGCGAAGGTTTTAACAGAAGTTAGTGAAAGAAAGTACATGCAGACAATGTGGGATATAAATCATATTAAATGTGCTGGGTCAGTTGGGTTTAGAGACTGTTATCTGCAGGGCTATTTTTCCACTTTCCTTTGCATAGCTGAGTATAGACGAATTGCATGTTACTTTCTTAGTAATCAGTAAACCTCCTTTTATACATTAGTTTCTATAAATCAGGTACCCAGAAAATGCATTTTGAATCTTTTTGCATTCAAACTTTGTGGTTCTGCATCGTCTCCTTTTCTGGGGAAGCATACATGTTACATGCATCATGTCAGCGTTCTTTTTCAATAGAAAGAGAACCAGTTCATAATATGGGTAAAGGGATTGTTTTGTCATAGCTAATGCCATACAAACTGTAATATCCTACTAATGATATCTAGTTAAGTTTGAGTTTGAGCTTGCTTATTAATGGGCTGCAGTCCAACAACAACATTTATAAAAATAAAGATGATTTTCCTGTGATCTCTGGAGCTCTATATGCTTCACAATATTTACTTTTAATCTGCATTGTTTCTAGAATACAGTCTTTAGAGTCAAAGACAATTTATGTTATATATAGACATATAGGTATGTGGTGAGAAATATTTTTGTTAATTAAAACCTTTAAAGATATCTTCAGTAATTAAATTCCCATACCTACATAATCTGTTTTTGCAACACTTAATTCATATGGGTTTGGTAATTAAAAGGTGTATTCCCTTTGTTACATTATTTTATCAAGTGTATTCAAAGAAAGAGAAGCTTTAAACTTGCAGCTATTCTAATTGGGGATATTAATTTACTGTGTTTCATATGTCAGTAAGTATAGGGTACTTTCGGTTGTCTCTGATGCTAAATATATTCATACTTGCTAAGTGCATCATGGTAAGTGCAGCATCAATGAACTGCTATGTTGATATCATCACTATAGAGCTAGCTAGAGAAACACCAGCTATAAATTTAGAGGACCCTCAGTGACATCAGTATAACTGCGAGATGAATTTGGTCCCGTGTTGATATAACAGGTTATGTCACTGGCTGTAGCTGCTCAGCACTCTGCTGAGTACAGATGTCGGTTATTTACCATCAGCCCAGTGCATTTTTAGTAAATTCTGTTCTCCTAGCGATCACTTACCAAATGATTTCTCTTCGTTGCTTTTGCTTGAAGAAGAATGTAGTCTGTCCTGTGTATTATCACTTTCCAATTCTGAAACTGAGATGGGGGAGGGAAGGGAAAAGGAACACCGCACTATTAATATAATATTCGCTACTGCACTGATTTTGCATTACCTCCCACTGAGCAAAGCATGGAGTAGCATTAGTGTTCCCTTGTCTGCTCATCGCTTTAGCGAGAGGAAAATTCCTCAATAGCAGACTATGCTGCATATGTCAGAAAGTTAAAAATAAGCCACGGTTCTAAACCTCTATTTCAGATTATATTTTACTGTAACCAACCAGGATCAGACTCTCCACTCACTTAGAAATACCACTCACTGCAACTCTGCTGAAAGCCATATCAAACATGCATTTCTTGAGATGGCAAAAGTGCACACTAGTGTGCAGCATGGAAAGGTGTTTGCTTTTGTTTCTGCAGTTCATGAAAAGAACTGGTGGATTATCTATATTATGGCCGTAGGGAGATTGCAGATAATTTTTACAGATGTCTCACAATCTGACTGAACACTAGGGTGCAAAAGGGGGGATGGGCAAACGGACAAAATGTGCTTTGGAAAATTTTGTTTAGGACTAGCAAGTATTGACATGTCTAGATTACATTATCAAAACAATTGTATTCAATGCTGAATTATTATTATTTTCAATTGCAATTGATTTGGGAAATATAAATGCATTTTTAACTTTGACATATTTGATCATATTGTAATGATTTAGAGTACCACTCCACACTGTATTTGGAGCTAAGTGAAGAGGCAGCATTAATAGCTGTCACAGACTAAAATACCTTGTAGAGATATAATTGTATGGAGCCCATAGGGTATAAACTGAGTCTAGTGACTGTGCTTGGAATGGAAAACATTGAGTTGATAGGAACATGATTTTAAGTACAGACCTGCAAAATTAGTGCATGGCAATAATGCATGGCATTAACAAATTGAAAAAAATTATATAGAAAAGATCTTGAGTTGAAAGGAGCACGTCTGCACCAGCTCCAGTCTGCTTTGGAACATGACTTGACACTGGAAATAATAATGTAATTTGTCAGTCTCCAGTTTAGTATCTCATTCTGTTATCAGCTGCGTTTGTTAGTAGGTTAAGTAACAATTCACACTATTTGCACGATTCTCTGTGTTGCTGGAAATGCAAAACAATTTTGACTGAACGAATTCCTGTGCTTCTGAGAAAGAGGATGAAAGAGACCATCAAGAACTCTTAGCCCTTGATAAAACAATGTTTGGCAAGTGGAATCTAAAACCTTAACAGGGGAAGTAGAGCATCTCCAAAACTATCTTGTGAAATATTATGTGTGTTCCTCCTTGGTTATTCATCTTTAATTAGGGATGTGATTATTTTTACTTTAAAATAATGCCAGTTACCTTCTTTTGAAAAGGGTTTCCCTATGATGTGCTTAATGGTATGAGGTGGTGGTGCTTATTCACCTTACTAATGAATTTGAACACCAGATAGTCTCACTATCAGTCCTCTCATAGTGGGAAAGCTTCAAAAGCAGCAGAGGTTATAAACTCTTGTACTTTTTTATTTCAGAGATTAAACTTTGAATCCTTTGAGTGGTGCATGCTGATGCAGTATTTAGTACTGTGCAAAATAGAGACAAGCAAGCAGTTTTTCTTCAGCATGACTTCAACCACTGGTCTGGATCTCTACTACTATTGCAGTGAGTCAGCAGAAGAGAGAATTTTCTTCCTTCATTTCATGGAATCACAGTCTTTATTAAATCAAAGAAACAGATGACAAAATGTGTAACCATATGTATTTATGCTTTCATGTACATAAAATTAATTAGAGCACTAATATGCTCTTGTGTATGCAAGACTGCGAAATCCATGAAATCTGGCACTCTTCAGATAGAAACTGAGGTGCAATAGGGAATAATGTTTCCCATAGTTGGGTTTGAAGAGAAAAAATTTGTGTTATGTGAAAGCATTGCACTTGAGTCTTACCTGAAAATGAGTAGAAGCCACTGGAATTTTTAATGATGATGTCAACAGGACTAGGGATAGGTACAGTAAAATATACCTAAACTGTTTGTTAGGAGACTCTACAGGTTTCTAGATGAAATGTTTGTTAGGAGAATCTACAGATTTCTTGTATGTTTAGAAGAGATACTATTATTGAAATGTATATATCATTGTAGCTAGTTTCTAAGAGTATTCACTGGGTATATCAAAAGTTATGAAATTCTGCTTTATGATTTTTTTAAAAAATCCAAAATGCTGCTGGTGATTAGTTCTGTCTTCAAACTGCCTAGAGCATTTTAAAGAAAAACAAAACTTCAAACTAAAATTACCTTTATGTAAAGGTAACACTACAACTGTAAATAGGAAGGTAAAAGGGAAGACAGTGTTACTATGGTCAGACAGAATATGTTGTTTTTAATTATGAACTTCAGTACATTCAGAAGCTTCAGTTCTATTTATTTTTAGTGTAAATTTCCTGAGTTTCTATTGTGAATGGTTTTTTGTAACACGATTTTCCTTCAAGGTACTGAACCTTAATGATGATTTTTTTGTAAGACTATAGTAAAACAAAGTGCTGGTTGTCTATTACTAGTAGTAGTATTTAAAACAAAACCCCACCAAAGGGTGTTAGAAATACAAATCCTATTGAAGACTAATGGAGACTCGTGGTCTCAAGTACCTTAATGCTTCCCTGTAACTACCAGTGATTCCCCTGTAATCTTGTTCTTCCGTTAGTAATCCCCATAACTCACACATCCCATTTGTGTGTGCACAGCATACACAAATCTTCATAGCATTTCTTTTATGTACTGGATTCCAGAACATATTAAATACAACAGGAAAGAGAATTGTGCGTAATGGTCAGCAAAGCACTCTTCTCACTAACAGAGGTAAGAAAAATACTAGGAAAGAAAAGAATTATTTTCACATAAGATTTGTATTTATGGAGACAGTGAAGCGGATGTACAAGCAAGTAGTGTGAAAAGGAAGAAGGTGCAGAGAAAGCTTCTGAGTCATAGAGGGAGAAATTCCCAAAGATTCTGCAAAAGTGGAAGGAACAATTTGGGAGCAACTGATTATGTCAGTGGAAAACAAAAATTAAATTAAGAGGTCTGAAAATGAGAGACAACTTTGAAATAACTAGAAAGGCTGGTGTTTTTGTGAGGAAGCATGAAACCGAATCCTTATCTTTATTTAAAATAAATGTTTAACATAGGCTTTTAGAATAGAAGATGGATTCTTCCCCTCCTCCCCCCCAGCCCCAAAACAGGAAGACACCCTAGCAATAAGTGTGCAATAGAGTAAAACATTCAAAAACTCTACTTGCTTCCCACTGTATATTTTGACTGCAGAACCTTTGCAATAATGGAGTTTTCAAGATTTTAACTGCGGTGGGGATGGCATCACTGACGTTGCTCAGATGCCTTTAAACATCCACGCTCTAAAGCCTCAGTAGCTTCACAGCTAGAGAACATTTTTCCTACGCTGTTTATGTTATGGCCTGAGTAAATACAAAGCAACAACATGTTGCCTACATTGGTCTGCAGCTTAAGTACCTATCTTCCCCTCTCCCCACCCCGGAAATGTGGAAATACTGTATGAATGAGACTGAATACAAGGTGAGAGTATCACTTCCACAGTAACTATACGCTGTGGAAAAAGCTCTGCAGGTGTTCTTATGATAGCGAAGCTGGTGATTTAGGGCAACCTTGTGCGTTAAGCAGAAAAGAGAGCCAGATTCCCTGCTCACGTGGTACAGCTGATAGTAACGGATAGGCTTTGGACAGGGATGGGTTTGGCTTATGGCTCTTCAAAGCAACTTCCTGCATGACCTGCTTAGCCAGTAAAAGTTTTATGTGAGTTTTGCAATAAGGGATTCAAAATTAAATTAACCCTGAAAAAAGTCTTGTGAGAAAGTTCTCACTTTTTGTTTACAGGGATGATTTTCATTACTAGTAGTTTTTGACTGCTAAGGAAGATAAAACTGCTTTGTGATGGTGGATGACAGTTGACTTCTGATTAATAAAGTGATGGCTTATGCAATAACTTGGTTTAGCCAGGTAGAACCTTATTAATTTTTAAAATATATTTGAGCATCTCCTTTATGTTCCAGCTTAGTGTGTTGCAATAAATCATCAGAGATTTTCTTGGTATTAAGCTGAACCTTAATAAAATTTTGCTTGAGACAAAGTGACAATTTTTATTGAAACATTTCTTTTGAGGCACAGATACATATATTTGGGTCTCTACAGCCAAGAGTGAAAACTATGAGGCTTGAAATACCATAATGAATTGTCCTTTTAAGAAAGAAGCCAGGCTGCAATTACGTAACTATTCCTAATTTCATTTGTATGTATTAGAATCATTTCGGTTCGAAAAGACCTTTAAGAGGCAGTACACTTCATCTTTAAAACTTCTAAATCAGTAAAAGCCCTACAAAAATTCTGCAGTCATTGTTGATATCTTTGGATTATTTTTTCTGCAAAAAGATAGAGGCACATCGTTGTCCTTTTCATGTTTAATCCCTGCCAAAAGATCCCCCAGTTCTTTCATTTGGATTAATTATTTACAATATCCTATTCTGCAATGTTATATAACACTTCTCTGAAACTCTCGTTTTTGCAGAGCCTGCTCGCCAGCATTGCTCTTATATAAGTTGATAAATTACAAAGTAAGAGTTAATGTACTAGCACTCTCAATCTGTGAATTCTTGTTCTCCTGTATATGTGTATAAGCATAAAGAAATGTTGTATGTGAATAACAACATTGATCTTTTCTATCACTACACGTCTTGATTTTGTTCCTTTTCATGCATAAGCCCAATGGCAAGGCATATGCTATATTTTAACCACAAGTACTGCCCGTTTGAAATTCTGCAGACTTCCTAATGCAGGAGGTCAGACTAGCTGATCATACAGGTTCCTTCTGGCCTTAAATTCTGTGAATGAAATTGTAACCTCACGTGGGACAGATCTCTCTAAAAATGCCTTATTTATCCATAATTAATCCAAGTTTATTCCATAAACTTGGAATTTCAATAATATTTGGTTTTGTTAGAATGACTTTGGCTCTATAGAAGTATCAGTTTCTGCAGGTCGTGTCACCTCTCTACAGAGTTCAGCTTTCCGATGGTACTGGCGTTGCTGTTGCCTAAGGGCATACAGCCCTTAATGCAAACCCCAGAGAGGTAAATTGGAGATTTTTAGATTAAGTTCATGTTATCTCGTGTCACGCTGATGTGCAGTCTTGGCACCATCAGGTTTCAGTTTTCTGGGAGTTAATAATTTTTAAGATGGTTTGAAGTTCAAACAGTGATTCAAAGAGCCATTGCAGAGTTGTGAATGTACACCTATTAATTATTTTTGTCACTTTATACAATTATTTCATACCACGCTTTTACCTTACTTTTATGGACTATCAATTAGCTACATGGGAAAAGTGAAGCAAACGCAGTACCAGCTCTAGTCTTCTAGCTCCAGTAAAAGAATACTGAACTGCTTTATCATTTGTAACCCTCAGCAATTCTGGGAGGGCAGTAGAATCTCTTAACAAGAGAAATTATGCCAGTAGGGTAGGCAGTCAGTAGAGCTATAGTGCAGGTTATTGCTGGGATTTGTTTGTTTGCTTTTCTTCTCAGCCAAGTAAGCTTTTTTTTTTCTTTTTTTTTTTTTTTTTCTCTGTTCAGCCTTCTAAGCTGAAGGTATTACCAGAAAGCTTTTTAGGGAAGCCATTAGCTATAAAAAAGATAAACTCAGTTACTAATGTGTGTGCCAGGTACTCTGAAAGTGATATTCAGTTCTTTGCTAGAGCACAGAATTTGTATATGACCTTGAACAACTCACTCAGGTGGTATTCTCATTCCATTTAAGTCAGTGATAGTTGTGTCTACTTTAATGGATTGATTTTAATGGAGGTAGGATTTCTCTTTTTTTTTTCAGAGTTTCTCTGCATGAAGAATTAGAGAAATAGGAAAGTAGTGTGAAGAACGCATGTAAGATAAATGTTACGTGCAGTGTTACTGCAGGAATTATGTGTAGTATACAACAGCAATTGAATAAAATCAATAAAACAAATCCAGGAATATTTGTGAAAATGCATCACCTCAGCTTTATATCAATGTCTTTTCCTTTGGAATTAATTTGATTTAAAATATGCCTATATTAATCACTCCATTCTGTTTGTGGTGTTCACGTTTAGTTCTGTAGTTTGTAGTCACAGCTTGATTAGCTGTCCCGCTTCTAAATGCATTTTTTGACAATGGCTTTGAATAAATTTTCTTTTATTTTCATTCTGCTTGTCCTGTACCATAACTGAAATGAAAAATAGTTTCTTATATTAGAACTATTGTCTTTTACCCTGAATTTCTACTTTTAGACATTTTTATGCTATATCAAACTATGAGTTTGTATGCTGCCTAACGTAACGGTCCTATCTCAGATAAAATTCTAGAGGCCACTGTAGTACAAGCAGTGATAAAAATGTTTTTATAAAAGCCTTAGTGTTACTATCTGATTATTTCTGAAATAAAACTTGTTAATTAGTTTTATCTAATAGGATTCTCACTGGATATTCTCTGTGTAAGTTTCTTGCAAGCTGAAGCACTGTTTATTCATAATTACTGTAAATTCTTAGAAATGGAGACTTCTGGGGGTTTTTTTTGCTAAGATGGATTATTAAGAGCATAATCATTAGAAGTAGCTGAAGTGTGTTTGCCTGAAAAATATCATAATAATAATGGTAGTAGTTTGTTCAAGTGATGCTGTCCCTTCTGTGTGTTCTTTTTAATGTACAGCAAAAGTTAGTTAGTCATGTGGAAACCAAAGGAGATCAAAGGGAGAGAGCCAGATGTGATTTCTGTTATTTCTGATTGTTCTTTAATAAATGCAATTGTCTAACAGGAGCCATATCTCTGAGAAAATTAACACTGTAATTACTATTGAAGAGACAAAAGTGATGTTGCGTAGCTATCACTAAGGGTCTTTACTCACTGCTCTGCCTTCCTTCTGTTTGTAGTGACATAAAGCAAAAATGGTCTTACATGATTTTTCCTTATATTTTGTTTTCAATTTTATTTTTCATGGCATCCTTTCCGAGTGAGTTGCATGAGATTTCATGAGACCTAGGTCCTCTCTGTATGAAAACTCTGTGTTCATTCTTAGCTTGGACAGAATGCAACTGTGTGATGCATTCTGCAGCTAACCACTCAAAAGTCCTGTCAAGTAAGATTTTAAATGGCTACGGAATAGGTTTGTTTGATTCTTTGTTTTATTTTATGCATTTAAAAAGTAGGTTTGTACTTTGTGTTGAATGCCTACCTTTGTTTACCAAGAGAGGGCTGCTTGGTCACTTGCTTATTTTAATCTAGTTGTACTGTTGTAGTTGTGATCATCTATCGATAGAAGTGAAGCAAATTTTTCATAGAAAGTGGTGGTATCTTTCATTGGAAGAATTTCAAAAAATAGAGACGCCTTCAGGAATACATGCGTGCTTTAGGCAAAGGCTTTTGTGCCCCAAACCATGTCTTTTGCTTCCAATCATAACAGCTGGTCTACTAAAAGATATTGCCTCTTGCTGTGGCAATCCTAACCTAAGGCTTTTGCATCCTAACCTAGAAATATATTTCCTTTTCATTTTATTTATGATATTAACACATTTTTTGTGTGTTAATCACTTTTCTGTAGCTGCTTTTACTTAGCTGTTAAGATATGGATTAGTATTCAAAATATCATCTGGACATTTTGAAGTTTAAATGAACCAGTTTCACTGTTTTGTTAGGAAGTGCTTGAAGCTTGCACTAGTTTTCTCCTTTTTTGGGCCAGGTTTTTCTGTATTGATGTCCTTAGCACTCTCGTGGTCCTTGCTTTTATGAAGACTCTAGGACTCTTGCTAATGGATCTTGATCTGTATATTATTTAAGGAACTCTAAAACAAACCAGCCAATAAAAAGCCACTAATTTTCTGCTATGTCACTTAAAATCTGGAATGCTAATTACACAGAAAATACTTTGCTATAGTTTTTTGAAAGTATGATGTTGTCATTATAAATATCATCTATTGATACTGTCATTCTAATCATCATTCATTAACAACATGACTATCAACTACATTGTGTGTTTCTGTCATCAGAACTGTAAACAGGGTATATTTGGGTTTGGACTGTTTATTGTAACCTAGAGTTACTTTCAGAAGGGTGTGGAAAATGCCAGTAGCTTAATCTTTCATCTCAATAACTGTAAGAGTCTCTGATACATGGATATATAGCATGGTTAAACTGGATCTTATATCTTCAGATGCTTTCTAATCTGGATGGTCATAACATCTGAGTATACTGACTTCACTGCTTTTCTATTCAGAAGTCATTTGTTAAGTCTTCAGCTGATGAAAATGGACAGTTTAGAGAGGATGGTTTTTTCTTTCTTCAACAGTGATAGCTGAAGTCCCTCTTTTAATAATATCGGACTATTCTGCCAACCTCTGTCTTTGTCCCTGTTTTAAAAATATATAAAAGTGTTCCTACATATATCTCAGGAGCCACCCATATTTCTCTTACAGTGTGCACCTCCTGATACTGCACTTGTGATTGCTGTTTCCCAACTGCCATCCTTGGAATGTCAGCAAATAAAATCAACTGCTTTCTTTTCCTTTAGACTTTCAGCTTTAGTGGGTATTTTTTTCCCCCCTCTCTGCTTGGATTTCTTTCCAATGGTTCCCCTCCCCCTCTTCTTTAGTTTACAGACTTCTCCAATGCTTTTTTTTCTGTGCTGATTGCAGGAACACCCACCTTTCTGTCGGTTTAGTAGAGCCTTTCATGCTCTTTTCTCTGTACCAGCCCTCTAACCAGATATTTAGGCCAATTATTCTGTTCAGTTTCATTATTCTGCTCCCACAACTACAGTAATAGCCCACTTGAAAGATCACTTGGCTTCTTTTACTGTTGAGACTGCTTGCTAGTTCCCAGAATGGCATCTTCACATCCTGTGATCTTCTGTTTCTTTTTTTTTTTTCCCCCCAGAATTTTATTTAAATTAAAAAGGGGTGGGGGTTAAAAGGAAAACCACACACATAAAAATGAACAGGGGAAAAAAAAGAAGGCCAGATATCAAATACATGCTTTGAGGAAGGGAAATTCCAACACTGGCAGTTTGCAGGAGACACTGAATATGAAATACCATTATTCAGTACATCTTCCCCAACAGGACTATGAATAAAAATTCCCTTGAGAATCCTAGAACAAGTGTTGCCTGCTCTTTGCTTTGCAGTCACACAGAGTATGAATTTCACCTACAATTACAAAATGGCCCCCAGAAAACTTCTGTTTTGTCCACGCACATTCAAATTTGAAGCTTTCACTTAATATCTATGGTAAGTAAGTGTTTTAATAATGTGTGTAGACACTTCACATGATAAATTTCATATCACAGTGTTAATATCTCCCAGATTATAGACAGCATTTAAATCTAACTTTGGGGTTTAAAAGGTCTAACTTTTCCTGTCTCCTTTCCTCTTTCTTCTTTTTTACCTTTCATCTTCTGTTTTCATCACTAAGGTATGAAAGTATTTGGCCTCTTCACCCTTATCTGTTTAGAATTAAAAGAAGATATGCAGAAATATATATGCTTATTCCTTGTGTGACACTTACGATCAGATGAGAATTTTAAGACTGGATGTCACTCGTTACTCCTTATTAAACATCCCTTTATAGTATATGTAGATTCTGTTGTTCTTAATACTGAAATTGTTTATCTGAGATGAAAATTGTGCATTGTTGTTGAACAATAGAGTAATCTGTTCAACCAAATTGCATGTAACTTGTTCATATCTGTTCCAGCTCTTTTTTTCCCCTTCTGTAATGAATAAAGTATTTTTTTTTCAGTTGTGCAGCAAAACACAGATGATTTGGGGTAGGGATTTTTTTCCCCAAATATTGTATGAAACATTGAAAAACTACCGTATCCTTCTAAAGAGGAAAACAAATGCAAATGTCACATGCCTTTTTCAGTCTTATAAATAGCAAGAATATACATCTGTGAAGAGCTTCATAGCTCATTGCCATTTATGCAGACAGCATGGACATACGAAGTGCTTAAATGATCAGGTATTTCTCGCCATAGGTTCCTTAATTACCTTAACTTTTAGAAGAAGGTTTTAATTTCTGTCATTTCAGCCAAAGAAAATGTGAGTGTGCAACTGTATGAAATCTGTTACAGACAATATGATGCTACTTGTAGAGGGGAGGATCAACCACACATAGAAGGCTTCTTTCTACATGGTGCTCCACGCTGCAATGAGCTGATGCTCTTTCTCAGTCTACTCCCTAATGAACAGGTGCCTTGCGCCACTATGGTTGCCTTTCTTGTTAGCAGTTTCAGTAGAGAGGCTAATGATTAAACAGGCACTTCTCAAGGTCAGGGATAAATTACATACCCAGGAGAGTGTGAACGAAAATTGCATTGCTATTCTCTGTACTGTATCAATTCAGAAGAAAGAGGACTCACTTATCAGAGCTGTCAGTCCAGCACCTTTCACAGCCAGTCAGCTCATTTAAAGAAAATACTGAGAATTCTGAATTTCTTTAATTGTTCTTATGGTGAAAAGCTCCTCTATAATGAGGGGGCTGTTATAAATTGCATATGACAAATCGCTTCTATATTCAGAAGGAAGAACTTTTGCTCATTTATTTTTAGTGATACAGTGAACTAGAAAATAGGGTGTGGGCCATGTTTGTACTTTCACGTAAGTACCAAACAAACAAATGTTTGTAGAAATATATTCAGATAAAAGATAAAAAACCCTGTCATTTCTCTATATTTCAGAAGTTGAAACACCTGTTAATGCCTGATCTACAATGCTGTTTTCAAATCATAGATATGATAGCTGAGGGGCCGTGTTCCTAAAATAATTTTGTCAATCTCCATGTGTCTTCTCTGAGGCAAGAAGTGATTTATAGAGAGAAGTGAGGATAGGGTCCAGGCCTAAAACCACTCTGTGGACCACGCTGATTGAGTATATCTACATTTTCTTAAATTTTATTATTAAAAACAATTTTTATGAGTTATTAAAACTCATGTGTCCAACAAGAAAATTTTTTTTAATCTTTTCCCAATTGAATTCGATTTTTTTCTTGGTATATGTCCAAACTAAAGTGCATACATTTTTATGTGAAGTGCGTACTTCTGAGGTTATGTTTTTGCGCAGATCAAAATAAATATTTGCTGAGACAATTTGCTATGTAAGAGGTATAATCCCAGTTAGAATTTTATTTTTTCTTAAAATATTATTAATTGCCCCAACTATGTTTATACATTACAGGGAGCCATGCTTAAGTAGGGAAGTACACTTTTCTCATTTCTTCCCATTTGTCAGAAATGGTCCTGCTATTTTTTCTGATCTGCCTTCATTTACTGTACTGAATCATTCAGGGATCTTTTTTTTAAGGCAATGCCATGTACTGCAGTTTCATGCAGCCATTCCTGTACCTAGTGCACACAGGAAAGCCGAGTTCTGTTCAGTGTTTGTTATTAAAGAATCTCAAGTGAATCCAAACATAATGATCAAAAAGACCCTTGTCTTCCCTAATTGATTTTCAGAGGGATAGCACACCTATAACACATCTGTAGGCAGCATCCCAAGCCATTGGGATTGCCTATTACTACCACTTGGAGTTTTCAGCCTTTTGGGAGACTACATATATATATGTATATACTTATTCTGTGTTTCTAGGCTTAAATGGAAAAGCTAAATGCCCTGGCATGCTGTCTTCATACTCTTCCACATTGTTCTTTTTTTGGATTTACTTCAGACCATAATCTACTAGGTCTATATGCCGTAAAATCTTGTCTCGGTGTAGCGGAGAAAGATGACAGAAAATAAAAGACCTTGCTTTTCAACAACAGCTAAAGATACAGTCTAATTTGCTTTGTTTAGCACTTGTGAGGTACGTTCAGGGAATATCCAGCAGGTAGATCTTCCCTGAACAAACTGTGGCCCGTGGAGAGCCCGCACAGGACCAGGTTTATCCTGAGGAACCGTGGAGAACCCGTGCAGGAGCAGTCCTTGAAGGACTCCGGGCCATGGGAAGGATCCGTGTTGGGGCAGGGGAAAACTGTGAGGAGGAAGGAGCAGCAGGGAGGAACTGCCATGAACTGACCACAGGGCCCCTTTCCCCACGGAGTGTTCACTGGATGCCAGACACTCTTGGCAACACAGATGTAATACATTTGCCAAATGCAATTTTACCTAAACATTTTTGTGTCCAAGACACCTTTTTGGCAGCATTAGAAAATGACTACAGGTCTCTGACAAGCAAATTAAAATTCCCAGTGAATATAAAATTTTACAAATGATTGAGCAGGAGCACGGTTAAATTATTTGTTATGACATCGGGCAATCTGCTGATTTTGTCACTGCATAGAAAATAGAACTTTTGCATTCATTATCCCATTAAAATTGTCCAAAGGTACAGACTGACGCTGCCCAAGAGCAGTTTTCAGGTGTCCGCGCCTGCGGTGCAGATTCCTGACTCGGCATGGCCTCTCCACAGGCTGCGGGGGGACAACCTGCTCCTCCAAAGCCTCCCGCTGCTCTGGGGCCTGCAGCACCTCTCCCCCCTCCTTTTTCACTGACCTGTGTGCTCGCAGGGCTCTTTCTCCAACTTTTTTTCCTCAGTTTTCCTGTGAGGAAAACCCTGCCGGGCAGCGTTTTGCCCTTTCTTCAAGATGCTTTTCTAGAGGCGCCACCAGCTTGGCTGAGGCGAGGCCGTGGTGGAACCGGCTGTGCCCGGCACGGGGCAGCCCCTGCTGCCAACACCTCACCACCAACACCCAGTACAGGTGGTCCTGATTTCTAGTTTCCTGAAGTTAAAAAGGAGTGCTTTTCTAAGCTAACACTTATTTTGAAAGCCTGGATAGAGGAAGGTGACAAGCCTCAGGAATATAGTAAGTGTCACATTGACTGAGGGTGATACTGTCAGGCCAGAGGAAAAAGTCATTCCTTGTATCTTTGAAAGACCTATTTTCTCTCTCTCCATGCTGTAGATAGAAACACCTTGCGTTTAATTATAGCTATGCATGCAACTTCCAAATCCCTTTGTAAAAGTTTTACTCTAAGTACTTGAAAAAATTTACCCAAAGTTGCCTGAAGGTCATCAGATCAAATGTTTCTTTGCCTGTTCTTGACCCTTGAATTATTCATGCAAGGAAGATACCTCTGTGTCTCTTTTATGATGTAGGAGTCTACTGGAGATCAAAAGCTTAGTCATCAAAAAGTAATAACAGAAGTAGCTGAAGCTTTAGAGCTTATGGGATAAGAATAGATGTTACCTCAGGTGCCCAGAGAATGTAAAATTCGGTGTGGTAAATCAGGAAGCTGGTTAAATTCATTATTCCGACATCAAACTGCTGTTCCTGTCAACACTTATAAAATAGCAAAATCTTTTGAATTTGTTATTGCAATGAAATTTTTCAAAGGTACTTTAACAGTGTCTTTATGGAGAAATTAGACCTGAATGATAATGACTGAAGCTCTGCTATAATTACAAACGTTCCATGTCATTTCTTTAATACGTACTGTGAAAGTGTTTAGAAGATACTCAAGATTCAGAGGAATACTAACGATAGAAATTCTGTTGTAAACTTATAATTTACCACAGAAAAAATAGTAGTAGTAAAAAATATGATGGGGGGAAAAAAAAAATTGAAAGCAAGCAAGTAGAGTTCTTCTCTAGCCTTGCAATTTCTTTATCAGACCCCACTGCCAAACTTGGTCTGGGAGTTTCATACAGAGAACATGGGAAAAGCCCAGTGCCACTGGAAAGATGTCATTTTCCCATGTCATTTGCTTCAACAGAGTTGGTGCAGTGTGAACGTTGTGTTGTTATCCCTGAAACCTACAGAACTGCCGCGTGGGGGATTGGTGAAAAGCAGGAGCTGTAACCCTCGTGCCCTCCCCAGTCCCGATTGTTGTCAGCTGTAATCAATTAATTGAACTCAGCCACACCCATGCTGCTCAAGCAAGTGCTAAACCTTGTCCTGGGGGATCCAGTGTAGCACTGAAAGGTATGTGTGCTGTGGTTTGTCCTGTTTACATCTTTAAATTGGATTCAGAAGTGAGATTTTTAATTATTTTATAATATATCCCTATATGTGCTCTTAAATGTTTGAATATGTTGGGCTTGGGTTTTTTTCTGTTGTGATGTAAATTTAGGTCAGTTTCTGTATGTGTTCAAAAGCATGCTGTGCCTTAACCTGTATTTCCTCCTGTCCTTTTTTTTTGGGAGTCTCAGTGTGTAAGTTAAGTTTCCTTTGATATTAGAGGCCATAGAGTAAATTGGATGGGTCCAGTTTGCAGAGCTTCGTACACACTAAATTTAGTTCCCTGTTTCAAAAGGAAGGCTACTGTAACATTCTCTTTTCAGAGACTGCAATCTTAATGGATTTCATCTTTTTTTTTCCTGATAAGGGTTTTGTTTGCTTGAACTTTCCAAAGGATCTGCAAACAATTAAACCTACATTTGCTGAAGCCTTCTTAGGTGTTACTCTCGATGGACTTCCCAAGCAAGATACTCTTTAGCTAATTTAATTTTTTTTTAAAACTAAGCATTCATGTTTATAGCTACCCTTGTTAATGTTAGACACTATAGACAGACAAAAAAATTACACCTAAAAATAGATTATATTAGAAATGCGTGCTGATTACCTCAGCCTTACCCATGGCAGAAACAGTTTCCCTAAGACTGAAACCTTGTTATCTATCATTATGGATCTACATAAATTTAGCAGAAGGCTTGAACAGTATCACAGCTTTTGGGATGCTAATTTGTTTATTTTGTTTAAGATATTTGACTGTTATCTTGGCTCTCTGTTTACAAAGCTGCTGGTCTTGTTCTAACATTTTGAAATCTCTCCTGATTCTCTCTTTTTTTGCTCTTAGTCCTTCAACAACCTGATTTGTGCTTTGAATATTTTGCCTGGTCAAGTGCTTCTACCTACCAAGTTTGGTGCATATGGAATATTGCATTATTTGGCTTGGTACAGTCAAATTAGAACAGAAATAACTCATTTTCTGGCTATCACAGGAAGGAAAAAATGTAGTTTGTTCCCAGGTGTATGCAGAGCTGACTTACTCACTGCTCCATGGCTACCCCCTACCTTGGTAGTAAAGCCCTCTTCGATGTTTTGGAGGCTTGAAATGATCACATTAAAGAACTTTCATAGGATTTCCTTCTGGCTTGTTGTATGTTGTGGAGGTTTAGTGTGGATTAAATAGCCCATGATGACGACATTGTCACAGAGGCACTGTCAGTGCTTGTCTTTTTACTATCTCTTGTTTCATGAAAGATTTTAGTTTAGTCACAGTGGGACTGGATGAAGCCTATTTTTAGTCATTACTATCAGAAATAACTTCCCTCTTTCTTACCCTAGCTCACTTCATCTTTTTAGCTGTCATCTTAGACAAAATCTTGCTCCTATTAAAGGTCCAGGAGAGTACTATCATTCATTTAAATGAATTGAAATTCTTCTGACTTTTTTTTTTTCCCCCTGAGTGGAAGTGCTTGTTTAATGTTTTCATACCTGTGTGAGATTTCCTTTTCTGTATCCTGTTCTGAAGGACATTCAAAGACATTCATTCTATTCATTTTGACAAGTAAGGCATATGAATAGTCTTATCAGTTCAATAATACAAGTGCTGCTCTTTGAAATCGGCTTGGTGAGTGCTATTTCCTATTTCTTCTTTAAGTTTGTTATCTGCCCACGCTCCTTTAGAACAACAGTCTGCGAAAGCTGGAATATCAAAGCTGCTTCCAAATAGCAGTGAGCAATACATGTTACTGACAAGGAGCTTCTGATCTCTTGATTGTGGGAGCAGTGGCCAAATCCCATGTGCTGACAAGGCCAGAGCTTGTAACAGTGAAAGGTTCCATGCCGCAGGAAAAGGTGGGTGCTTTCTCTAGGGAAAATAGTCAGCGACCAGTCCTATATTTCTGAAGTCGTAATTCCTTTTCACTTTGATATTTTACAGCAAAAATGAATTTTTCTGCATCCAAAAAATTACATGTCAGTGAGGGAAATTGCACAGATATATCTTGATGAACAGGACTGATGTCTCAGAAGTATGGTAATAGGCTTCTGCTCCCTGCTCAACAGCTGAAACTAATGCCCAGGTTAGCTACCAACTTCAATGTCCTAGTTACATGAGTTTGGTGACTTCAGTCATCATCTTCAGACATCTTTTTTTTTTTTTTTTTTTTTTTTACCTGAAAGGCCTCCACTACCAGCAAAGCTGCTACTAACTGATAAAACTGAAGTATCTGTTGATACCGCCATAGGAATAAAAAAAAAAATCAGCAATGAATAGGCACGAAGACTGAAATTAGAATTATTGACAACAGTGTTGAAATATGTTAATGGGAACAGACATGACTAGCCTATGATGTTCAAGAAAAATTGGGGATATTTTAAAAAGTGTTTCTTAAAAATAAATATTTAAATAGAAGACACAATACTTTAAGCTCATTATTCACAGAATCACACTGGTTGGAAGGGACCTCTGGAGATCATCTAGTCCAACCCCCCTGCGAGAGAAGGTTGCACAGGGTGGTGTCCAGGCAGGTTTGGAATGTCTCCAGAGTCAGAGAATGCACCACCTCTCTGGGCAGCCTGCTGCAGTGCTCTGCCACCCTCAAAGTAAAGAAGTTTCTCCTCATGTTTAGATGGAACTTTCTATGTTCAGATTTGTGCCCGTTACCTCTTGTCCTATCACTGGGCACCACTAAAATAAAACCGGTCCCATCCTCCAAGCACCGTCCCATTAAGTATTTATAAGAATTTATAAGATCGCCCCCAATATAGGAAAGCTATATTTACCAAAAAAAAGAGGTTTTAAACACCTTATAATTGTCATTGTATAAGTATTCTAAGCAACTAATTTATTTTGATAACAAATTCCCAGATGAAACCACTAAAATGAATCAGTCACTAACAAGTATTTATAATTATGTGAGATCTCATTCAAAATCTGAACCGCACAGAAAACTTTTTGCTAACTTTTTGAGGTTTCCTAGTGGAGTTGAAAAATGTAATAAAAGGAAGTTTGAGGTAATCATTGTTTAATTCATGTTTGGTTGAATTCAAATAAATTTAATTCAATATTTTGCTAACTACTATGCTCCCCTGTAAAAATGCATTTAAAAGAAATACATTCCAGTCTGGGGCTTTGTTAGGTATTTTATTGTTGGTTGTTTGTTTGTTTAGCATGCAGGTACACACACAAAGTTCTCCGGATACTTTCTATTCCTCTAGTTTTGCTTTCAATGCATATATATAATTATGTGTTCATGTTGTCATGGTAATTGAAACTGGAGTTGTCAGAATCTGGAAATCACTTGTGTTAGGCTGGAACGCAGAAGTTTGGTTAAAGAACACCATGCAACCATGCTATTGGTTTAAGGTTGACATGGCCAGAGATTATACAGAGAAATATGTTTATTTCATTTTTTAAAATTAGTATCTAAGAAGCTTTCCAAGCATTAAGATTATCTGAGCATTGTATCTTCATTTGTTGGAACCTCTTCTTCAGGCTGTTTGCACAGATTTTTATAATGTATGGGGTTTTCTGGACTATTTGTGAGTAGAGTCATTATCATTTCCTAAGTTCAGAGGAACCTGCAATGAGGTTTCATGTTTGGTTGATGCACCTGAAGGTTCAGAAGGGACGGGGAAAGAGGAAGGTTTAGGAAGAGAGGCATACAATTGTTACTAGCCCTTTGAGGACAGGTGAGACTGTGGGAAGGATGAAACGGGACAGGCCATAATTGATTCTATTTGGCTTAGAGAGTGTTCTGACTTTACATGAAGTTTGAGGAACTGTTACATTAAGTCTTGATACATGTAAGAGTTTTCACAGGATTCGATGAAATTATATTTTCAGCTCCTTTTGTGTTTTATGATTATTTTTAAGATAAAAGAGTAAGTGGGGGGAAAAGTCTGGAAGAAACCTTAAGAAATTGTCTTAAATACAGAATCTGTTCTAACTAAACCATTCCCAACAGACAGTCTTCTAACCAGTTTCCAAAGCTATCTAGGGATTGTGTGTTTTCCTTCCTTGCACATCCATCTGTAGCTCTGCAAGGTTTTTTTACTATCTGATTCAAATCTCCATTGCTGGAATATAAGCGCATATTTCTGTTGTGTTAAAGTGATGGGGTTTTACGTTCCTTTTCTAGAATAAGGTCCGATATTTCAGTCTTTTCTTGTAGATTGTCTTCTAGACTGTTGCACTTTCAGGTTTACTGCAGCTTGTTTTTAGGCTGCAGGCAGTGTCCACACCTAAACAGAAATTCATTTAAGGCCTTATCAAAAGCAAGTAAAGCAAAATGATAATTTCAGGTGGCATTCAGGGCATGCTTTATTCTGTCTATAAGGCTTCCAGTATGATACCTGCTTTTATTTACAATAGCTTTGGAGATTCAGGTTTAGCTTCCTATCCAGATCCTTTAGTGCAGAACTGTTAAGCCATTTCTCAACCTACGTTTCTACAGTTGATTATTTCTGAAAGTAAGAAATAACATACCTATCCTTGAATCACAGTTAATATTTTCCAAATAATTTTTACCGAGATCTTTTTGGATCCTACTTGTGTCCCACAGTGTGCCTGCAGACCTTCCTGGCTTATGCCAACCATCAAACATTATGTGAGCAGTCTCTCTTCTGTAATCAAGATTAATGATGAAAATAAAGAATAATACTGGACTCAGTGCTGACCAAGAACTCCATTTGATGCTTTTTTCCTTTTAGACAGTGAATCACTGATAGCTATAATAACACTTTTTTGTCCTATAGCTGTTTACCCTGTAGTAATACTATTTAGATGATCTTCCCTGGTTAGACCAGGAGAGAGTCTTGTGCAATGATGCCCAAGGTCTTCATAAAATCATGAAATGTGGCATCAGTTATTTCCCATACTATGAGTCTTGCTTCACTTTGTTCTTAATGAATCTGTGCTCAATTACTTATTTCCTGGTTTTCTTTTAGGTGACTTACAAACTGGGAAAGTAAAGAAAGTTAAAGTAACCAGGCTATAATTTCTTCCTTTTGTACCCATATCCATCCATCATATGCTTTCAGAAATAATATTAATGATAATGGCTTTCAAGCAGCAACAGCTCTGATATTCATATGGTTCTCTAGGACTTTAGGCAAATTTAATATGAATAGCCAATTTTGAATGATTTTACCTACATATTTTTCTAATCTTTTCTTTCTGTGTTCTGTCCTGATATTGTCCTGATCTTTTTTTTCTTTGGTAGCTTTTAATTGTGGAGACCAGTTGAGTATAATTGAGTGTCTTAGTAACAACTATCAATAAAGCAGTAAACACTTCAGACTTCTTGGCACAGTACGTCAATAGCTTGCTTTCACCTTCAAGCTGCTGACCAACCAGTGGTTTTCCTTGATCCTCCTCTTACTCTGAAGTGTATTTGTAGAATTTCTTTTTGTCCTTTGTCTCTCGCTAATTGTACCTCACTTTATTTGTTCGCTTTTCTGGCGCTGCCTTTGCATGCTCGTGCTATTATTTTATACTTACATTTGACAATTTCCACTTTCAGATGTTTACGTCTTATACTTGAAGTCAATGAAGAAATTAATGTCTAGCCAAGATGACTAAAACTGAAAATATTTATACCCTTATTTATGTCCTTCCTTTGTATTGGGGCAATTAGCATTGCCCCTTTTTTTGTTAAAAGAAAAATAAAAGCTGCCTTTTTTTCCTTGATTTCTTTTTTTCCACATGTCTGCCTGGGGCAACTTTGTCAATTCTCCATGTTTATTAAAATGTTACCTCTTAATGTGCATTGTTTTTATTTGCTGTTGTCTCATGATTTCCTTTTTATAGTTACCTGTAAATTCAAGTGCTAGTCTAGTGAATTGTTCAGGTTGCAATTTGGCTAATTTCATTAGTTCAGTCTGTCATTCTCCTCATCACTTATACTGTATTTTTGAGTTAAAAGCCACCTTATTTTATGTATAGCGATGCATGGATGAAAAAATGTAATCAAGTTATGAATTTAATTAATACGTTCTCATGTAGTATTTGCATATATGACTTCATTTATAACTACCTAAATAAAAGTACTTCTCAATTCCTGAAACTGAGTAAAACATAAAAGCACTTTGTCCTAAAGTGTCTAGTACCCCTGCCTCCAACTGGGGCAAAACAGACGAATTGGGTTCTCGATACTATTTTCACTACCTTACAGCTTGTTACTCATATAACATATTCCCCACGTGGCATAAAAGTTTTTACACCCAAATCTGTGATTCACCCTTTTGTATTTTAAATTTTAATTATTTTTTTTAAAGACACTTTAATTTGAAATTATTGAATACCCAGATTGGGTAGGGGTTTTCTTAATCTGTGAGATAAGGAACTAAAACCTCCCTTTTAGAATGGAATATTATCCAGGAAGCCTCTGCATCAGGCGTTCCATATATTCCCTGAGCCATATATAACCTATTTATAACAGTTTCAAAAATTTAGTCAGGAAAGTGAAAGGAATACAGGGGAATGTAAGAAGGAGAAAAGAGCTGGAAAAAAGACAAGGGAACTTTAAAAGGCATAAAGACCTAGGTCAGGGGTGAGTGTGGAGGGCAAGCCTTTTTCTAAGTACAGTTTCATGCCTAGAGTCATCCATACTTGAGCTCTTTGATTTATACAGCCTTCCTTTAGGTGGAATCAAGTACGCTAACTTTAAAATCCTGAGTGCTCTGGGAATGGTTTCCCAGCAACTCATTTTGCATGCCATAGTGCAGCAATCAAAATGAACCAAATCACTTAAACAGAACTTTTATTGTGCAAATGAGAGCAAGTTACTGGCAAAGCACTCTCTTGTTGTCTTGAATTCTTGTTGTCATGAATTCATCTGCTCTACCTGAAATTTTTTAGTAGACATGTACAGTTTTGCGTTTAGAAGCCACAAAATAAACAAGCTTATATTTTTACTCTCTCTGACCTATAGCCTTGCTTCCTCAAATGCTATTCATACTGCTTAGGTTTAGCGACCACACTGATTTAAAATGTTAATGATATGCGACATTCTTTATGCTTATTAGCTCTCTTCCTACCTAGTACAATTAAAGCTGATAATCAACCTTCTATGACCCTAAAGGAGGGAAACTATGAAATGCTATTTTTTCAAAAAAGAAAAGCAATTCCCTCCCAATATGTCTAAAAAGACTTTGAGAGAGATGCAGGCACGTAGCATCATTTATCTAGGTACTGCAAAATAACTTGAGGAAGCATGAGGAACAGTTTTGCTGCATATGCTTATCCACCACTTCGTTCAGAAACTGGGCTAAGAATTATTAGTGTTACTGTCTTCCTTCACTGTAAAAAAAAAAAAAGTGTCTTATAAATCTACATTCTCCTACTGGTAGGTCAAAAAAATATTTCCTTGGTTTTTTGTGGTGTGGGATTTTTTGTGGGGTGTTTTTTTGTTGTTGTTGTTCATTGGCAAGACTGCATATAGTGAATGTTACGCATGCAGGTCCCAGTTCAGGGAAGCATGTAAGCATGTGGGCAGTCCAGTTTTTTGATAAGATTGGCCTCGTTAGCAAACAAGACATTTCATTTGGACAGTATGGTTGATGACAAGACATTCTGCTATGATGTCTGCTGTACTTCTTTAAAGTGCACTGTAAGAATTATTTGCAAAGATTATTCAGAGAATATATTCAAAATGAAATTTGGAAAAAAACTTGGCACGCACTTTCAAAACCAAAAATTATCTTTTAAGTCCAATTATTTCACCTAGAACTGATGAGGCAGGGAAAAGCTGTTAGCTATTATGCCTTTTAAAGTGTCTGTGCCAAATAGGGAAGTTGATCAACATTAAGGATGACAGACCTTGTTTATTCTGCAGGTCTCTTGTGCAGAGATTATGAATGAGAGGAAAATGTCACAATGGATTTGTGATCTGGAAGCTGAGAACAAACAAAATGCATCTTAGACAAAAGTTATCAAAAGCCAGTGGAAACAGTTCTTATGTTTTTTCTACGAGGGGATTTATTCTTGAGGTTTTGATTGTCTCGGCCTACTAAGTGGACATGTATTTTATAACTACATCACCTAGGCGGACATTTCTTGTTCAGAGTGCTCTCTATGAGTTGTTTTCATTAGCTTTGGCAATGACTGTCACCTTGGAATCGGTATGTCCCAATGTGCTTGCAGTCCTTGAGTCCTGAGTGCTTGCAGGAACACAGAATGCAGAACTTAAGCTTAGAAAGAGCTTTGTTCATTTACCTGAGAAATTTAATTTTGATTAACGTATGTTATCATTCAAAAGCAAAAACTATTCACAAATTCTCATGCAAACTGCTTTAGGAGATACCAATTCTGGTTGTTACTGGGGCTCACCATTTGACAATTACCAAAAATTAAGCCAGCCTTAGTATCAACAATGTTTTGCAGTCGAAAAATAATCTCAAATATTACTAATTTGGTCTCTTTGCGCCAGTTACTGGTGCTTTTACCCAGAAGGAGTTGTTCAGCACTATCCAAACTTGTAATACAAAAATAGCCCTTTAGCCTAAAGAGTAACTGGTTGGGTAACAATACATTATCATCATGGAGAGGTCCAGTGTGGGAAATACAGCATGTACTTTTAGATAAATAGTACTGTTGCTTGAGCAACAGAACTGGATTTGGGGTTGGGTTCCTGTTCCTTCCTGCTTCTGGGAGCAACATAAGCAGCAGTACTATGGCCAGCTGGAGTGATGCCCCTTTATAGCCAGGTCTGCAAGGGTAGGAAGTGGAATGTAAAGGCATGGACCTTCACCATTAAGGTTTGCCATAACACTATAATGTGGGGGTGTGAGTGGAATCCTGCTTAAACAAGCAAAGCAAAACATAAGAAACCCCTGTCACTGGCTTTTGTTTAATTCTGCAGTGTGCATTACAAGATTACTAATTACACACTTCCTGTATGAGATGTGTTTGGTAGGTCAAGCCTGTCTATGTCTAAGTGGCAGTCAGTGCTTGCTTAATTATTTCTTCTGAAGCGGGCGGTTGTACCTATGTGTCTTTTTTGGTAGGTTGCCTTGCTTCTGGCTTTTAATGTAGGGTACTCAAACTGTATTGATGCTGAACAAAATGTATTTCCTGCTTGGCCTATGTCTTTTTCAAATAGCTCTTAGTATTTTATTTGCCTTTCTCACTGCTACTGAGCACAGAGCCGATACTTTGAGAGCTATCTACAATGATTACGAGAGCTCTTTCTTCTCTAACTATTCAGTAGAGCCCCTTGTAGAGGATGTAAAGTTGGGATTAATTGCTAATCATTTAGTAATCATCAGTGCATCTCTGGGATAATGGAAGGATACCATTACCACTAGGGCTTATACTAATTTAAGATATGACGTCATGTATCTGAGCTACCTGGAGGTATGTACTCTGGCAGTGATTCTCAGGGTTTTTTGTGTTGGCAGCCAAAGCTTAACACATAGTGCTGTTGTTTTGCCTGATTTCATCTTGTCTTTACTTCCAGAAATGGTGTTTAAAATGAGTTATTTAATGTTTCTATGTAATAATGAATGTACGTTTGTTTTCAGTAGGACTCAGTCTGTAATTCAACAATCCATTGGCTTCTGCAGCAAAGTTGTGGTTCAGAAGTTCCTCCCCTGCACCAGTTTGTAGCCTCCCATGTGCTCTGTCTAGCTGTTTCTGGATCTTACCTCATTAAAAAGTGTTCATTTTTAGCCTGAATTATTTCAGTGTCTTTACACAAATATTGTTATGCAGACAGGTGGATTTGCGGCAAAGGGCCACAAATCAGTGGCTAGCTTCATTTTTGAAACTGCAGTATCACTGCACTGGTAGGGCTGGAAGGACAAATTCCAAAATATCTCAGAAAACTTGGCACATACTGACTTCTCGGTGGTTGTGTAGCTGGGACTTGAAACCAACTTCTAGACTGCTATCCTTTCCCCTGGTGTGATGAAAAGTAGGCTGCTGGGTAGCATTTACACTTGAGCTGCAGTTTGTGTGAGGGGAATTCTCAGCTGCTCGAGCTAGTGTTTTGGCCTTCAAATACAAATATTTGCACACTTCTACAATTTTGCCTTAGTTATGCGAGTGTCGTGGAGGGGGATCTGAACACTTTAGTATCTTATGGGAAATTTCAACAGGGGTAAGATGTATCAGGAACCACAGTTCTTTGTATAAAAGTGTTCTGGATAATTGAGTTTCTGTCTGTACAGCAAACTGGATCCTGACAGAAATCAGTGAACATTTTGTGGCTATATATTTGGCTTCAGGAGAGTGAAGATTTTGTCCTCTGTATCTCTAGCTGATCAGCAAAGCCAAATGCTAATGCAGTAGAAGGGCCTTTGTCTCCTAGGAAGCAGCAGCAGAAATGCAGATAATATACTTGTAAGGACACTTAAATGTGTTATAGTCATTTTACATGCTGTTTTGCAGACTGTATAAAATTACATGACATCTTTGTGAAAGAAAAAGGTGTCAAGACTTTCAAGCTCTGGGGGATGTTTTTGTTATATAATTCAGTTGTCCAACTTTTAGTTAATTAGCAAGGTTCTCTATTAAAGCATACCGACCCAAAGGGTCATAGCTATTCCTGTAATTTGATTATAAATGTAATGCCTGTGTGACACCTTTCTGCCTATGATGTTATGTGTAATCCTTTCCATGTGTGCCTACAGCTCTTGGAAGTTCTATATTAAACTCAGTACTGTGGTTACTCGTGAATGAAATTACTGGAACAGTGTTGGAGGAAAAAGTGCACGGAAAGATTTAAGGCAGAACATGGCAAAGCAAAGGCTACAATTATCTGCAGCTGAAAACAAGTAGCTTTTAATATGTCCATTCACCTAAGAAGGGAGGGAGAATTATAGACCACATGCTCTTTCTTTCCCTTTTTCTATCATTTCTCTTCTTCTTTTTCCTTTATACAGTTTATCACCCATAATTTCAGGATGTGTTTTGTTTCTTTAAGCTGTTTTATCTATAGGCTTATGAGGTCAGTCATGTGTGAATTCTTTTGTTAGTCACCTCACCTTTTGCCTTGATGATAGAAAATTGATCAGGCCTAAAGTACAAGTTCAATAGACAACCCCCTTGGTCCTTTGTCTAGGAGAATAGCTACCATTGAAGGCCATGAGCAGGTTGCTATTAATATGACAGCCTGCTCTATCTCCCACTGTAATTTATAATGAAATACCTAATCTCCATTATTTTGATCCAAGCAGGCGATCCCATGAAAAAGTCTTTTCATCCAGTTCCCAATGGCAGTTACATGAGAAATGGCAAACCAATAATTTTTGTCAAGTTTTTTAAGCCAACAGAAATGCTTTTCCACTGCTACAGTTTCAAAAGGCACAGATAAAGCTCATTCACTGAGATGAATGAAAAAGCCATCTGGGGTTTTTCTTTTTGACTTCCTTTCCTTTTCTCCATCCTTGTAATCAAATTTGAGCAAAATCAAATGGGGCTTTCTATGAAAGTACCTTTTGTTGATCTGAACGAGCTGGTAATTTACAAAATACCCTTCCTTTGTGAGGAAGGCTAAAGAAAAAAAGAATCAGTAGCTTTTAAAGCTGGGCCTTGGTGGGACTCTAAATGCAGTGAAAGCAGTCTGTGTTGAGAGATTGAAATGCATTTCAAAGCCAGGCCTGAGTCAGGGTACAGGGAAGAAAAAACCTATGTGCATTTTATAAGAAGAAAAACCTGAATGGGAAGGGGAAAAGAGAGAGAGAGAGAGGGGAAAAAAATCTGGATAATACATTAATCATTATTTTGGAAATTGTCTTCCTTACTGACACATACTGCGTAACTAGTGATTGAGAACTTGGATTTTTGTTCTATTATAGGCATCTCAACATTTGTCTGTGCTGCTTTAAAGTTTGAGAGGCAAGGATCCTTGAACACTGCTGGACTGTGTTTTAAATGCGTATATATATTTTTTTCAACTTTGCTTTTTTTGGTTCTTTTTTTTTTTTAACCTTGCCTGTGAAGTATTATGGGCAAAAATACTTGCAGGAAAGCTGAGTTTATTCTTTTTGGCATGCTAATGTTTATTTTTATTGTATTTCTGCTTACCAGATTTCCTAGTGGTAATTATTTCCCATTGACTCAGACCAAAGGACAGTGTGGACACCTAACAAATAGTAAGTTTATGCCTTGTTTTTGTTAATCGTATTTCATGATTGATGTGGAAAGTTGAAAATGTTTGATTAGTTGCAAATTCTGTATTGTAAGAATGTGATACAAATGTATGAATCTATTAGCATGAAATATTGATGTGGTTTAATTCTTCTTATCTCCGTTACATACCATAACTGTTTAGTCAAATATAGATAAGTGCATTGTTCTGTGTTGAAGATAATACAGCTTGTGAAATAAACACTAATTTACATGTCATATTCAAAGATGCGAGCAAACCTAGCCCACATTTTAATCTTTTCATATTTACAGACTTGCTTAGAATGTAAAATGATCCCTTTCCACTTGTGTTTTGGTTCACGATATAAATGCATTTGAAAAACAGCTTCCTGGTTGCACAATATAAAACATTACTGGCAATTTTACAAAAATGTGGGCACTTATAAAAATTCTGGGGTTTATTTTTTAAGAAAGCTTCTTGTGTTATTTTTAGCTTGGCTTTGTGCTGTGTTCTGGTAGGAAGAATAGAGAGGTATGAATGTTGCTGGTTAAGATCTTATCATTGTTGTTAATGAAGCACGAGTAAAACTACTGGCTTTTGAAATAGACTTTGAAAAGAAAAACCATGGAAATAATTTAGAACTGTGAAATTGCTGTTATAAGCTGTTTTAGATGACAGGGTATGAGACATGATTTGTTTTGCGTTCCTTATGTACATGTGTGTACAATATCACGGTATCGGTTTAGAAAGCATACTGTAGGAAAACAGACTAGGCTAAATCTTTTGCTTTTTAACATTACCAAAACCCTAAAGTCAACCGTATAAAGTTTGTGTGTGGCTGCCATTAATGAGATTCCAAATTATTTAACAAATAGCTTCCAAAGTATTTTCTTTGATGGAACCTGACATCTGATTGAATTGTAGAATGTCAAGAAGCCACTTTTGTGTCTGAATTTATTTCCCCCTCCTAGTTCTTACTATCCTATTCACTTTCAATTTCCTACCAGATTTGTTTTCTCACATGGTTTTGAACCATTTGCTGCCTCCTAATGACTGACTTACAAAACAGCAAACGTGGAAAATTTCCAAAAAACTTTTTCTGGAACTATCACTTCTGTATATTTTGCGATTGTCTACCTTGTTCTGTATGTATAAACTGATGAAGAAATTTTTGAAATTAATAGTTTTTCTCTTTGATATTTTTAGCTGAGCTTTAGCTGACTTTCCACCCTGAGAAATACAGTCTACAGTGCCTTAATGGCAAACTTTTCTAGTGCTGTGTGGAAACAAAGGCACAAGTAGTTGACTGACTTCGTTTGGATCATGTCATTTTGATAATGCAAGAATCCGTGCTTTCACAGGCTTGCATACCAGTACCATATGACATTTATTTTTGTTAAATGATTGTCTCCTTCCCCCTCCCCCCTTTTAAAAATAATAATTAATCTTTCTTTGTTTAGTTTTGTATCCTTCCTCCTTTATACCTTCTTAAACCTTAAGATATAGTCAATAAAGGTTTTGTCAAACCTAATAGGTTTTGATTGATTATTTGACAAATAAAACAATAACAAAGCAAGATAGCGTCCCTCGTGGTCTAATCCTGGTATCAAGACTTGCTGTCTTGCTATGTAGTGTTCCTAGCCCAGAGGAGCACCAGTTTGCTTGAAAATTTTGGGCCTGTCAAAATATAAATAAATATTAATAATTATGTAGGACATGTAGAGAACACAGATTTTTATCTCTGTGCAATCTCTTTCCTCTTGTGAATTCTTTTACAGTTTTTAAGGATGTGATCTTGTAAGCATAACAAATGACTTGAATTGGGATGAAAGTGTTGGAGTTCTGACTTTGCCCCCTACTATTTATATACATTTATGAATACGGTCTGAACTTTTCCCTAGATTGAGTTGCACTCAGTGACAGTACTCCATTTGTGACAGAATGTTTGTAAAGCACTATAATGTTCTTAAACATGGGTTGGATCTTACAGGAGTACCTCCAGCTGTGCCCAATTTCAAGTTGCCAAGTCTTGTGCTTGAACCTTTCAAGCTCAAGCATGTTTTGCATTAGTGTGATTAATTAGTATAATAAATTGTATTTATTTAAATAAATGTCCTCTATCATTTCAATCACCTGTTGGGAAGGCTTTGTTGCAGGAGAGACTCATAGCAATAGATAGCTATTACTTTTTTTGAGGCTGTTTATAACTGTGTACTTAATTTGTATACATAATTATTATAGTCTCTGATTTGAACATTTGAGAGGAGTTTACAGTAATGAAACAATAAAATGGGGACCTGAAGTGATATCAAATAAGTTAAAAAGTACTTTCTGTTTGAGAACATAATCCGGTGCAGCATAAACTGAATAAGGAAATGCATGCTATGACAGGTTAGCAACACCATAGGTGAGCTGTTGTATCTGTTGAATATAAGTAGATAATTCTAGTGGCCAAGGTTAGGGTGTTTAATGAGATGGTTTGGGTGTTTAATCACTGGGTTGGATTGGGATGGGAAAAGATTTTCAAAGGACTTTTCAGTGGCTTTTTTTTTTAATGTCTTAAACAGCAAGCGGGGGGGGGGGGANATGATAATTCCTGAGTTTCATGTGCCCTCTAGGGTTCTGTACTGCCTGCAAGAAACACTTTTCCTTCCAGCCAAAAGAGTACTCAGCCTTAGTGAATTTACGTAGCAGCTTATGTTGTAACTGGGTTCTCATGAGATCGTAAGAAAATGCAGAGCCAGGCAGTCTCACAACTGACAGGAGTTCCTTACAGGAAGACAAAAGGAAAAAAAGGCTGTGTAAAGATATGGGAATTGGAGCGAGTATAGAGTGTTAAAGAAGAGGTAAGATAAATCTGAAGAGTGGTGTTGAGATAAGGAAAGGGCATTAACACTTAGATGTCCCTGGGCCCAGGCCTTCCTGTCAAGGTCCTAACCACTATTTAGGTTTAGTGTCCCAGGGCTAATTGCTGCATTCAGTTGAAAGTGGTTTGCCGTCACGTTAGCTCCCAAATGGCAATTTTTTAAAGTTGATTTCTCTTACTATATTGCTACCGTTCACTGTGATCTTCTTAAAAGAAATGTGAGCTTCTCCTCTGAAATGCTAATAAAGTGAGACTTTGCACTCAGGTGCTGATGAGCAAAACAGGGTATGTTGCAGTGGTGCTGGACAGTCCTGTTTCAATTTTTCCTGGGGCTGACGCTTAGCGACATCAGGTTGGGGGGCCAGAGGTGTTGTGGTATTGTTGATCTTAATTTGAAAAGTAAAGTAACATGCACAGTGTTCTCTTTTGTTCCATTAAGTCCTTCTTCAAACATCTAAGAATGCTTCCAGAATTCTTCAAACTTAAGACCTCGCTTTCAATGATCATGGTGGTTGACAGTTAGGGGTAGGATGGTAGTATCAATGCATTGAAGTCCTGATATTGAGTATTATTGTGGTCACTTAGGACTGTAGTACTAGTGGCATTCCTGGTATATCATGAGTTTGCTGTAGTCAGGCCTATAATACAGATAGAATTTGCTGTTCAGCATGAACTGTGTGATAAAGTGTGGGGTTTTGGATGTGTTGGTTTTATTGTTGGTTTGTTTGTGGTTTTTTTAAACAGCTCACGCCTTGCAGTTTCATAGAACACCTGCAAAGTATCTCAGAAAATACTTTATGTTGAGCACTTACTTGGACTTTAATTTAGTCAGATTGACTGTGGATAGCAAACACTTTGCATTATGTAAAAGGTAATACAGAAAGAGGTGTTTTTGTAGAGCATTTCTGGGTTTATATATAAAGCTCTGTAAGAAGGCAAAATAGTCCAATAAATTACTACATGTAATCCATTGTAGTCCATCCAGTGACTAAGTACATTCAAGAGTTGAGAGAAAAAGTTTTCATCAAACTAGTCTTTAAAAATATCTTTTTACTTGCAGATTTCTTGTAGGATACATTGCCATCCAGTAGAGTCATGATGTCTGAATAATACAGCTTTAAAATACTTTCTGCCAGTCTTATCCTTTTGAGTGAAACACAGCCTCTGAAGAACACTGTGTTGGAGTTCATCGTAGAGCATAAGTGCTCATAATGTGGCCATCACCCACAATATCGGTGTCTGGTTTAATATTTTGTGTTCCCTGCCTGCAAAATTAAAAAAAAGAAAGAAAGGGGAAAAAAAAAAAAATCCAATTCTTGTAGTTTTGTTGGGTAAGGAAGACTTTTTCCAAATTCACTGTTTGTTATTTATCTGTTATTTTGTTTAATATTCAAAGATCATAAAATCTGCATCATAACTGGGACTACAAGTTTTAGTCTTTTTATTTTACTAGTTAATAAAGCAGACCTGAAAGACACAGGTGTATTTGTTGCTTCACCTTCTTCAGAGACTGTGTTTGTAATAGCACACCAACAGCAATGTGAAATGAGCTTGTTCTAGCCTCTCCTGACAGTTTGTCCTCAGACTTAGAAAGCTGGCAGGTAAGGGCAGAACTAGAGGAGAAAGGGGTCTGTAACCACTCTGTGGTTGGTCAGACTTGGTACAGACTTGGTCTGTAATAGGCTTCAAAGGTAAAAGTTCTGTTTGCTGCAAGACTCCTTGCTTTCACACAGCCACAACGCTTTTCACCTGAGAAACCTCCACTGTGATCGCTTCTGACCGATTGAGGAAGTGGAAGCTGTGTGTTCATTGACATGATGTTAATTCTGAAGGATCCCTTTGCAGCATCAAGTGCTTGTAGCCCTTAATGTGGTATTTTTGATTTTAACTGTAGAGCATCCCTTCCATTTAGTTATAAAATTACTGTGTTTAAAATAGTTTTGTTGCAGTCAATTTATGTACAAATGGAGTATTTAGAGCAGCCAGCACCAGAGCGCTATATGCCTTGTCAGATAGTCAGTCATTCCTCATTCTTCCGGTGAGTATCCGACTTGCAGGAATACCTAAGGCTCTGGGCGCAGCAGTCTCATTCCTTGTGCCACCATGGGAAGACAAGCCACAATGGCACCTCTGCCTGTGCTATCTTCTGAGCAGGCCAGGGTCTGGTCTCTGAAGTATTTTGAACAAACATCTTCCAATGCTGACTCTTCTTGTTTTGAAAGAAGGAAGTTTAAATCAATTATCTTGAGTTGAACAGTAGTTAATTTTGGGTGGGAACGAGTTATGTGCTGAAAGATCCCAAGTGCTGTTGCTTTATCACGTCCATCTCTTGCTGTCACAAAGAGAGTCTGTGGTGGATTGAAATACCTGTTTGTGGTCAAAACACCATGAGTTTTATGTGCTGTAATGACTTGTAGCTGTAGTTTCATAGTAGCGCATAACAGGAGCCAGTTGCTTAGAGAGGCAGCAGGTGAAGTCTGTCAGAGTGGCCATCACTTGCTGGAGCTCCAGTAGCCTCTCAGGCCAGCAAACTCCTTAACTGCGCATAGGAGTTCCACTTTCTTCTGTTTGAAAGTGCAGTTGGTGCTAGAATACTGCGTTGGGTTAGCTGTGGCTGAATTCTACTGACAACTGCATTGTTAGTTTCAGCTAATAATATGAAATGTATTTTTGGAACCTGAGACAAAGAATATCTGTTAAAGTAAAGGGCAAGCACAGACTCTGGTGCTGTAAAGTCCTTTATGTTTCTGTGACAGATAAGCATTTATAGACAAAAAACCACAACTAGTTTTGAGATCACAGGATGCCATGCATGTCCCATTTGCAACTTTATGTACATCCCTGTACCTTAGATTCCTGTTTGCAATACGCTGTACCTAAGTCTTAGTGGGTAGAATTTGAGTGGAATCATCAAAGTTCTAGACTAGGGATTTACAGGAAAGTTTCCTGTACCTTTTATTTGGAACCGAAGACTGTTATGATGTATCTGTTATGATGTATCAAGGATATGTCTGTCTCTTTTATTTTTTTTAAACTTCACTAATTTTCTTATATCCCTTTCCTACACTGTCTTCTCTTTCTTTGCTACTCTGTACATCTGAGAGTTTTCTAGGCCATTAACTGATGACTTTGACATCTGTTTATACATGCAGTAAAGACACAGTTCTTGACTGAAGATTCTAGGTGCTTCTGTGCCTACTTATCTGTGAAAGCAGAGCAGTATTTTTATGTTAGCCCCATATATGTGTATAAAAATAATTGTACAAGCAAAACAATGGCTGACTGGCAGCCTTAACTTCAAAGGTCATATTTAGCATTGATGCTATGCTTTTTCAATTTAGAAGATTAAGGAAGGATAACTTCACAGCGAACAGCAAAATAAAGACTTTTTATCAGGTTGATGTAAGCCTTCAGTGTGGTGTGGAACTGTGCTAATTATAACCTGGCACTATTTTCCAAACCTGACCTTGCAGATTCACGGGCTTAATCTGATACTGTTAGTAAAATACTTTTAAATCCAGTAGGAGGTGGTATAGCTGTGTGAAGAGCTCTTGAAATATTTGGCTACTTCTAGGATTTATGTTTGCTGTGTGAAGTGGTTAAGATCATCACTGCCCATTTGGTGGTTAGCAAGATGCTTATTAAGAATTCTAATCATTCTTTATTTCAAAAATAAAAAAGAATAAATAGAAATCCACAAAGAATAGTAGACTAAGTTCCATCATGATTCCATTGTTGATAGATCTGACAGTGTATGATGGCATCTCTTGAGTCAGAAACATGTATGCAGTTGCATTTCATTGATTTATGCACATAGAAAAGATAAATATCCTTGTTCAAAAAATGGTCTATTACAGTTTAAGGGAGCAAATCCTTCCGAGAGCTCTCTCTGTTCTATCAGCTATTGTGCTCTAATGCCTCCTATTTCCTCTGCTTGAACATCTCTCTGAGGCTTCTCTCATCGAAGCTTTGCAGTACAGCCTTTCTGGTGTCTGTCAAGTCTAACAGGTAGGTGTGACTTTTCTTATGCATGCTGGTAACAGTGCAAGTCAATTAGAAGCATCAAATGAGTGGGGAGTAAATATGGATTAGAGGGAAATTTGGTAACTCTTTTGTAAAGCAAGTATGCAAATTACTAACTACATGATATATGGAAAATGTTACAGTATTCAAGAGTGAGGGAAGATTAAAACAATTGACAGAAACTGAATTTGTAATCTGGAAATTCTTCCCCTGTGAAATCCGTGTGGCAAGGGGCTGAGGTCTCATTTTATTTTTGTATATGTTTTGTAACATTTTTAAGCTGAAATTATTCCAGTTCTTTTAAGTGTCTTTTTGGTCAAGTATATTTGACTCAGTTTATGGAAAAAGCATAGCCTGCATATGCAAGAGAAATGTATGAGGGGATTCATAGCATATAGAAGTGGATGAAGGAAATTGTCAAGTCAGTGTAAACCCTGAATGGAATTGTGGCAGAGAGTGAAGTTATAATGTACTTGATTTAAAACAGAATAAGCAACATCTTTTCTTGCTTGCTTTCAGGAACTTGCCATTTAAATTCAGTGTATTAAAGATAAATGAAAAAGAGAAGTTATGAAATGAAAAGTAGCTGTAATACACAGATTGAATGTTTGGGTGGGAGTGAAAGTAGGAGTTACTGGGTTGGAACAGATTCCTTAAGATCTGTCACATCATACCATTAAAATAAGGAGCTAGACATAGTAATTTTAAAGGGATATTGTGTAAAAGTTGGGAGATATTAATGCAGTAAAATGCATTGATAGATTCCAAACTTACAGACTATTATGCATATTATACATACATAATAACTGTAGATAGCAAAATATTTGCTGTGTGTACTGGATTGCTTGTGAAGGGAATGATTAAAATACATTAGAAAACTTTGATTCCATCAGCTCCCTCTGTGTGTCTGTTTGTAATTTCATTAGGTGATTCCTGTAACGGATTGATTTTTGATCAAATTTGTAATATAATCAAAGACCTTCATAAAGGTCCAGAATTCTTTCATTTTTACGAGCTTATACTCTTAGCAGCTGCAGTCCTCGTGAGAAGGCCAAAGGATGGAGAAATTGCTTCAGTTTCTTTTGTTCTGCCACAGACATCTTAATGGCCATGGACAACTCGCTTCACCTATTTATTCTCCACTGATCTCAAGTCTCATACTGGTAGTATTTTGATGATACATAAATACTTCAAAAAATACTTAAACACTGTGGATAAAAGGGTTCTGTAAATCATCAAGATTTTTGATACAGCAAGGTATAAAACTGTATAGTTCTTTTCCACAGCTAGGTGTTTTATTCCAGATATTTTGATTGCTACCTTGTTCCCCACACTGTCTTATCTGGGTACCTCACCATTTATACCTACCCCTGCAGTGCCCTACCTTCCCATTTTATTGTGGGGTCCTTGGATGGAGAAACCAGTCTTTTTCTTAGGGTATCGCAAAACCTCTGAGGAGAGTAGTGAATTGAACTCGGGTCTCTTAGCACTAAGTTCTGGTTTGGTCTTCCAGGGACGGCCCATCTCAGGCTTTCTGTGAGGTATTGGAATGCCTTTGCTGACAGTAGGTTGTGCGGCCTGTGGAGGACATCCTGTGGAGTTCCCTGTCTCAACTCCGTTCTTTTCCATGGCTAAAGTGTCAGTGTTCTCCTTGCCCATGACGGATGTACATCCCTTTGCATGAGAGATGCTGTCATGCGAAATGCTTGGTTTATGTATTTTTTCTTTTAGTTTTGCAGGAGCCTACCCAAAAGAGTAAAATAGGAAAGAAGTTGGGAGTGGTAAGTCCCATTTGTTGTATGTTGCAAAGGAGTAAGGAACTGGGAAGAAACACAAAGCGTGGATTTTCTGCAGTACAGGATTGCATCTGGTATATCATTAAGACAGTGCAATATGTATCTAAGAAGTATATCTGGATTTTATAGCAATATCTATTGCTTGTTCTTCTATTCCTTTAATGTTTTACAAATTGTGTCAAGGAACAAAAACATTTTTAAAAAATATATTTTTTTAATTTTTTTTTAAGGAAAGAAGAAGAGATAGGCTTTTTTAAATTAATGTGAAAGGTTATGATACGTATTTAAAAAAGCTTGGGAATTCCAAAGTGTAGACAGTCATTGTCTTGTCTTAACCCAGCGGTGTGAGTAAAGGATATAGTGTCAGCCTCAACTTTCAGTTTTCCCGGCTTATGTCACTTCATGTCACAACCTTATTGTTGTGTACTAGCAATATACATTTTTTTTGTCAAGGAACAATACCTAAAAATGTATTTTGACTAGTAAAATTAAGAACATGACACATAAGTCATAGAAGTTCACTGTGCGATAGTAATGTGTGTCATTTTTTTTTAATACAAGTGTAATTTTGAGTACTATCTATAGCTACAGAAATATCACCACCTCCTGCCTTTTGGCAAGAAACTGTATTTTAAGTTTTATATATAGACATCACAATGAGAGAGAGGGAAAAACTTTTAGCTGAGCATTATACTTCAGTACAGAGCAGAAACTAAATATAGTGGCTATGTCATCACAGCAAGGTTGCTTTGTGGCAAAAATACAAAAAATAAAACAGCAGAGACATACATTACTGCTGGTACACAGTCATTAGAGATAAATGAAGATGGTTATAGAAGCAGCTGATTACAAGAGATTCTATTTTGAGTGATAACAATTGAACCTGAACAATATCATTTCGCCCACTAGGTCTGGTTTTGCTAACTCTCAAATTCTTGTCATTAATGTCGTTTTAACTGAGGTTGGAGCAAGCTGTGAGAAACCTGAGATTTGAGCCCTGTGAGAGGGATACACACTTCAGCCTTAACTAACTCAAGGAGTACTTTTGGCTACATCTTCCTTGAGTATAGCAAGTATTCAAGCCTGTTGATAAACCTTGTATGCTTGCTGCTAAGGAGGCAGTAATTGAATCAATTTGCAAAGAAAGGAAGGCGAGAGAGAAGAAATCTAGTAGCTCAGGATGGCTGCTATCTTCTTCAGCTCTAAGCTGGTCTCTGTCCTTTCTGTCTTCTCTCTCCCCTTTTGCTCGATTCATTATCGAGGAAGAAGCAGCAGCTTGAGGGCTGAAACTGCAGCTTCCATGCAGCTCTGGGAGGGACAAATATGACTGTGGGGGAAAAACTACATAGTTCTGAGGGCTAGGCGAAGGTGGGTAATTGGGAAAGGGAGAAATCATGCTGTTCCTGGGCAGGAAGATGGGCAGATGTTAATGGCAAACACAGAATACAAGATTTGCAATGATTTTACTGAACTCCAAAACCCTGCAAGCGCAGGTCTGTTAGGAGCTTGTGTGGAGCTCAGTTAGATCTGGATATTTGAATAATGTTAATTATGCATTTTTTCTTACAGAAGCATAGCTACTTGGCAAAAGCGAGAATAACCCATTTTAACCTGGATTTTTGTTTTAATCGCGTTTAACTTTGTGGGCTAGTTGAGCTGCGATACAGAACAACTGAGTCAAACCCTGGAAGTCAGTTCTGTCCTGTCCTCTATTCCGATTAGCAAACAGCAGAACTTTCAAGATAATGTTTGTGTGTAAGAACTGCTTTGCAGCTGGTAAATTAGTACAAGTCTAACACTCAATTCCATGTATAGTTAGCGAATAAACTCTCATGTAAGGTTCAGGACCTGATTTGTCCTCTGCCAATTGAGGCTTTCCCCTGGCTACGGAAATATGATTCCTCTGCTGAATCATGATGTGTTCACAAAAAAGGGGAATTTTAAATTTAAAAGGTTTGTACTGCCAGTTAGCATATTACCAGGTGAGTATAGGCCCCTCATCTGGGTTATTAGATTGTAAACCTCCTCAAACAAATGATGACTACTTTTACAAAATCTGGAAAGTGCTCTAATGGCTGAAATACTGTGTCAAAAGGAGCACCTCTAGTTCCATCTTGTGTTTCCCCTTAAAATGAAAGGGGAGGAGGGTCTCTTGAGCTCCATCACAAAGTACACACACTATCCTGTAGGTATGTTAGTCATTCTCTGAACATGCTATTGGACTGGACCATTTGGAGATTTAACCAGAAAGCTACTTAGGCAGGTTCCTTATTAGGCCTACTGTAGAATAAGAAGTGATCCCCTGCCCTGATTTTGTTAATAAGGAGTAAGGGTAAATTTGCCAAACTTAGGGAAAAAATGCTGGCAATTATTCTGCAGATTTCAGTTATCTGGCAGTTAAATTACAGGCAGTCCCTCTCTGAGATTTGGTTCCGTTTTGAGGATTTGGACCACAGTACTTGTTTGTGGTGTGCGTTGGCTTGGGGGTTTTTGCTGTTTTGTTCACTAAGACTCCAATTCACAAAAATATTTACATGTTCAACTCTCATTTTCTTAAATGTATAATTAACTTTGTAGGTCTGGTTGTAAGAGCCTGATCCTGCATATTGTAGCACTGGTGCTGAAGTCAGTGGAGTCGCTTCGTCTGTGGAGTAGAATAAGGTCACATACAATGTAGACAGTCTGTTCGGTATGTGAGATCAAGAATCACCATGGTTACTTATCTGGTATTTTGCGTGCTCTCTCATGCTCTCTCTCTCTTTTCCTTTTTTAAAATATTTTTTTTGTATTATACTGAAGATAGGTCATAAATCTACAGTGTAAAACAATTTTCTTTGTGAAATAGTGGCAGAAGCCTTTTGAATGTTTATTGCTCTGCAGTAGTGATGCATCTATTAGTGTCAGGAAGCAGTGGCTGATAACGATGTGCTGGAACTGCTGCTGGTCACCCAGAGCATGCTTCCTGGCCTGTACATCCCTGCTTGTAAAATGAGAATTGTTTGCTTTATTAATGTAAAATACTTACTGTTTGCAGCACCATTTTCCTCTTGTTATGGGACTATGTGCTTCCTACAGCAGTGGCAGCCTGCTCTCTGGATGTTAAGTTTTGCGTAACCACAGGTAGGAGTTTCTATTTAGTACTTGAGGATATAGTCTTTCAGGATTTAAGTGCTGAAGCTTCACTGTCTTTGGTGGTCCCATTTATGAGCTAGTCTTCCTGGTGTCTATCAGTTAGAAATTCAGTGCTTTTAGTGACTGCTGAATGGTAAACTATTAGCAGTGTAATAGAACTCTACAAAAATAAATATATATATATAACATTTTAAGAATAACCAATAAGGAATATCACATATAAGGGTTTTATTTTTTTCAAGTAGAATAAATATTCTTGATCATTAAGTATATTCGCCTGTTTCTTGGTCGTGTCACAGTGGCAATGAGGGGTGGACAAACAGCCACATGAGCTTGTCGCGTAGATTGATCAGCAGTTAAGTTACTAGTAGACCAAGTTATTTAAAAATATTTTTCATTTCTAGTTTCTGTTTAGACACCAAAGCACTCATATGACTCTATGGAGAGTTAGGCACCAAATTAGGAGTTGAACTGCCTGTGTGTGTATGGAAGATAGACCTGTTCCAGGCATTTCTGGTAGCATAGGTGATCAATGTTGCTTTTCTGGTGGCATCTTAGCTTAGTTTGGTGATACGTGGTTGTTCTTAACACATGCAGGATTGTAGGTGACTTTGCTTTCCTTGCCTGTAGCCTTGAGGAACAGAATGATACTGTGGCACATTTGGGGAATTATGCTTCATTGCATACGAATTGCTATACTACTGCTACTGTTCTGTTTTAGTCTACTTAACTTTCTTACTTGATGCAGTTAAACCATTGTTTTTATACTAATGCATTTATAATGTAGGTTTATCAGTTGTGGTGGGGTTTTTTTGTTGGTGTTTTTTTTTTTTTTTTTTAAAAAGGAAGCTAAGAGATTGTAACCAGCTAAAAGGGAAGTTAATAGAAGGAAATTTGTTCAGCTGAAAAATAAAACTTTTTTTTTAAAGATGATTTGTAGCAGGTTTGGGGCAGTGCTTGTTAAGGAAAGAGGATAGTCATATAAAATAGAAGGTAGGATTTTTAATAAAGAAAGTAATGATGGCAAACTACCAACAGGAATATGGACAGGTAAAGAATAATTAGAGATCGTCTTTAAATAGCGTAAGAGTAAGAATTTTTTTGCTGTGTTCGTATCATTTGGTGTTGTGCCTTTTGCTAGGATTTCAGACATTAAGGTTGCCACGTATTGCTTAGTATTGTTAATACGCAAAATCCTGGCAAAAGGTTGACATTGTAATGGCTCTAAGGGACCCATTTCAATGTAAATCCTAAGGGTTTATCAATGTGCAGGGTATTTATGTGGGTGAGTCCCATTAATGGTAATGGGACTTATGTGCGTAAATCTCTTCTGCATTGATGGGAAAATAGACTCCTTAGTATGCAAAGTCTCATTTGAAATCAAAGAGCATTTGCATAAGATCCATACGTAGCATGGAACTCTGTGTGTTAAAAACAGTATGAAAAGAAGATAATACACCTTAACCACTTTAGTGACTAAATACTAGTCTAAAAAGAATATTCTTTATATTATGTATTTTACTTTTGAAAATTGCAGCAGCATTTACACAACTGTCTCCAACTTTCAGAGGCCAAAATATTTGTATTTTGCTCATGTGGATGGTTACTTTTTACACAACTGTAGTTGAGCAAAACAGTTATGTACAGTTGCACAACTTTTGCACTGAGCTCATGTCCCAACTTTCTGCATTAAATATTTTATTTTGAATGACTTAAAGAGTATAATCAAGAACCAACAGATCTTTGCGGTCCCAGTTCTGATGCAATTCTCAAAGCCTATTGATCTGATAAATACTCCCAAATGAGATTGTTTGCTTTTATTTGAAATACCAAACAGTACTAAAAAAGTCATTGCATGCCACTGCTCCTCAGAAAACTCCAACCTTTGATACAAAAAGATTTAACTTTGTAATAAAAATTTTATCCACTGCATGTGCAAACTGAATTACATCCCAGCAGCATAAGTTAAGCTGTCATATTAAAGCAGGAGTCTGAAAACACTGAAAATAAGAGCACGGTGCTTTCCAGCAGGTGTCACTGTCGGCAAATGTAAAATTAAAACTCTACATTTATCACAGCTTATGTAGAGTTAAAAATATTTTGGAGGAGGAGATATACTTCACTTCTGGGTGTTTTTTTTTTAATCTCTTCCATGTAATAGGTGTTTATTTTGTGAAACTGTTTAGTATATATTGCTTATCTTAGGGAGACTCAAATGGACATGAATATGTTACAACAAAATAATAGTATTGCTTGGAGAGTATCTGAAATATTAATGGTCTACTTTGTTCTTTGCTGTCTGGCATCTAGATTTGCAGTGTTTTTTTAAAAACCTAGGTGTGAGGATAAACAATTATTTTGCTATTTCTGTGTTTTTCAAGTGGGTGAAGGAGTAAGTTGATTTTGCTGATGCAGACAAGAAGTGGCCTGCAGAATCGTTATGTTTTTAATTAGAGGAGGAGGAACCTGAATTTAGGTAGCTATTTAAGATGAGAGTTTTGAGTACATGTGACTATACAAGTTTTCATCTGCCTGAAAGAGGAAAAGCTGTATTATGTCTCGTGTAGTACCTCACCTCAGGAATTGGTATGAATGCTTTCAATGAGACTTCTCCAAGAACGAGGTGCTCTCTAAGGAGAGAGATCAGAGTTGAGTGTATTTTAATATTAAGTATATCTGCTTTTTACATTCAGGATGAATTTAACATTTGCCACTATAGACATGAAATTGGTGAATCTAGGTGTTTTCCTTTATTTTTATGCAAGCAATATTAATCTTGCAACCCTTATCTCATTATCCAGTGCATACTGGATAATTAAGAGTTGCTGTAGGAATGCAACTTTGAATAAGCTTTAACAATCATTCCTGAGTGCAATAAACCTCTCCAAAATTCCCTTCTTTTCAGTGAACAGAAGTGGTGGTTTGTGGTTTATATCAGAAACGTATTTTTACATAACACTTTTGTGTATTTAGAGAGGGTGGGGTGTGAATGGCACAAGTCAAAGCAGTTTGTCCAGTTTTTCAACAAGCTGATATTTCTATGTGCAATGACTTTGGTCTTTCCCCTTCTATGTAACAGAGAATATGAATTTATCCACCCTGATTCTAGAGTTCCTAAAGGATGCTTTGTATATAATGGACCAAGTTCTTATTGAGAATGATGACAGCTATTATGGCATAAAGCCAGATTCCTTTACCCTCTCTCTCTCTCCTCCTCCCCTCCCCACTTCTTCAAATACTGGATAGTATCTCACTACTTTTCTTAGAGTCCTACTGGGAAGTCTGAAATCCAATGACAGCAAAGACACTGGGTTTATATACCTGGTATAACTAAATCACACTCAGTACAGTTACATTAGGAATGAATTTGTATTCCCGTGTGTTTTTGAAGGAAAACTTTCCTGCTCCTGTTTTTTGTGAACAGGTGATGTAAGTGAAGGATCTACAGCTGTTACACAGAAGGGGAAAACAGCATGCCTGATTGCAGCACCTGACTGCACAGGTAAATTGCATCAGAGACCCAGGTATCAGCTGGGTATTGTTCATCCAGCAGCAATTAGCACACCTCAGCTGGGAAGAATTTAGTTTAAAACCTTCACAATTTTAGTTTAAAGCCTCACAAGTAAACTGTTGCAAGACGGGGGAAAATGTGTCCTGAAGCTTTTCAGCTAAATTCACCAAGAGTGTTCTGAGAAGGAGGGATGGCAGAAGGAGCTGTGTTTTGTCTCCAAGCTGAGTTGCAAGCCCCAGGAGCTGAAGCGAGGGGACTGCTCTCGCAGACTGCTTGCAGCGGTGTGTCTGTGGGGTGATGGCCCACTGCTCTTGGGGAGCAGCTGCATGGCCACGTTGGAGGAAAGCTCTGCCTCTGTCGGTGTGGGACAGCAAAGCGTTGCTTTCCTGGTAGCTATGCCTCCAGTAGCATCACTCAGGTAATGTACCTGATGCTTTTTTTTTTTTTTTTAAATGCCTATAAGATACAAATGAGCTCCTTAAGGTAACTTTAAGACTGAAAGAAGATAGAGGCTTTATTAAAGAGTGGCTGTTGTAGGAATAAGGTTTCTATAATAGCACTTTGTCTGTAGCCCAAATGCATATGTCAGTTCTTGTGCACTCAGTAATGGTGCACCTTAACATGATTAAATATGTGTATGGGTATACAAAGTCAGAAAAAAGGCAAGATGCTTCAGAATCTGATATCCTTGTAATTTTGGGTTAACAGAAAATTTAAAAAAAGAAACCAGACAGATTTATTAAAATGGATAAATGCAAAATGACTTTATGTCTTCTAAACTCATGAACAATTGTATATTATAGCTGCTAATTCTATGGCTAAGTATATGTTGAGTGGATGCAACTTGAGCACTCTGTTCTTACCATGCTCTATATACAAGCTCATTTGTTTCCTACAAAGAGATTTTGATAATGAGATGATTTATGTATATTGCAATGTAAAAGAAATTGCTCACATGAAAGCTTTTTGTTTGGAACAAGTGCACTTAAAGGAACCAAAAAGCTGAAGCTAAAAAGGCACAGTTTCTTGGCTTCTACAAGTGAGCACTACTACCTTACTTTAGTGAGTTTTACGACTCAGTAAATTTTTACTTGCGCATGTCATAATGAGACTGGTTCTCTTAGTTCTTGCAGCATCTAGTCCTGGACAAATTTGGATACGTGTAATGTTTATATCAAGAAGCAGAATACTTCCTTTTTATTTTCTTTTATTTTTTGGGTGGGGTTTTTTTCTGGTTTTGTTTTGCCTGCTTTGTAAAGACTTTTCTTTACAGTTTCATTTGCCTCCAGTAGAAGTTTAGGGTACTTTTTAAATTCAGGAGCTTAACCCTCTCTTTCTTTCCTGAATATCTTACTCTCTGCACCATTAATGTCAATTTTGCAATCAGTATCTGTAGCTCTGGGGAGGAGGGGAAGGCAGGGAGTGCAGTGCTATTCTGCTCTGCAGATATAGCAACGGGATGCGTTTTGCATAATGACTTCAGCTATGAAGTCTTCAGAGAGCTTTCCATTGTGCTTTTTGCAATTTATTTTCTCTTAAGAACACAAATGCTGTTGTGTTCAGAAAGGCCCTGTTTGTAGGTACAGAATGTAGAAAGAGATATACAGAAGAAGTGAACTGCTGCTGGTTTTAGTGTACTCTGGAATTCTGGTCTTTGTGTGTGTCTGATTTAGCTGACCATGTGGCTCCGTTCAAAACTCTGGTTGCAGAACTACTCACTCTCCTCTTAATTTTTGGTTCTCAAAAAACATCTGCAATTCTTACCCATAGCATCAGAATTCTGGGTTGTTTGATGGACTGTTTTCCCTGCTGTACTTGTTTAGTAGCTACTTTGAGAATCTCTTCCACATTCAGCTTTCTAACGAGTAATTAACTTTCCGTTGGTTTGTGCATGTGAATGTTTGGAAAGGTCAAATGTCATAAACTTCTCACCTACTACAGTGCTCAATACATGTTATCACTTAATGTGGCAAATTTTATTACACAATATTAGGGGGAAAAATCTTAATTTAGTGTTACAAATACGCTAACTGGAGGACAATTTGTATTTTACTGGCAAAGGTTTTCAGCTGCATTCTTGGTACTCGGTTTTCTTTAACATTTGTATCTTATTTCTACTACAGATAAAATATGCTTTAAATGTAGTGAAAGTAGGCACACTTGGCAAGATATTTTAAACCAGTTTTGTATGTTTTGATAACAGGAGGCCATGTTTCTGTTATTTTTAAGGTATGTTCATGAAAGTACTTTTCAATACTACCACTTTCTTTGTCTCTTTGATAAACCTGTGCACCGAACACACATGATAGTAATTAGTATTTAACTCAAAAGATTTTGAAGGTTGAAAGTGGGGCTTCAGTCATTTAGATATTTTGAAATGAGAAGTGATGGTTGGCTTTTGTGCTGCTTTACCAGAGACAAACATGTTGTGGTCTGAGTATACTTCACCAGAGAAAATGCCATTTGATGACACTTAGGAAGTCCATGCCCATTCAAATGTCTAAGCCGTAAGATTTTTCTGATGAAGGAGGAATTTTTACCTCTTAACTTTCTACCTCTATTCAAAGTCATATTTGAAACTAGAAACAAAAAAGGGTAAACGTGCTCCCTCCCCANAGATTAACTTCTGTATTTACAGAGGATTTACTTTGGCAAAATAGCTCTGACCACAGCTAGAAAAGATGATGAGGTATGTAGTAGTGCTAAGGTCATGTTTGAGGAAAGGACTTTACAAGATACAGGGGCTACATAATAGGCACTGATCATAAAACAATGCTGATATCTAAACCCCGGATTGCTACCTGAATGCGTAGAAGCTTAAATCCAGTGACTTCATTGTTTTGAACAGCTTCTGAGTGAAACCATACCTATTCTTCTTGTCTGAAAACATTGGGATCATTAAGTAACAAAATTATAACATCATTTAACTATGTGGGTATGAGAAAAGCTGTAGCTGCCTTGTGCTTTCTTATAACGGTTCCTTTTTTTTAATAACTGCTTAAATAAGGATTTTGAACCTTGCTGCTTGACTGTCCCTGGATTTGCTGTTCAATGTACATGTGTTCTGATAAAGGAATAGATTTTTCGACCGTTGTTTTTGTGTTTTCATGTTAGTTGATATAAGGCCCCAACTTTGAATGTAACGAGAGGAAACATCAGAAATGTTGATATTCTAACCCCAGAATCTATTAATACAAGTAGCCTATAGAGATGGCCCAATGAGTTTACTTAAAAAACAAACCAACTTTATATTGAATGTAATTCGATTAAAAACTAATTTACATAACTTTTCAGTTTCTAGGCTCTTGAAAATTTATATAATCTTTTCTTCTTAAAATAGTGCAAACTTAACAAATTTAGTAGTTAGTGTTCAAAGACTGTTAAAAAACACTTGAAATAACATGACAATCTCATCTCTACAGTAATACTAGGTTGCTAATTAACTGAGCTACCTAAATACTGAGATTATAGTTAAAATGGCTCTAAATAGGAGGTGATAATGATGCGCTGCCTGTTTTACAACACATTATATGCAGTGCACATTAATTCCAGTTTTTAAAAGAAAATTTTCCATCGTATTACAAAGCTCTCATTTTAAAGAGTAAAATCTTTTGCAGTAAAGCTAACTTTATTAAACATGTCTATAATAGTTATTACTATATCTGGCAAAAAGCAGAATCACAGATGCGTGCTTAAAAAGAAGAGGTGTGCTATTATTTAAAAAAAAAAAATCAATTGTAAGAAGCATCACCTTTAATTTAACCAAGTGCCTAAGTCTGTAAATTCTGGTTTGACAAAAATAGTTAAAAATTTATTTCATTTTTTATCTCTTGTTTATAGTATAGTAGTTAGCTGCACTTGAATATTAGTTTGTATAGATACTGGAAATAACTGGAGAGTGGCCATTTCTCACATGACTGTTCAGCAGTGAACCCTGTGGTGCCCGCCATAACTAATTAAAGCCCTTCTGGACATGCTTACTTGAACTAGAACTGTAGATCTACCATTCTGTAAAACAAGAAAAAAATGTGCTTGTCGTGTAAGAAATGACCATTCCATTTCTGTTATTTTTGTTAAAAACAAAGTTCATGCACAAACATATTTTCTTTATTCAAGAGCTGTGTAGGTTTTTGTGGTTGTTTGGATTTTTTCTTTCCTTGAGGAACCCAAGATTTGGATTTTTAAAGAGATTGTAGGAAGGGGACAGAAACCCTGAGAGACTTTCTTTAAAGCTTGGTATTCCCTTTCCATCCATCCATGGTTTTGTTCTTTCTATGTTTTCTTTCGGAGCATAGTTATTTAATGAGATCCAGTAGACTTGATCTTGCAAGTCCTAAGTTAAATATGTTGAGAAATACAAGAGAGAATTCTGAATCTATTTTATGTGGTCTCAACACTAGTGTCTGTTGTACAAAGTAGAAGGGCTTCTTTTGGGGGTTGGTTTGGGAGGCTTTTTGATAACTTTGGAGTTTATCTGATGACCTCTGGTAATCCTGGGAACCTGGGTCTTAAGTTTTATGCCGGAGAACTGAATGGGATACTTCCCTGTTTCAGAAGATTTCAAATCTGTCTTACTAGATGAGCAGTAAAGATAATATCCTAATCTAGGAAGAGATCAAATAATTTTGTGTGAGTAACTGAAAGTAAGGCTTTATTGCTGTCATAGTGAATATTCTGATTTTAGGATAATGGAAGGAGTTGCAAGTACCCATCTTTTTTAAGGGCTAAGTAATACTAAAACTATAGAGGATGTTAAAATTTTCTCTTTTCTAGAGATCTTCTAGCACTTGGGAGTTGCCAAATTATATGACTTCTTTGCCTCCTTCCAGACTTAGACAATTGAGAAAGCACTTTTTTAAGTAGCACTTTTTTAAGTGTTTCTTACACTTGCAATTAGAATTTTTCTGTCTTAAAAAAGCAAGTTTACTATCTGAAAAATAAGCAGCACAATAATTGGACAATTACCACTTTGTTTTCTGGGTTAAACTGCCAGGAGGGATGATCTTGACAGGAGGGAGTCCACTGTAGCTGCCATTTGGGTGCCGCGGCCATTTCTGAGTTTTCTTGATTGAAGTAATCAAAATGGATTTTAATTTTGAAAAAAATACCATTATGCCTTTGATATTCCACAAAAGACTTTAAAGAAGCTAGGAAATAGTTCCTATTCCTGTAGCTTCAGATGTTCCTGCTCACTGACCCTTTGAGAGGTCACTAGAAGTATGGCAGGCAAAGAGTTTGCAGAATGAGGTTGTTGATTAGTTAAATACATAGCTGTCTATGCTCGAGGGCAAGGTCTAATGCTTTTATTGTCAAACTGATATTTGTATGGGGCATGATACAGTTACTTTAAGCTTAACAGTGTTACTTTGACTACAAGTCCCCTTCAGCTGGCAAAATTTGCTGTGAGAAAGGCATAACACTGTATGGTTAGTCTTATGCCTTTAAGTAACTGAATAAAAAAATATATATCATGCAATAAGGTGCATACCAATGTCCACGTAGTGCTATAGAACTATGAAAGATTAGTGACATCAGTGATATAATATTTTTGTATTTCCTTTTGTTTACATAATCTACACATTCTCTACAAGCATAGCTCTAAAACAACAATAATTTTTGTAATTATAGACATGTCTGAAATTCATTATGTGGTAAACATATATTGCCAAGGATGACTAATGTGCTTAGAGGATTGAGCATAATGAGTGCTTTACATTTTATAGATTTGATCCCCAGAGAGGGTAAGATCCTCGTAAAATTTTCTGAGGACCTTAATGTATCAGCTAGAGAAACCAGCAGTGACAATCCTGGTGTCTTTTAATGTCATGTGTTCTGCAGGATAGTACTATGTATGTGCTTAAATAATGTCGTTCTTCAGGATATTATTATAAGACTGGGTGGAATTTAAAGTATGAGCAGCAAAATACGCGTGGTGACCTTAGTTTTTCTAATATGATGGTCCACCTTTCGTTCAAGAAACACTTGAGAACTCTGTGTATTTGTCCAACAATACTATGCAGTCCCTCATGTGCATTGCCAGGGCGTGGGGGAAGAAATATCCATGGAAAGAAAGGTAAAAGATCTTATATAAATTAGGGGTACATCATAAGCTGGTGTATTACTCACCCTGAAGGGATACAAGCAAGTAATTTGAAGTGACCTTCCTGGTGTTCGAACCTCAGGTTTTATGAATCCTGTGATTTTTCTCTATTCAAAATGCCTGAGACTTTTGAAGTAATCTTCCCAAAGATTTCCAGGACTCATTATTAAATGGTGTAAGATTTCTTTGTTTTTGCAAGTTAGTGAATTTGATTTGTTTTAAGAAAGTGTTTGCGTTCATAATTGAGAGATATTAAGCTTAGTGTTAATTAAACAAATTGATGTGAATATCTGATTGAGTCCTGAGAGGGTTAGATTTTTCCCAGCTGTGAGAGAGATCCCATTAAAAGATGGATAATTTATAAGTTAACTGCATGAGTTAAAGGAATTTATGATAAAAATGTGAATGTGTTTCTTGCTAGACTTTAATAGCAGTATGTTTTATGGCTTTGGCTGGCTTTAATATACTGGTAGTATGATGAAGAAACTAAACTGTAAGTTTGTTGTAGAGAGAGGGCAGGACCTTCCACTTCTGTGGAAAATGGTGATTTCCTTTTTTTTTTTTTTTTTGAAGAGTGAAGAAGGCCTGGCTATTTACTTGCATTTAGTAAAATCCTAAAAAATGACCCCCTCCCTCCACAGCTTTTTCTTTAGCATGCTTTGGAGAAAAAGAACAAGGAAAGATATACAAGTAATAACATTTGAGATATGTAAGTGTGATTCATCACTTGTTTTCAAGTGATGCTCACTGCAAGGTTTCTAAATAAATGTCTTCATTTGCAGACTAATTTTCCCATTTTCTATTGCCAATTTCATTCAAGACCAGGTCTGAAGTTTGACCTTGCTTTAGTGGGGTGTAACGGTTGGACCAGATGACTTCCAAAGGTTTCTTGCAACCTAAATTATTCTATTATTACAGTTTGAAGTCCATGTTTGGATCTAGCATACTAGAAGAGACCTCTGGCACTGGGTTCTGAAAATAGTTGTAATGTCCTGATATTTACAGAGGGCTCCTTTATTACATGAGTTGTTGATCCTGAGACCCCTTTTAAGGAATTTTTCTGGTTTTTTTAGCAGTCTTGATTATTTCTTTTTTTAACAGATAATAATATGAAACAATTAGACTGCTCTATTTAGATCTAATTATTTTACATCAGGTGCAGGATTTGCATGCTCTTATGCATAATTTCAGAAAATTAGGAACAAGAAAGGTTTTTCTTTGTTTCACTCAAGCAGCTGCAATGTACTTCTATAACAAACACCCTGTGAATGGGAAACTGAAATATTTTTGCCATGTTTGGGCTTATAACACTTTGTACCAATGGATTTGAGAGGCATCGATGAATTTCATCCTCTTTCCTAAGAGTTAGACCTGGAATCATGATATTGCCCTGAAGATATTTAGTGTTGCAAGATTCCTATATATGGGCTCTAACTAACTAAGGCTATACACAAGCATTTATCTGTTAAATTGCATCATCACATTACTGAAAGTTTCTCACGAGACTCTTGGTTCTGAAAATTGTGCTCTAAAATGTCCCCAGTAGTGCTCTCTACCTCTTATAGCGAAACGTTTTGGTTTGGGTTGTTTTTCTTGGGGCTAACTTTCCTGTGATCGTTGACATACCCTGTAAAGTGGATTGAGCACTAATGGTACCTGTCCCAACGGTATCTGTTCAGATATTAAGCTTCCTAGCATGCTGCTTATGTATAGTTTGGAGAATGTCCCTATATCTGAAAAGGCAAATTCAAAAAGTGTGATGATTGGTATAAGAACTTTAAATGTAAAAGGTGGGGTTTTGTTGTGGTTTTTTATTTTTATCTGACTGTTCTCCTTTTAGTAAACATAGTCTTCCTCATGACAAATTCCTAGAAGTCTACCTTTCCAGGGAGCAAACTATTTCCTGCACAACAGCTGTACATTGCAGCCTCTTAAATTGCAACAGATCTGCATAAGTTTGCTTATCCCTAGTATTTGTGTTTGGGGGGAGGGTGGCATAGGTAGGAGTAGGTATAGACCACCAGGCAATTTCTGGGGAGCTTATTCTACTCTGTGTTGGTAAAATCCTCTAGTGTAACACCAGATGTGGCAATTTTGTCACTTAGTTGGAATAACTTAGCAGGCATCCTGGTTTTTATTTATTACTTTTATTTGCAAAAACTGAGTCTGGTGTTACATCTCAGTTTTTCAGCTACTTCTGGTACTTAGAGTTTTAAATTATTTGTTTGTTCTGTTTCTCCCATTGAGATATTTGGGAAGAAAACCTACAAAAGCAAAGCCAGTTTTCATGTTACATGAAGGTGTTTTTCACATGTCATTAAGTTGCTGGGAAATTGCTAGAAATATAATTATGAAAATCTAGACATAAAGGGAAAAAAATCGTTCCTTCCTATAATAGCATGTATCTTCATTTGTTTACAAAATACTAGAATGCTTTCTCTGGTAATTGTTACCTTGGTACATTTACCAGGGCCTTATTGAGTAGAAGTCAGATAAATAATAAATAAAGTTGAAAGACTTGAACAAGTCATAAAGGTCTTAGAGTATATACATTCTATGGCAAGCTTAATGAAGCTTAATGTTTTATAAAAGCAGTAACCATCAACTGTGTATTTACTGCCCTATATGGTTAATAAGGCCAATACTGATGCTGCATATACTGAAAGCATATATATGTCTGTATCAAATATTTTTATGTATATTCTTGGATTTATAGAATTTATAAAATCAATATTACAACAATAAATTATGTTTGGAGAAGAACCTAAGAAGAACGAAAGTACTACAATGAAAATATCCAGTATTTCAGTTAATTCAAAATAAATGGGGAAATTAAATTTAAATATTTTTAAAGAGTCCTTGAATGGTTTGTTGATTAGAAACTAATGTAACTCCTTGTCTAAGATAAAACACCAAACAGGCAGCAGCTGCTGGTAATTGGTGCAAGTAATTGTAGAGCCAATAAGTTGAAGAAGTGCTTATTAAAAGAAACTGCCTTCCTATCTGTTCGTAAGTTCAATTGAGTAATGCACTCTACATGTGGTCTGACGGTAGGTAAATTATACACCTGATTTAAAAACACTCCATCCATAAGAGCTCCTATTTTGCTCATCCATAAAATTTTTACTTTCTTTATTACTAACTACTTGCAACAGCATATGGCATAATATCTATCAAATTAGGCTTTGAGGACATCTTAGACTGGCACCCTGCTGACTTGAAACATGTGCTTAATGCATATTGCAGTGGTTTTAACCCGTTAAGTGCCCCTAGGATAGGCTTCGTACTCTCCAGGCAAGAATGCCCATGTGGCCTCACAGATACAGGCTGCACACCCTGCTGATCTGCTGGCATTCCACCCAAAGTGATGAATCTGTCTTGAAGTGGTGGTTGCACAGACATCATTTAAAGGTCATTCTAAAGAAACTTTGAGGCCACGACGTCTTAGTTTTGAACTGATAAGAAAATAGATCTGAGAAGAAGAGTTGTAATTCAAGCTTAAGAATAATTAAGAAAAAATGAAATTAAGCTATGCTACTACTTTCAGCGTGTTAGTTTGCATGCAGATTGTTCTGAAAAAAATCCATTCATTTGATGAAATCATCTTCTAGTAAAAGTTATTTGAGGTGATGTGCCCTATTCACAAAGACAGCTGAATTTCTGTTCACGTAGTTACTTCCTTTGGACTGCTTCTAAAACAGAAAGCTTATTTCCCCCCCAGCTCCAAAATTTTGTCTTCAACTTCAAGCAAAGCATTCACAGTCATCTTTTCCTTAAAAAAAAGCTGTAAGAAGTCCAGTTGTCTGCAGGCCTCAAAAAATGTTTTGGTGTACCTTTGACAAGTGATGTACCATGGGTAAAACCTGAGGAAAAACTACTGTCGACATCCACTAAACTGATAATTATGTATTGGCCAGGGGTGGGGGTGTGGTAAAAACATCTGGTTCAACAGCCGCAGAAAAGTAATTTGGGTGGTTTCATTGTGGGCTTTGTGAAAGCTTTCAAAGATTCTTTGGGAGCAATTTAAAACCTGAATGCAGTACTTGTGACAGTGTTTTTTAATGGAAGATTTTCACTGGAACTGAGTAAAGACATTAGAGGTTTTATTTTTAAACAGAAATAAACTTAGGCTTTATGTTATTGCTTTGGCCCCAAGGTAAACTTGGCAATGCTGTTTTTTGAGTACACTTGGACAAGCTTTGTGCTGCAAAGTTCTGCTACCAAGGTCAGATTACAGTCTGAGAAAATGACAATCTTACTGCTAATGGGCACACTGTACTGCATACGCTGAAGTCCTGCGGAAAGGCTCCTGTGCCCGTGTAGCTGGTAGTGGTCTAGGAAACAATCAGAGAGCTACTTTTGCTGTTGCAGATACATCTCCACTAGAGCATCTTTACCAGGCCATTCACCTGGTCTTGCTGCTCTGGCCAGGCAGCTCCTCCAGGGTAGCATAAGCTTGTTAAGAATGCTTATATGCACAGATAACTAGTGTGGCAACCAAGCTAGCTAAAGAGATCTGAGGAAGTTAATAAAAATAAGAAATACTGATATCTATCAGTAAAAGTAAAATTAAAGGCTAATTCTTGTTTACAGTGACATGGGTTTAGGTGAAATGTAAACTGAAATAGGGATTTTGAAACCACAAGCACTTCTTGTAAGCAAAAAGAGGAAGATAAATCGAAGGATGTGTAGACACAAACAGGTTGTGGAAGAGTAAGCTCACAGAAACCATTTAACAGTGGCAGCCCCTGTATACACTCGCTCTAGGGGGACCATACGTTTCTTCCATTGGGAGGGAAGATCCCTCATGTTTACCATAACACAAAGATGTGCACAAAAGTTTTGATGCATGTGAGAATGTGTTCAGACCAAAAGGCTGTTTTGCCCAGTGTCTTGTTTCAAGCAATAAGAATAATTTGTTCCCTAACAAAGCTTAAGATCAGAGTAGAAATGTATGAAACTTCATTGATGACCCTGCTTTAATTTTTTTTTCTCAGCTAAGTCAGTTTTGAGTTTATGTCATCTTAATAAGCCTCAAGTGGTTACACTTCCATTTCCTCAGTCTTCCCTTGCGTGTATAAACTTCTAGTAGCCATTGTATTCTGTTAACACGTTCCAGAAGTCTGTTACCCATAATATAACGAGCTGCCTCCTTTGCCTTTCAACCTGGGTCCTGTTGGCATGGTTTGATGCCCTAAGTTGCAGACAAATACTTAGATCACGTCCTGTCATATTCCAGCAGTTTGCCTGTATGACCCATAGCCTGGACCCTCCAGCCTCTGGCGGTGCCATCTCCTCGGTTTGCTGACCTCTTGCTGTTACTTGCTGCCATTGGAATGGGGCTGCTGTGTGCTGTTGGCAGTGGTTGAAAGGTGGTCGATATCAAGAAAGCTGCCTTGCTTGCTCTTAGTCCTTAACTTCAGGTGGGAGGAAATATGCTACCTGGCACTTGACTTATGCCTGAATCTGAGCTTGATTGCAGAAAAAATGAGTGCTAAAGGATCAAAACAAGCACTACTATTATTATATTTAAAACAGAATCACTGTACTCTCGATCAACTCTTTACTATCAAGGAAGTGACAAAGCAAGCAAACTTGGCTTTTAAAAAAATTTTCACACCTTTGAGGCTTCACAACTTGTTGCTAGCAGGTTGGAAGAGAGATTTTGAACCAGAAGCCATAACAAGATCATGCTTTCCAGTAAGTCTAATAAATTTTGTACCTACGAAGGTGGTTTTTACGTGTTTAAAAATGGATGTTGAATGTGGACTGATCCTTGTGCATTCAAACTTGAGAACCACTTGGGTGTTGGTCTTTGATTTTCTGTGTAGGTTTCTGTGTTGTAAAAAAGCCCAAATGGGCTTTTTTAACTGAGAGAGGCTAGATCATGTTTCCTTATTAGACTTAAGTGAATGTATTGTCCAATTGCCTATCCAGTGTTCATGACAGCCTTTATCTATAAACTATTGTCAGTGGGCGCTAGGAAGTGAAAGCTAAGCTAGTTTATTGCAGGAAGTAGGAACGGTGAAGGAAATAAAGCAGCACAAGGCAGGACTTAGAACGCAGAGAGGAAGAAAGCAAGAAACTTTCTTCTGTCTGTATACTTCGTGGAGGTGAATTTGTGTCTAAAATATCTTTGGAGGCGAAAGATGAATTAGAGAATGAAGATGTTCCTTTGGGACAAAATATAGTAAGCCATTAAACCAATTTTTGTTAAAATTTTCAGCATCTCCTTTTCTTTGCGTTTACATGCAACCTTAATGTGGAGGGATTCCTTTTGAACATTTTGTTAAGCAGAATGATCATTAAATATAAACCCCTTTTTATTAAGTTCATTAATACCCAAAGTCTCTTTGACTCAGTATCTTACTTCTGACAGTGACCAGCAGTGGAGACCCAAGTAAGAACACGGCACTCGCACCATAATACTTCTCCAGACTACTTCCTCAGCTTCCAGCAGTTTGCGTTGCCATGTTCTCAGGCAATAATGGGGTTTTTCTACAACCTGCAGTGGATTTTTATGCTGCTGTATCACCTATTTTGTAAAATTGATCTTAAATTTTGCAGCTTTTTATCATCCCTCGTTGCTAGACCCTAGTACAGCTTTTTACAGCCTTTGTTGCCTTCCCTATATCTTTACTGTTGCTACTGTGTATTTTGGGGAGGGAAAGGGAAGAACTGCATTCAATACTCGCAATACAGAAATGCTATGCCATTTCTTAATTTGTTCTCTATCTCTTTCTTAAATATTCACAATGTTTGCTTGACTTTTTTTGACTGCAAGTGAGCATTGAGCTGATGTTTTCAGAAAACGATCTACTGTATTACCAAATGGCAATAGTAATCTTGGAACAACTGTATACATAGGTAAAATGAGACCGTTCTTCACAAGTGCATCTTAACTTATATCGGCAATAAATCTCATCTGCCATTTTATTGGTCAATCACTTGGTGCTGTAACATTCTTCTAGGACTCTAATTATGGATTTTTTTCCACTAACTTTAGTAATCTCATTTCTTTGAATACTACAAATAGCACAAATCACAGATCTTCATAAGCTGCTATTGCTGACCTCATACAACATGAAAATTATCTGCCTACTCTTTATTTCCTTTGGTTTTTTAAAATTTTATTTATTTATTATCTGGATGAGAACCTTCCTTCTTATCTCATGGCAACCTAGTTTCTTTAATAGCTTTTTACAATGAACTTTGCCAACAGCCTTCTTCAATTTCAAGATTTTATCACTTAGATCTTACTTGTACATGTAACTGTTGAATTCTGTTAAAGACACCAATAAATTTCTGAAGTAATGCTTCTTTTTTACAAAAAGCATATTAATTCTTCCTTAATAGGAATGTAGTTCTGTTCTTTAAACTCCATCTTAGATCAGGATTTCTCTCTGGGCACGGTTATTTGGTCTTTGCTATGGAAAACAAGAGTGAAATATATAATAAAGCATTCTCTCTCCATGAGGGAAATAGCACAAGCTTAGGGTCTTCCTGTCTAGTAAGTGGTTCAGAGTCCTAAAGATGACCCAAGAAAATACCTCTCTCTTTCTCTGTCTCTCACACTCTCTTTTTTTCCTGTAAGATTTCTACATCTTTGGGGAAAAAAATACAATCCTTACAATGTAATGACTGTGGAAGTGCATGAGAAAGAGATACAGTTAAATCCTCTACCATCCTTCATATATCGCTGCTTCTGTCCTCTGGGTTACTTCATGTGTTACGCTTGTATTTGCTTTCTGGTATGCTGTACAAAAGGTAGAACTCCCACTAGACTGATTTAATAAGAGTTTGGTTGAGTCCTATGAAAGGAAAAACTACCAAAACTTGAATAAGGAGAAAAAAAATTATTTACAGCTCTTTTGATCTCTGGCATGTAACCTAGGTACACTTTTTGCCCCAGATGTGCTTTCCTTTTTTTTTTTCCTTCCGCTTTCCTCAAGTGCTCAGTGGAGTTTGATAATTGCAGCCTGTGCTGGGATTTTAAGGTCTGTGCTAGAACAGAACTCAGGCTTGGGTTTTTTTTTGGTGTGTTGAGTTTTGTTTGACTGGTTTTGGTCCTGGGGATGCACTGGATACTCTGTAGATGCTAACCAGGACCTTCTCAGTTGTCCTTTGGTTGTCAAGAGTTGCTCTGATGGTGTGTACAGAAATAGTCTGTTGTCCTGAAATATCTACTGCCGCTGTCCCAGCGACTCAGAAGACTAAGGAGACATACTGGATTATAGAGCGATGAGAAATTATGGTCTTAGCTGAAATAAGAGAAACCCAGGAGCTGAACAGGGCAGACCTCAGTGAGAACCAAAAGAGGGATTGTAAAAGAGGGTGACCCAGTTTGGGCTGTGATAGTCTGAGGCTGAGGTGTCTATGATATTTGGAATATAGTGCAAATTCTGGAGTAGAGAGGTCCTGCGGATTTATGGGGTGGGTCGTCTGCCCTTGGTGTCCTTTGACTGGTTTGCAGTTGCTGGCCCGTGTGACAGATGGTAATGCTACTGTTGCCACTTTGTTAGGTCAAGTGATAGAGGTTTGTGCTGTAAGCCTCTAAATTCGAACCTCACCGCTGACACAGGTTGGGTGATCAGATGTGTTTCAATGCTGCATTTGTCTTAGCCCCCTACTAAAGTTATTTAAAAAGTAGAAAATTGTACTTTTTTTTGAAGTTTACAATTTCCAGCTTTATTCTTTACACCAATGCTGTGTATGCTGAAGGTGATGCCCTGATTCATAAATGGTATGGGTCAGACTTTCATCAGGTAGCTGCAATTGGTTTACTCCACCAGACTTAACATATTCAACAGGCGATTCGCACCTATTTTCATAACGCATGCAATTGTGAAGTAAAGGAAACTGCTATCAGTGGAATCCCAAATTCATTTGTTACAAAGGTTAAGCAAAGTTAATTGAATTAAGCAAGGAATTGCTGGAATGGAAAGCCATTAACTATTCTAATGGTCAGTTACCAGTAAAATTCCTAATTTTAAATTTCAGGTTCAATTTCACTACCTTTACTTGTTAAAATGTTTTGAGTGTAATCCTAATGATGTGTTAAGAATATCACCAAGAAAGGTATATTTAAATATCAGTATGTGCATGCATGGCTTTCACTGATGCTGAAATTAGACCGCAATGGACTGCTGTATGATAAGTGCTTATGAGATCAAGACCGAAAGCAATATTAAGTTATAGTTTGGATGGAAAATTAAAATGTTGGTAATTATTCTGAAAAAAAATAAAATAGTTTCTGATGGCTTTTTAAATTTGCATTTGATTATCCTCCAGAAAGAGCTTAATTGACTCTTACTTCAACTACTTTAAATTCTTTTAAAATATTTTGTTAAAAAAACCACACTTTAAAAATATTTCTTTTCCTTCGGTAAGGAGTTACTTTAAGAGGAAAAAATAAAAAGCTGAACTACATATTGAATTTTCCAGGCTGTGTTTCTGCAAAGCAATCTTCTGAAAAAGTGCAATTATATTTTTTTTTTTCACTCAAACATGCATTTGAGAGGAATGAGTAGATCAGATAAAGAGCTGAGATTCAATTCAACTCAACCTTGAGTCACTCTCTGACTCTGTCTCTTTAAAAAGAAAAAAAAAAAAAACACCAAGGTGGCAAAATCAATACAAACCAATAATAACTTCACATTTGTGGAAGCAACATGAATGGCTCTCCAAAATATTGAGACACATCCAAGTACATTTTAGCAGAGCTGATATTTATCAGAAGTCATTTGCCCTCAAGCAGATGCTCTCTTTCATTGTGCTCCTGTCACAAATGACTAAGATTTATGACAGACAATTACAGCATCTGCAGTTAGCAGCCTTATAATCAGCACCATTATTTAACGATTGGTGCAATAAACTGACTCCTGTTACTGTTTATCAGATATCAGTCAGTTCTGGCTATTTTCTTCAGCTCCCCAAATCACAGTATGGTGCAACCACTGCCTTTTAATGGCTAGTCAGAAGCAGGCACATTTTCACGTTTTGTACAGACTGCCGAGGAAAAAGAAAAAGCAACCAATTACATGTATGTATGGTGCCCTCTCATTTGAGATGCCTGTGTATGTAACTATCTCTATACAGTCTAAAACCTCTTGAAAAAAAAAAAATAACAGCTTTTACTATTTCAGATAAGAGCTTCTATTTAGGCTTCTGCATGGGGAAAAATGTCTTCTGTTTAAATATTCATGTTTTAAAGAGTGAATAAAATGTTGATATACTGGAATAGTCATATTCTCTTGCAGTGTGCATTCTGTGTGCGTTTGAGGAAGGGACAACAGCCATTTGTTATTCGGGCTTCTGAATGTTAGGCAAACAACAGAATTGTATTTTAAATTTAGTAATGTTCTTGTCAAAATTAAAAGCTTGAGAAATGTCTCAGTTGAGGTTTCTAACAAATGTATACGATGTATATTGTAAGACTTCTATTTGGTCTGCATTTTTTCCTGGAAACCTTGTGGGAGCAAGCTAGATGATATTTGAGCTGCAAGTCCAACTGCAAAGTCTGTTAAAACTTGCCTGTGCTCAAAAGCAACGATGCAATTTCAGTGCCACATTCTGGCATTACTTAGACCAGTGATCATCAGGCGTGAGTCTGGCTCCCTTAAACAAATGCTGTTGTAAGCAAATGCTTTGTGTAACTAGGAGGCGATTTTGTGCCCTGTAGCCTGAACACTAAGTTTCTAAAGATTTATTTATTTATTTATTTATTTTTATTGTGACGTCTGCATTAATTCTTGTCAGAGTAGAGAACGCTTTATGTTTATTGATATGTTCTTCTGTTTTAGCTCCTAAATGATAAAGCTTGTCATTTTATGGATAACAAGCAGCTAAAGTTTTCAAGGAAAAGGTTAGATGGTTTAAGTGACGAAGGAAAATGTTAGATCAGTTTTTGTTTCTGCCAACAGAAAATCAAGTGAAGGTAAATAGCTCTCTTCTGTTCTTTGTGCAAATGAGTCATCCTGTCAACAAGCAGAATTTAAAATCACTTTAAATATTGAACTGAACTGAAACTTCTTGGTACAGACATCTTCTGATACGTGAAATGTAGGTATTTTAAGGCCACATTTGACTTGTGTATTAATAAACTAAGAACACAGAGGGCTGATTATGTTTCTTGGTTCAACAAGTACCTAACCTGTTGTTATTTTCTTTATTTTCTGGAATAACCATTCACTCATATTTCTGAGGTTTTCCAGGCAAAGAATTAGAAGATAAAGCTATTATACTTGCCTTTGATTAGATTTTTCACTTCTACTGAAATTCTCATAGTTATTTGAACGTCTATTACTTTATTTTTTCAAAGAGGGAACGTGTGGGTATTTATAATCTAGGGGTTGGATTTCAAGTTTCTTTTTGTCTAGGGTAGTCACCATGAAAATTGACTTCTTATTTTTTGGGTAGATCATAAATATATTTGTCTTTTAGAACAATTTTAGATGAACTCTGCACCAATAGACATATTGAGTGTGCTAAAACTGAGCATAAGAAATACAATTTCTTGTCCAGATTTACCTATGTAATGTTGTAATACACTTGAGAGGGTATGTCCTTTAAAAAAATAAACCACCCAAAACACCAAATAAAAAACCCCACAGTAGAAAAGCTGCCATTTGAAAATTGCACCTTGGTCTGTATCATTCTGATTTTGAAGTTATTCATGAACTTAGAGTATCATTAGTATGCTGTTACAGAGCAGTTTGTTTATGCTGATAAATATCTGTGACGGACTAGATTAAGATAACTGAATTAAATGTTAATTGATATTTAAGGTGATTAATGGTAGATGATACAATTTCCAGAAGCTACTTAGTGATGGAATCACACTAATATTCAAATAAATAGAATTTAGAATTCTACTCGGAGCTATTTTTTTGAAAATTTTTTGAAGTACAACCCACCCTAGCTGTCCTTTTGAAGTTCTTTACATACTATAAATAAGAGATCCCTTAAATAAGACAGGTATAAGACCTGGTCATTTATATATACCTAAGTTCATACTGATGGACTAACTCTGCCAGGCAGAAATATTTGGTGCCTGACAACAAACTCTGCAGTGGGTTTGGATTATTAGGCTAATCCTACACTAAGTGTAACGCTACACTAAGTTCATGTAAGGAATAAAACCCCATTGCCTTCCCTTGGTTTCATTACAACAGGCGTTGTAATGAACTCACATTACAAGGTGAATGTTTGGACCCTAACATGTTTTGGAAGTGAAATTGGTATTTTTGCTTTCAACTAAAATTAGAGACCCTTGTCGATCACCTATGTCAGAAATAATAGTAGGTGTTCCTGTAGATATTTATGATGTACGTTGTGGGATGAACTTGCTCATTAACTCCACCTGATGCAGCACATCTCTAATCAGTGGAAAAGACTGTCCTTTATCATAATAGTTGTTGAATCAAGCCAACTGCTAATCAGTAATGAGTAGTTATGGTTTTAGAAAAAGATAACATGACTAGTCATGTTGATGAAGCTTCAGGATGCTGCAGTGTTATATGGTGTTAAAATTTGTGGAAACTTCTAAGAAGTTTTTTCCTTTTTTTTTTAAAGTAAGTTAAATCTCTCTATTTTGTCTTGTCAATTTTGCTCCAATTAGTAAAAATTGTCAGAATCTCCTTCTGACAAGCAAGTTTATTTGGAAAGTTGCTTTTTCTAAAGTGAAACCATTGCCATCATTTAGGGCAGGATGTCCAGGATGAGAGGAACAGCAAGATAAGCAAGTACCATAGCCTGACACCTATGACTTTCATTGGAGGTTAATTCAAATGAACCTCTGGCCTTTTGTTTATCAAACAATGCCTTTGAAGATCATAGAATCACGGAATGTTAGGGGTTGGAAGGGCCCTCTGGAGTCCAACCCCGCTGCCAGAGTGGCTTCACCTAGAGCAGGTTGCACGGGGTGGTGTCCAGGTGGGTTTTGAATGTCTCCAGAGTTGGAGACTCCACCACCTCTCTGGGCAGGCTGTTCCAGTGCTCTGTCAGCCTCAAAATAAAGTAGTTCCTCCTCATGTTCAGATGGAACTTCCTAAAGATAATGTGCTTCTGCTCATATTGAATAGACCATGCCTGTTGTGGCAGTAGGTTATGCCCTTTTTCTTACTTCAGGGTTTTTTTGGTCATTAGATGCAGAAGATTTCTTTATAGGCTTAAATGTTTCTGTATGTAGGTTGTAATGACTGAGCATATCTGCTTTCTCTGCTTCTCAAACAGAACTTGGGAAAAGAGTAGAGAATGCAACTGCTGCCTCTTGCCTTAAGTTATAATTTCCTCCTTTGTATTTCAATGAAACGCTATTTAGTGTGTAGGGTATTTTTTCCAGCTTCATCTCTTCCTTTAGAGATGTGTTAGTAGTTTTTATTACCCATGCCTGTTACCTACCATCTTTCTGTTTACAAGAACTTGTAAACTATGAACAAGAACTTAGAAACTATGGCTATCGCATTGGAGCAATGCTCCATATGCTAGAGTGCATTTAATTTGACATGAGCCAGCATTAAATGCCTATAAAGATCTGTTCCAGAAGAACACTATGGTTGCAAGCAGCATGCAGTATTTCTGAGAGGGTGTTTGTAATGCTTTTCCCATTGAGTGCCTATTCTTATTCATCTCCTTGTTAACCAAGAAATTCGGAGGAAAATTTGGAACATAAAGCATTCACAGTAGAAGTTTGAAAATTGGGACAAAAAGTTCCACTCTTGTGCTGGGTTCATTGTAAGATAGCAAAAATAGTAGTTTCTGTGGGATAGGAATGCAAAATGTAGGGCTATATCCCTGGAAGTGTTTTCTTCCAAAAAGTACTGAAGATTAATACTAAATAAGCAGCAAAACCTGGTCTCCTAGTGTAATGCTGAGGCAAAGGTATTGAGAAGAGCCTTTGGCTATATTGGCAGTTGAATAGTGCTAGGACTAAGGAATTAACGCTGTTATAAATGGTCTTGGCAAGCACTTTATTGAAATACTTTATACAGTTGTCTTTGGGGGGTTTTGGGTTTTGGTTTGTTGTTGTGGGTTTTTTTTAAACTTGGCTTTTAAAAACGAGATTTTTAAAAGTTTAGTATTTTAATTTATCCCTCTCCCTCCCCCAAAAGTCAAATAGTAACTTGGTCAGTATGCAATAAGCTACATGGGAGAAGGTTACCAATAGCCAAGAGTTACTGTTGGTTAAGGATGCTTGACAGAGGCCATTTTTTCAAAGTGAACTGAAATTCAAGCTAGAATCAAAATATGTTTTCAATAGTGATTTTTTTATATCCATCACTTCAAACCTTTGCTAAAAATAGCTTTTTTGATCATATGCTTTTTATCACTCTTACTTTTTAAGAAGTTTCTAATTTTGCAGAGCAAAAACTGTACTTTGTTTCATCAAAGAACTTAATCTGCTTTAGTTGCAAAACTTCTCTGAGTAGCTGGGCAGTATAACATTGTCATGATAGACATCAGTATTTGCTTCTCTATAACATTTGGTCTCCAACAGAAATAGACACACCTGAGACATTTCTCAATGGGTTATACTATGCAATCAAAAACTTGCAGTAGTAGCACTTGTGTGATTAGTTTGTTAAGTAGTTCATAGAATTATGAATGCCTGAAAAAAACCCACAAGGGCAGCCTTGTTGGTTCTGTATTTTGTCCTAGAAAAAGATCTGAATCAATGTCTGTACTGCCTGCTGTCTATGTGCTTACTATACTAAATAACTACATATTTTTCCTAATGAATTAAGACCTGAAGATTGCCTTAATTTTTTTTAAGTGAAGAAAGGTGATAGGTTTAATCAGTCAAACACCAGATCTCTTGAAATTACAAACATTTCCTTTTGCACTATAGTAAGTATAGGAAAAAAATATTGGCAATCCCACTCAATGTTTTCCTCTTCTTTGTCATCAGCACATGATTTTCTGTCACAGTTTCTAGCTTGTTGATTTAATAGGATGCACATGTGCATTCTGTGGAATTTGAGAAAAGTTTCTTGTAGTGTAGAGGAGCTAGGACAGGACAGCAATAAGTGTAAAATGCATATGTGCTGTCTGGTATATATGCAGTAGGGTATTTGCAGTTTGGGAAAAGTAGTGGTAGTAGTGTAATTATATTTTTAAATAAATTTTCAAAATAAAGTACTTTCTAATGCAAATATTTCTGCAACTGTCAGCATAACACACGATGGGGGCCATGGAGAAATGTTATCCAGGGAAACCCTAGTCTGAAGAGTTCCATGGATTCCTTCTCTCATAGGGTTGATTCATATTCATGAATAAAATGCTGTATTATTTCTTGAATATTCCCAGCATCTCTCTCTCATGTCAGACTTGTTTCTGGACCACACAGATTAGATCAAATCTACTTTTCATTAGATTTTAAAGGTCACAGTTGGAGATAAATGTTATTATTCATGTAGGAATTGAATCTTGATTTATAAAGAAAACAACCTACTGAAGCATCGCTTCTAATCAAGAGGTAGTATCTGCTGCACAAGCACTTTATCCTCCTCTTTCCACTAATGTTTTTGTTATTGCAGTTCCGGGATGACCAAGCCAGACCAGACTGAATGGATCTCAGTCCATGGCCTCTTTGCGCTTTCCCATTTCCCTCTAACATCTTTAAATAATGATATTAAAAGCAATGTCTAGGACTTTCTTCTGGAGTTTTCACTGGAAAGGCTACTGACATGACATACAAGGCAGCTCTTCTTGTGGTGGTGGGGGAAGTTTAAAAAACAAAGAGATGAATAGAGAGGAGAGAATGCAGAAGAGGAAGCAATAAAATAGTAAAATAAAATTGTTGTCATTAAGATAAATATTTTCTACTGTTGCTTACCTTTGCCAGTGTTTTTTAGTACTAAAATGCACACCTTTATTTAAAAGAATACAGTTAAAACACATCTGTCAAATACCCAGTACTTGCAAAACGTAGTCTAGACAAACATTGTAGTCTGAACATCTATAACAATAAGGCAAACAAGTAGCAAAAGAAAACAAAGAGAACTGAGTATACAAATGAAAAGAGGCCAAACAAATGAGAAGAATACTGTATTTTCAAGGCCCTCGTTTTTTTTAAAAAAGAAGTATGTGCTTACAAGTAGAACAAACACTAAATTTCCCCTTTATATAATGAATTTAACTTCAGTCACGTACAAAGTTTGTATGATATTTGACTTCTTGGAGCGAATAACTAGATCTTTATTTGAACAAGAGATCCTTGGCATTACTGGGAACCTATTTTTACACAAATTAATTGTTTTCAGACATAGCAGATTAGCATAGTATCAGAGGACTGTGCTCATTCTATTTCAGCATCTGAAATTCAGTGTCTGGCACCTGCCATTGTGGGTTCTTTAACCCTTCATAAGTAGTTTTGCATCATTCTAGGAATCCGGTTGACATCTGTGGAACTGGAGTGGTTGGAGTTATTGGGGTTTTTTTTTAAGATTGTACAGTTAGGCAAAATTTTACAGCCATGTATACTAGTCTGTTCTTGATTTTGAAAGCTGCAGTTGAATGGGCAATTTTCACCCTAATACTTGAAAGGAATCAACAATTAAAATAATGATTTACCAGATCAAATCTTTTTTTCCCTTTTAGGGAAGAGATTTTCCTGCTGGCGTAGCGTAAACTGATTAGAGTCTTTAAAAATGAAAAGTTTACAAATTGGTGCATTTTAGAAGACTAAAATTTGCAGGCACATGATGTGTAAAATCAGAATTTATTCCTTATGCTCTTAGCCAAAGGTTCTGTGTAATTGCTGAAGAGTAATGCAAAAGAAAAAGATAACAGTAAAGTGTTTAGTGCAGCAGCATTGCTTATTTATGCTATTGTTGAATTAATAATGTAGTGGCCAGTATTATAGAGGTGAATCTGCATGGTATGTGGTACAGGGAGAAAAAGCAATGTTACTTTATGCTGGTTTTAAGGTGGGTTTTTTTCTGGATATGCTAGAGCAGTCTCTGTAATAATAACAATAAAATTATAAGTTATTTTAATTTCTTTCTATGGCTTTTATTATTTCTTTAATATTCCCTGTTATATTATGGGACTTCAGTTTCAGTGCTGTCATACAGAATTTGTTTTTATTAGCTAGAGATGTTTATAAGACTGTTTTAATAACATTCTTTTAAAGGGTTAAACTTTCTTTCGGCTAATTGTTTGTGTACAATGTAGTGATCTAGCTCCCCCTAGTGTATTAAAAATCCCCCAAAGATTTAATCAAGTATTTAATGAATTAATAAAATGGGAAAACATATTTTTGCGAGACATGTAACATAACACCCTGTTCTATTAGAAAAACATCACTACAGTTTTCAGAAAGGAGCAAGAATTACCTTTTTTCTGAGTACTTTCTACTACAATTTTCCAGTGAAATGTCACGTGTCATGTTTATAAAATAAATTTTTCATAAATTTGCTAATAGGTAATAAGGCTTCTGAAACATTTCTTTAAACATTAGAATGTGTTACTGAGTTCTGTGAATGGCTGCAAATTTACTAACTTTCTGTCCTCTTAGGAAGAGATTTGTGTCAAACTGAACTGTTTAGAGCAGCTCTTTCTAAAATGAAAGTGTTTGGTGAAATCCTCTTTCTTTTTGTAGCTGTTATACTCTATGCATCTAATGAAATCATAAACGGAAAATTATAGCTTCATTCTAGGGAATGTGAAGACTTACTCCAACAGATGGCATCAAAACACCGGTCTGAACTATATGATTGCTGATTGTTAATTGCTTCTGTAAAACAATCCTTTTAAACAGAGTAATGCATTTTATCATACAGATTATAGTTCTACGCATTTTGGTTTTTCAATATGTGTTAACATTTTCTCCTCCAGTGTAAGATTTAGTGTTTGCATAATTATCGGATTAAACAACAGTGACTCATTTTTTTTTTTTTAAAGAAACAAGGACAAGAAGATAGAGAATTATGAATCACAATTTTTTGTTTATTCAGAAATGCTAAATTACTGTACAACTATGAGCTTTTATTATGCACAAAACAAATGGAGCAAGATGCCCTTAAGTGCAAAAACAATTACCTAGTCCAGCATTCTTCACTCGAGAAACTCCCTGTGACGTTAGTGGAAGCCTTGACTGTGTAAGGAAACCAGAGTGCAAAAAGATACTGTACAATATCCATTAATCGTTATGAAATCAATACTCCTGATTATTCATTTGTATTGTTCTTGCACCGTAAGGGCTGGATATTTTACACAAAGCTAAATGAATGGGGAGAATCTTTTACATGACTTGGTTAGTCCATCAGTAACGATGTGGGGAATTACATGAGAGTTTGTTTCGTGGAGTTGTTCTCTTGTTTCTAATGTAGTCAGCCCGAGAGTGTTGCAGAGATAGCATGCTCATGTGTGAGGAGTCTGGAGCCCTGCACCTTTCTGGTGCTTGCTGCCCTTGAGCCGGTGGAGAGTTGGCTGGTTCCGATGGAGGATTGCATCGAGTTCGCCAGTTGCGATTCAGGTTGTGGTGCGCTATTTTCTCATAAAGGACTCTTGTGACCTTGCCTGGGTGAGTGTTGCCTTTTACCTCAACGTAATGGAGGTAGCCACAACAGTGAGAAAATCAGGCTAGGAAAATAAATTTAAAAATAGCTATGCGTGTAGCTGTGCATACTTTCAGGACTTCTACTCCAGAATGTCTTTTGTGGAACTATTACGTTATTATATGGTCTAAAATGCCTATTATATATAGAATGTGTAATTATATTAATATCATAACTATATTGTAATCAGTATGCAGCTGTCTGCTAAATGGAATATTGGGCCTTCAATAATGTGCCATTAATTGGCCTTTGTGGCAACCTGTTATAAAATGACGATTGTGTCTTGCAATCTGGTTTACCTCAGTGGATCAAGAGGGGCTGTGCTGGAAAGGAGCACCATCAAAGTGGTGTTGGTTTATGTTTCTGTTTTGGGTGTGATGGAAGCCAGACACAGTGAAAAGGATTTTCCTCTTCTACAGTGAAGTTGTCTGTGTGTGGAAAATTCTTGATCTAATGGTTCTAGAAAGGTGGGTAGATGCAAATCTGTCCGTTGGCCTCCATCCTTTGCTAACGTGTACTAATGATCTTCATGCAGGCCAGTAAATGGATAACAGGCAATTCCCATAATGTTTTAGAGTCATTAACTTATTTGACAGTGTCTGTGATGTTGGGAAATACCTAGTTGTATTAATGAGTAAAAATAAATTGTCCTGTCCTTAGCAGTCTAAAGACACTTGGTCTGAACCGTCTAGGGACCACCAGGTGTCAAATTGTTGAGTGTCATAGGTGTGCCAGGGATATGGTTTGATCAATGCTTCATTCCTTCCCTAGGTTAGTCCTGAAATGGCACAGGAATTTGAAGCCACTTGAAAAGTGTCCGTAAGCTGGAAGCATTGTTTGTCTAGAGCAATTTAGGAAGTCCTAGAGTACATTTAAGTACTGTACAAAAGTTTTGTCCATAACACTAGAAGAGAATAACAAAAACAAAAGAAAATAATTTTGCAATACACTCTTGTAAAATACATCTATATTTTACCTTAAGATGTTACAACAGGGTAAACTGAGGCAAGGGTTAATGGCTTGATTTTCAAGAGGTTTTAATTCCCACATCTTTCATGGAAATGGGATTGCTAAGTGGCAGGAGAGCAAAATGCATCAATATGACTATGAGAATATAACAATCTCTAATCTAAGACTTGTATATTAATGCTACTACATTATTCATTTCTCTAAGAACTTTACTTACAGTTACAAACCTTTCATTCTGCCATGTAAGACAGCACAAATGCTTACAAAGTGGGGTTATCTGTTTTCCAGGTAATTTGGAATGGGCCACAATCAGCTACATGCCAATAAAGCAGAAACTGGATTAGCCAGTGTAACGGTCCATTATGGAAGCTGTTGTTTTAGGAGTTGGCTGATGTGTTAACAAGAACGTGCATGTGTGAAGTAGATGTCTGAACCCTTTTGTAAGAAATCTGGTTTCCAAAAGGTGGAAGAATGAGTAGGTACTTAGCTTTTCTGAAGTCTGGCCGTTCACTGTGGTGAAAGAATAAGGATTTTACAGTCAAACTATAAGCATGGTGGAAATAAAAACAAATCCAAATTAAGTTGCATTCTGTTTTCACTGTCTAAAGATTAAAAACGATTTACTTAGTCGGGCATGGAACTTCCAATAGCCTGATGCTGACTGCATGTTTATATTGCATATACGCAAAATTCATTTGTATTACCATCTGTTATCACAGCCGTATGTGTACTGACCTGGTGGAGCTAGTTAAGATGATGTTGGCTGAATTGTTAAAAATGAAAACAAACAAAACCAAAAAACCCCACAAAGAAATAAACGACTTGCCTACAGCGTTGCTTAGGCTGGTAAAAGAGCTGATACCACAAGTGAAGGCTCTTTTATTGTTTACACATTTTTAAGCAAATTAATTATTTCATATGTAAAATCACAAAACTGTCATATTAAACAAGGTGTTACTAAATAATTTGGATGCTCATTCAAAGTGGAATAATCTATTAGCATTGCAGAAAGGATTCATAATTAACAAGGCTGTAGAGGTAGGCCTGCCTGCTGGGCTGTAAGAAATTGGGGAAATGGGCTGTTTTACTGATTGTCATGAAAAGCTATTTTACCCAAGAAACATAGTGTAAAATCAGAACTGCAGCAAGTATGTATTGAAACTAGATTATATTTTTAAAAGCAGTGAGGTTTTTTCCCCCGACTTTGATTAATACAGATCAGGTCTTTTCTGTACATCATGTTTCTGTGTTATGGTCCGTGCATTATGTACAACCAGGTTAGATCTGTTTTCAGGCTGGTGGGACTTTTCTACTTTAGCATATTCAGTAAATCTGTAAACTTCTGGTTTTGATGAAACTGTGGTCACTGGGAAATTTGAAAGGGGCGAACTGGAGCATTAGAGTGGTGGTATGGGGGGACCCAGACCAACTCCTCTCCCTTGTTGAGGGAGTCATTGATGACTTCACGATGTGGTCAAGATGAGTGGTCTTGGCTTAGAAAATGGAAGGCCAGAACCCTTTTTATTAAAAATAATAATAATAATCACTATATTATGAATTAATTTTATTCAGAGGGTCTCTAGTGTTAGAAATTGCTATCTTTCATTATGCAATTGTTTTTAAGAAGTTACTTTTATTATCTCTAATCTTTAGGGATTTAGAGGTTTGGTTTGTTTACCTTTTAAAAGCTGTCTTAATGACGTTGTTTTATAGCAGAATTTTCAGCTTTTCTTAAATAGCATTAGCCAGATTATTCTTTTCCAATTTCCTATCTGCTAATGAAGCTTTCCTCTTTTACCAAATTTTAACAGGACTCCATGTCACTGTTATTAGGATGTTACACACAAAAAAAATGCCAGTGATGTTTTAGCATGGGTGTTTTATTGTGTTTATTTTTAAATACATTTCATGAGGTTCCCTGGACAGAATCAAATAAATGAATCCTGCAAACATCTTCATTATGGTGTAGCCAGAAAAGAAAGGAATCTGAATTAGGACTGTATTCTTAGCATAGTTCATAATAAGCGTTATCTTTATGACAAGCTTAAAGAACATAAATTGCTGAATCCCTAACAAAAAGCATTTGAAACAATCGGCTAATTAGGAAGAGGGGGAGAAAGAGCAATATTTGTTTTCCTTTGCAGTCTAGATAAATAACGCTTAACATGAATACATAACTTATTTTGAATGATCTGTTGTGTCAGTATCTGGCACGTCTTTTTCAGTGACAACAATTAAGGATACGTGTAAATGGAAATGCAGACTATCTGTCATTGTCCATTTCCTGGTAGTGAAGCATGCAGTCTGCCTCCCAGCAAGATCATTTTGCCAGGATGTGAGTGAGCTGGTCACAAAATGCATAGTTGATTATCTCATCGAAACACACTAATCCTGGCAAAGCTATCCACTATAGAAGACCCATTGTTTGTAATAGGTCAGTTGTTACATGGCTTTCAAATCTGACTTTGGATATACATTTTATATATTTACCTACTGAAGCAAAATGATATGTCACAATGAAAACCAAACTTGAGTGAAGAAGAAGATATATTAATCAGGATATTAATGGAAAAGAAAGGAAAATACACTCTCTCTAGAGAAAAGAGATGAGGCAGGCACAAACACACGTTATTTGGCTCAGTACAGGAATAACTGAAATTATACGGCCCAGACTATAGAAGAGATCTGACTGGATGATCTTAGCATTTTTTTTGGAATATTTAATTGATGACAGAGTTCAGCACAGAATGCATTGAAGAACACTAATAAACATCCTGTTGTATAATAATGTAGGAATTAGATTATAGAGAAAATACCACTGGTTTGTGTTTCTTAAAATGGAAAAGCTGAATTAGAAATCTGACAGTTTCTTCACTGCTGCTCTACTGGCAGCAAAGTAGTTTCCTAATGAAATGTTAAAAGCAATATACACAGAATGAGTTCTACAGTTTTTCCAGCACACTAAGTTGGGAACAAAATTTTATAGAAACGATAGCTTCAAAATGAATTATATCTCTTAGTATTTTCTGTTTTCCATGTAGCTATTAGTGTATAATCATGGGGGGTAAAATATTTTTCAATTACAACATGAAAAAAATAAGACATACGTTAGATAATACCTGAAAAAAGCTATTAAATTTTGTTTTAATGTGAAGTCATTTTTTATTCTCCTTCAAGTACTTTCCAGTTTGTAATAAAATATTCTTCCTTAAGGAATCTTGACAAATTTCAACAGTTTCCTAACTAACTATATTTTGTATATTTTCATCATTTAGGTTTGTGGTGATTGCAGGGATGCTCATTAATACCTTTCTAAATAATATAAAAATATAAAAAGGGTTAGATTATGTGAAAAATATGTGGAAGGTGGAAGGGAAGAAACATAGGGAGGGGGGAGAAGTTTCATCAGGTCCAAACAATATCCTTGTCTTGGTTTGAGGTAAAACAACCGATTTTCTCTTCCGTAATTTTACTTTGCAGCTAAGCCTCTTCTAACTAGCTGAACTCTCCGAAACTCTCTGAAATTAACAGCGCTGTTCATTCTCAGAATGATAAAACCTGGTTAGCTTTAATTTATGCCAAGGAATGGTATGCAGAGAGGCTCTTGCTTATACTTATTGCTATAAAAAGCAAGGTCATGCAACTTTGTTATTTGCCCTATTGGAGGGTTGGAAGCAGACAGGACAGGTGACCCAAACCTGACCAGCAAGGTATTCTATCCCATCTGCCTCATACTCAGTATGAAAGCTGAGGGATCAAAGGGTCGGTCCTCTTTCTTCAATGTCCGGCATCTGAGGAGGACTCTGTCTGTTCGCCTGCCTTTGATCCCGATCTGTGCATCCCCAAATCCAGATCTGGAATCCAATTCCCATCTGTCGCTGAGTCCAGCCTGGGACTTCCCCAGTGCCTGCTGGTGGCATGATTGTCATCCTGGGAGCTTGATATGGTTTTGTGTAAGTTTATATTTTTTTTTTATTATTTTATTATGTTTTCATTAAAGTAGTTTAGTTTTCTTCTAAACCCATAAGTGTCTTTCTCCCTCCTTCCCTCCCTCCTCTCCTTGGAGAGAGAGATGGGGGAGAGCATCTGTCGTTCACCTCGATGGTCAGTCTGGCCCAAACCACAACAATTCTTTAATTTCTAAATACTTTCACAAAACGAAAACCACAGAAAACTGTTTTCCTGCTTTTCATGAAGCTACAATAACCACCAAGAGGAAATATTCATTTAAAGGACATGGCGTGCAACTTCCTTGCTAAGGTGCAAGGTAATAACGTCCTTTAACCTGTCAAGGGAGTTTCAGTCCCAACCAACCTCACCTCACACACACATCTCGAGTTCTCTTTTGGGATGGGATGGACCTTTCTCTGAGGTTATCTTGCACCTTTGCCCAAGATCCTTTTCCTTCATGCTTTAGTCCTCCTTGCTGGCTGTGCTGAGCTATGCCAGCAGCACCTGAAGATTTCTGTAAATTCCTCTCGGCTGCACCCTATGCAAACCAGCGAGGATTCTTAAGATCTTAAAGCAAAGCTTATCCTTGTCGACGCATATGAAGGTAACACCCTTCAGAGAAAGTGAAACTAGACAATGACTGCTTTTTAGAAGGAGAAATACACGCTTTCTTCCTATTAGCAGGTTTTAGATCTCTTGAAACGGTATGAAACATGCAATGCGTGCAATGAATATCCTGAATGTCCTTAGCCCCCAGTCTACTGCTTGGCCTGAACAGTCCCTGTCCCTGCGAGAGGAAAAAGTCATGATTGTTCAGATCATCTCACTGTGAAGGTAATTCTGCAAAGGGGGCTGGGAATCCCAGCTTTGTGCTCATGAAGGATGACTTCACTGTCTGGCTTGTTTATGTATGCTCTGTTTTGAACATGAATATACTGATAAATGTGCTTACTACTTTCATAGCATCTCCTTTCTTGGGGTCTCTCAGCACTTTATAAATTCAAATAAGTAATCTTTACAGTATATAAATAACAAAGCAAGAAGCAGGTTCCAGATCTCTTGATGTGAACCTCTTAGGAAATTGTAGCTCGATTTACTCTGTGCAGTGATGCTACCTCTCCCCATGTCTGCCTTTATTTCTGCCTGGTATCCTTCACGCTTGTTGGCTGACTCCACCAGATTGGAAAGAGATGTAGCAGTATAAAATACATGTGTTCTGAAAAGTTTTGTGAATATTGGTGGCAAGATAAACCCAAACTGATTTCTGGACTTGGGCAAAGTTGGGCAGACTGCAGCCTTGCACAGCCTTTTTGGCAGCAAGTGGCCAGCCAGTGGGCATGCTCTGTTTTCTAGAGGTAGTCATGGGACATGCTGTTTCTTGCCTCCTGGGAACACTCTTCAAGAATGGGTATGAGGGAGCTTGGATTACCGTAATGGGTGCAGTCTGTAAGCAAAATAAAAAATGAATTCTTAAGAAAAAAGTAAATTGGTCCATGAGCAAGGAAACAAATTACAGTATACATGCTGATGTGATGCTGAATATAATGTATGTCAAAATATCTGCTATTTCCAGGAAAATTGATAGTCCAGTATATAAGTCCAGTTTGATAGTGCCACTTTTCCATATACCAATTTTTTTAATCAATGTAAATTAAAAATTTCATATCACAAGCTAGTTAAACTCCAGTTTCAACAACCTATTTTTTAAATAGGAATTAAAAATGGAGAGACTTATTTTTGTAATAAGATCTTTCTACCTGAAGTACCCTAAAGAGTAAAATACTATCCTGTGAATAGGAGACGCAGTTTTCTCCTGAATGTTTTCAGAGAAAAAATTTTAAGAAAAATTGATATTTGCATTTCTGTAGTTCTCATGCTATGTCAGCATGTTGCTTCATGTTTTCAAAGCAGTCCTTCTTGAAAGTTACCAGAGGGGGAAAAAAAGCCATATTCCTGCTCTTGATGCCGTGATATAGACCATGAAGGTTCTACTATGTTGACCTGGAAAATCAACAGGAAAAATATGGAAGGTAAAGAGAAGTATCTCATTAATTCTGTTGCAGTAATGACATGGGCTTGAGTTTTAAAGTTTACATCTGGATTTTCACAGAATTTCTGTGAGTTTTGAGATCCAAGCACGTAGGTCTGGCTTCATTTTAAATTGCATACAATCTATGTGTTCTCATGGTATGTGCATTTGATGCGATTTCAAAATGGTTTGATAAGAGCAGAATTAAACTAAAAATCCCTGGTTTATGTATGTGATGAAATATTTTCATAAAGAAAAATCCCTGAAAGGAGAGTATAACTGCTATTGACAAGTTACTTTTATAACTGGTCAATCCATATTTCCCGATCCATCATGATTTTTCAGGAAGACCTTTCGTTATCTTCTCATGAGTTTTATAAAGAAAATTCTGGGATGTGTTAAGCTATCTTTAAGACAAGCTTAATATTATTAATTTCTGTGGATGATTTAAATGAAAGCTGAATCAATATATTGAAAAACAGATTTAAAACTAAAAATTGAAAAATACTGCATTGAGTGCAAAGGATATGACCAAAGCCAAAGACATCCTGAGTCTGTAAAACCAAGCAGTTTGAACTCTGGTCCTTATTGTGGTGTCACTTACGGAAAAGTCCAACTGAACTTGATATAAAAATCAGCAAGACTGTAGAAGTTACTCTAAAAATAAAAAATAAAAGTGGAATTACAGCTTCTGTATTTAACTATTCTCAGAATTTCGTGGCAAGGATGTAATTATCAATTCGGATGATAGAAAAATGCTAAGGGCTCATCGTACTTTATAGACACAAGACTATTTTAAGTCAACCTGTAGTTGTGACCAGATTTTTGTGTGACCTGTTATTTTCAAATTAAAATATAGGAAGTCACTAATGCCATAATATAACTGGAGGTTTGTTGTGCAAGATGAGAAAAAGCAGCAGCAGATTCTTTCCAATCATCCATATAGATTTGAATATCAAATTGTATTTTATTAGGCCATGCATAATTTTCTCATTCTTAATCTTAATTAGGAGGGCTTCAGAAGCAAAGTCTCCCAGCAACTATAGGTACAATACTAGCTGTGACCAGAGAAAAGATGGCTTCAGTGAAAGCTAGAACAGGCCAGTAGAAGTGTGCTATCAGGTATTTTTTGCTCAAGGTTGGAAGTCTGTGACAATACCAATTCATGTTTGAAGAGTATCAGTAGTAATTTATGCAGTACAGTTCTGTTTCTCATGCTGTTGCTCTCTAGAGTTACAGTAGTAACTTTAGATAATTTTACATGCTGTGTAAATGCAACGAAATATTATTGTATAAGCAAAGGCTCATAAACATAAGAACTCTAACAGCAACAGCATTATACTCCTTGCTAACAGAAAAAACTGTGGGTTTGCAGATTTCCCCTAGAGCAGAAGATTTATGAGTTTACTGTGTTGTTATTTATGATTGACAATATGATGCATTTTCCACAGTTGGCTTTGTGGTTAAAGGTGTCAAATGGTTAAAGATGTCAAAAAGTATGTGTAGATAAGCAGAATATATTTGAAAGGCAAGTCGATTCCTACTTTCCTGTTTATGGACTGTCTAAAAATATAAAACCGAAATTAGTGAAAGGAGAATGGAAATAATGCTGATATGTGGAGAAGAATCCTTTTCACCTCCCAGTATGGTATGTAGCTCTTCACAATCTTAGAATGACAGAATCATTTATGTTGGAAAAGACTCTTGGTATACTACCTCTTCCGTGGATGTTAGTCTTAGTATGAAATGATTTTCAGGAAAAAAATGTCATTTATGGGGAAAAATTTTTTTGGCCAGCTGTCAGCACAAAACATACTTCAGAATAAGTATTAGAGCTCACCAAAATCTTCTGCATTATCTTTCTCTGTCAACAGTGTACTAGTTCCTTACAGTTACTTGAGTGTTCTGCTGTTATGAAAGCAGTTATGTTCTTTTCTCTTTAACTGAATTCAGTTCACTACTTGGTGAAAATAGCATGTCTTTTGCTAAAATACTACTTGAAGTACACACTGCTAAACAGATCAATTTATATGTTTATGGTCCTTTGGGGGTGGGGAAATAAAATCATGTTCACATCCAAGATCCTAAAGCCTTTATACTGGTAGATTCAGTGATGGTCTGTCTTCTGATGCCTTTTGGAGCCCATGTGCTAGTTTGATCCTGCAGATCAGGAGCAAAGCTACCAAGGCAAAAGTTCTCCAGATTGTCCTATAGCAATCTTCTCGAGCATAAATTTATGATGTGGCATTGATTCACTGTACCTGTAGGTCAGGTGCTAGGATGCAATGCTCCGCTGCAGAAATTAATGTCTGGAATTTCTGAATGCAGGGTCTATATATGAAGAAGTGTTCCTATTTGAGTTTTCCCCATTTTTAATTCAATGTGTGAAGCATGTGGTTAGAATGCCTAGTGCTTCCTGCATCTGTTTCTGGGAATTGGTAGGGAGCTTCAAACTATAGTGTATGTATTTAAGACTACATAGCTGTGGAGTAGTTTCTATGGTAGATCAATGTTGCTAAAAGCTATTCCTATGAGAATCGTTATCTACCTTAATGCTTATGCTGAATGTAAAACACCAACTTGTTCTGGCTGCAATAGCACCACTAAATACTTTCTGTCTATCTGCTACTTGAACATCTGGTATAACCTGTGAATTACACTGCCTGGCCAGCCTGTGTGTTATCTAACCCCTGGGGTACCAATTCTCCCTGTGAGTCTCCTGAGGAAGATGATGCGTTTCGTGAGACTAGGGCAATAGATCATTCCAGTAATGAGAAAAGGCTTGTTGTTGAGCAGTGCTTTTACAGCTGCTCTGAAGCAACAGGAAGTATCTGTGTGAAGCAGTCCATACGCAGTGTTGCTCATTGACTGAAGCCATGAAACCTGTAAATTGGAAGAGAAGAATTCATGGTTATTCCATTGAAGTTAGAATACCGTCCTATACAGCCCCTCCTTTCTCACCATGTCTCTTGCCGCAATAAATAGTGTTATTCCAGTTGCTAACTGCATACTGAGTATATGGTAACTGCATACTGTCCATGGTAATAGTTGGGGGTTACTGATAGCCTGAAAGGAAGGGAAAATTTCTGAAAAATTCTAATCTCTTTTGTCTGCTCCTGAAAGATTCAGAAGGTTCAGTGACTTCTTCAGACTGGTTTGAGATAATGCAAGATATACCGATATCATAAGTAGAAACCTCATATATGACATCAGCTAACTAATAACAGCTCAGATTTGAATATAAGTTAATTGTGTCTAGACTATGCATAAAAACACAAGAGAAATTCTACTGAACTCTGCTGATGAGGGAGAGGGAAAAAAAAAAATCCCCCCCAAACAATAAAAAAAAAAAACAACACACATAGGCTTAGGTTCAAAGAAAGGGGGGACTGAGACTTGTTTTGGTCTCCTTCCAGTACGCCAAAGTACCTCAGAAATCTTTTAACAGGGAAGGGGCCTATCATGCACAAAAGTAGACATATAAAGTAGCATCCAGTGTTCCACTTGCAGGGAAGAGACTTCATATGCTAATGCTAGTTGTTTGTCACTCCCAGTTTCTGTCTTACAATAACTATACAGAAAAAAACCAAAATGTTGGTGCTTTTTTTTTAGCAGTAATGGTCTAGTAATGGCATTGATAGCAAATGCTCTAGCAGCGTACCCTAAATCTGATACTTCTGTTGTTCAGACACACATTCCAGGTCAAAGTTCTCAAGAGTCTGATTTTATTGTTATTTAGCACTAAACTTCTTTTCCGTCTATTTTTTCTATATACTTTAATAGTTGGATATGTATGCTTTACACTAAGAAATCCTTCAAATCTCTGGATGCCTGTGTCTATATTGGAGTGTGTATATATCGGAGAATGTTTAATAGGTCTTTAATTGAATCTAAGTAGTAAGAGACTTTTAAAAAAATATTGCTTAGTGTTTCTATCCTAATGGGATAAACGTCATATTTTAACTATTGCTCTGTATCAAATCTATTATGCACAGTATTCAATAATTCCCCAAATCTTGATTTACCCAATTGAAAGTGACCCTGGGCATAAATTCTAAGCAGAGGAAGGCTCTGATTCCTTGATCTTTGGCACTCTTTTGTTGAAACAGAACATGGTGTCTTAAATCAGCAGAATAATTTAGGAATGGTAGATACTGAAACAACTAATTTTTCTTTCCTGTAATCTGCATAGACTTCAAAATGCCTACAAAGCACAAAGTGCCAGTTCATATAATTTGTTGGCAAGGATAAAAAGAAGAAAGGAAATGATTTCCTAAGCGTGTGAATCAGCCCAGCTTTAACAGATATTTTTCTGTCATGTGCAGCCTGAGGGCTTATGCCTATCTGAGCTTTATTTGACAATTACCACTTGCCAGCATAATTAAATGATAATTTATAAATACTGAGAGAGCATTATGGGGAAGAGCAAATAGGTGCTTATCAGGGCATTGAATAAACTTGATCTGCCTCACTGGCAATTTTCATCTCTTATCTAGGTTGTTAACTGGTCTCCTTTCTTTTTTTTTCCTGTTTTGTTTTGTTTAGGTGTGATAGCTGTTGGATTGATTGTATCTACTTGCCTATATTTCTTATTTTTTCATATTCCTTGCATTATTTTTTTCTTCTACTGTTTTTGCCATCCATATTTTGCAAAATAACAAACAGTAAAATGAACATCAGGCAGGGTAATATTCGTGCATGTGTGAGGAACGAGAAGGAAATCCACACAGTTCATGTTTGTTAGATTTTTTTCATCAGTTTTCTGATTGTAAATCTCCTGCTTTTATTTATTTGCGTGTGTGTAATGATTTTTGAGTAAGCGGAAGGCTCTAATATTACAGTCAATGGTGGATGACAGCCAATTGCAGAAAAGATTCTCCATGGCTTTTCTTAGATAAAAATGATACTAAATAGGCAACACCAAAATTCTGTCACACTCATGCTGGATATAAAAAAAAAAAAAAAAAATCCCAAGTAAAGAATTTGAAAGGTTTGAGGTCTTTTTGTACTATCAATGTTTCATTTCGAGGTCCTTGAGCCATTATAAACAGTAGTGCCATTTCCCACAAAAGCATGTTAGCCTATGGGTGGAAACACAGATTGGTGCTGGGCAATCTAGATAAAGAAGTGCAAGAGAAATCCTCTATTTGAATGGAAACAAATCGGTTGAATGGCAAAAAATTGAATTTCCACACCTTTTGAAAAGCACGTATAAGGAAGAGAAGGGGGTGGGGAAAGCAAGACACAGTAGCGGGTCACTAGGAGATTGAGTTTTTGAGCCATCATGAAATTAAATAATTTTAGGAACTTCTAATTGGAGTTATAGTGGTTTGAGTGAACAGTTAAGCCACCCTGTACTGGCGAATGAAAAAATAAAGGGCTTCTGTGTTTAAAGTTGTCAATTTCTCAAATTATTCAGCATTTACTGCTTATAAATAGTAATTATTTGCTTTTTCCCCTCCAGAGCTGAAAATTATCTTTCATATTCAAATATTTAAATATACAGTGCTGTAGTTGGGGCACAAAAATTCCTAATGTCAGAACAGATTTTTGTACAACGAATAATTTGAAAGTGGGGGATTAGTTTCCACCTTTTGAAACACAGTGCTTTCCGTAATCTTCAAACATTATTTAGGATAATGGAAGCCATCATCCTGGTTCTCAAATGTTAGCACTTCCATTAGAATTTGCTGCTACCTCTTATTTTTTTATATTAAAATACAAGGCTTAAAAGGTATTATCTTACTAAAGGAGGGCAATTGTAGAGATGATTTGATTGAATAAAGGAAAAAGCTGTACAGGCCTTTTAAGATCAAGGATGTATTGATGGAAAGCTATCATTAGAGACAATTAATGTTCTCCAAGGGAAGAAATTGATTATGGACAGAGATGGACCCTAAGGAGCAGATATGTCTTAATGCTCTAGGGCCTTAAGGATTATACATTCCATTCACAGCATTTGTATTTTAACCCTTTATAAGGGCTAGAGTAGAATCTAACACCTAAGAAAACTCTGCATAGAGTTTAATACAGGGAGTCTGTGTGTTTGGTGGCTGACACATACTATTTCTTTAAGCGTGTATTTGTTTAGCAGATATCATTTTACCTAATAAAATGTCTGACCTCATATATGTGATGTATAGTTTTGAATCATTTTAAGCTATAGGAACACAGTCCTGGTATAAAAGGAAACAAGGTATGAAGTAAAAATTTTCAACATTAGAGTGCTATGGTAAGTGTATTTTTATCACTGAGATTTCTATTGTCTGAAGCTAAATGCTGAGAAGACTGATTTTTATGTTTGGATTGGGGGGGAGCATCCTTTAGTAAAATTTGTTTAAATTTTTGGTTTAAATTCCAGGGTAGGCTTGAGTTAAAGACGTAAGTGCGGTAGTCTGGGATCAGAAATTAAGTTTTGCCATTCTGAGTCTAAGGAAAAATACTAATGAAGCAGTCCCAGAACTGTTGTTCTGTCTGAGTTGCAGAGCAAATTCACAGATGGGCTGTTTTATCATGTCAGTTTTCTTTGGCTTAGTTCTCAATGAAGGCAAATATTTGGCATATTTGCTCAAGTTTGTTTTTTAACTGGTAAAAAATACAAAAGCCTAGAACTGAGCAGCACAATATTTTCCTACCAGCTCTGAAGCTTAAGATCCATTTGCAGCATACTGCAGTAGTGCTGTGCCAAAATGAAGCCACATCTTCACCTCTGGGGGACTTCCCTCCCCGGAGCATGCAAATGCCTGCCTGTGCTGTTACACAGTCCAGCAGACCCATGAGGAGGGGACATAACAGTGCTTCCATTTGTCTTAAATGCTGTTAACGCATTTGCGTTCTCTTCGAATTTTTTTATCTTTTTATCCTCAAGTAAGGAATCCTAGTCTTATCATAAAGTTGAAATTTTGCAGAGAAAGCAAGGAAGTGCTTTTTTCATCTCAATGTTTCGAACTTACTTAGAACTAAAATAACGTAACTAAAATCTAGTGCATCATATTTGTAGAACAGGCTGAGAAAATAGAGTTTTCTGTAGCTTTTTTTATTCTGTAGCTTTTATTTTTTTTATGCTCTTTTAGTGTGTAGTAGTTGGATCATACGTGAAATAGTATTGCTTGATTTTAATACTCTATCACATCTTTTTTGATATGCAGGTAATCAGATTTATTTTCTAGAGAGATTTCTAATTGATTTCATGATCTAACTTTTTATTTCAGGTGACCAAAGATATTCTGGTGTATCATACAGAACTTTTACATAAACAATAACTTGATAAATTGTGCTGAAGTATACTATTTTCCCCTGACTCGTGTATATATGTAGATTGTTGATATTGTGCTGCCCTGAAGAGCAGTGTATAGGTTTCAATGAATAATAACATGATACATTAAACAGGCAAAAATAATAATACTATAATTAATTGGCTAAGTTCAACTTTTATACAGATGAATAGGTGAGTCCTATTGTATAACAGCATGTATAGGAAACACTCCTTTGGAGACCACATATAACACGCTTGGCAGGACTAAGGAGATTAAAATAAGACGGGAATAAACAAAAAGAGAGCTCAGAAATACAAGCGAAGAGACACAAGGGGAAAAGGGTGATTCTGGAGAGAATCCATGCTTATTCTGCATGCTGTTATTGTCAAATCTTTTTTTTTTATATTATTTTTAAATAACTATTTGGAAGACAGGGTCCTTTTTCTTCCCCTTCCACCCCCCTGTCTTTTTTTTCCTGTGCATCGTTAGGGAAATACCCGAATCATGAGACAGAGAATGAGAACTTAAGTGAATGTTAAGTACACTGGGCAGAATCAGCCTTCACCTGTATTTTTTTTTCAAGCTATGAGCACTCTTTAATGACAAGGTTAAAAAAAAAAAAAGAAAAAACCAACAACCCACAGCACACATTTAAGACTGGTAACATATGTTGTTGTCAGCATGTATTTAGCACCTGCAGAAATGAACATGGAAAATGTGACAGCCCATAGGTACAACACCTTCTATGCTGTCAGCAAATTTTACTTTGTTAATTTTTTCATATTTTCAAAAAAATCCAAGGAAAAAACCCCTTAATAGCGCAGTGCTCTGAGCATCATAGACAGAGTGTGTAACGGGGAAGAGGCAGTAACCCTTTCTAATGAAAGCCATTGTCCAAGCTAATGTGACTGAAAAACATTGTCTTTTTGTTATTACAAATTAAAATCACAAGGTCCAATCCTACAAATATTTGTTAGTTAATTTGTCAGGAGCACTGCCACTGTGGCTCTGCTTACATTCCTGTCTCCTTCTGTATATATGTCCTCTTCTAAGCCTCTTGTCTTTGTTTCTATTTCTCATTTTAATCTTCTTACACAATTCAAGCACATTACTGAGATTACACAGTGAGGAGGCAGGCACTAGGGTGAGGCTTTGCAGGATGGGGCCCCTGATGACTGTGATACTATCGCTTCTCCTGCAAAGTGCAGCTTCCGCAAGGGACACTGCCGGGTTCTCCTTTGTACATTTGCCAGCAGGTGTTGCTGTGTAACTTGTCACCCACCCTGCTCAGATGGTGAAAGCTCGTTCTGCCGAGCTATGACACCAACTGTCCTGTAACCTCCTGGACTGTTCCTCTAAGAAAATGCCTCAGATATAAAATGTGGATGCAGCAAATGCCTGGGAAAAAAATGTAGGCTTGTTTGAATTTTGAAATTTATCTTTAGCCACAAAATTGCAGTATTTTTATTCAGGCTAAATGTTGAATGTGATTTTTGGTGGAGGTGATGTAATAGAGTTGTTGAAATACTGTTGTGAACAGCATCGGCTTTAATAATATTTCTACTGATAATGGGTTTTATATGTATTACAGCAATGCTCAGAGATTCTGGTTGGTGAGACACTATAGGAGTTTTTCCATTGGTTTCGTGCACTTCGTGTCAAATCTGTGTGCCTGGATAGGGAAAGAGGGTCTCTGGTCCAAATCCTTACAGTTAAGAATGTAAACTTGAACCAGGCCAAATGAATGCACTTTTCCTTAGAAGGGCTAAAATGAAATTGATGGTATAAAAAATTTCTTCCTGAAAAGATCTCAAATTATGTAATTCCTATGCAACCAATTCCTATGTAACCTGTCGACTATACCTCAGCTCTCTGTCAGCAGGACCATCTGTCCTAACGGCACAGCTTGTTCAGTCTTCCTGCCGTTGGTCTCTGCCTGGATTGCCAAAAAGGAATTTACTTATTATACGCACTTGTCTTTTATGGTGGGTATTGGTCCGCTAGAGTCGGACTGAGGATATCAAGTTAAGCTGTTGAACTATCACCAGAGAATGATAATTTCTTGGTTATTAGTTTTGGTTCTAAGTGTGCAGTCAGACTATACTGTTGCTTATGTGACTCTGCACGTGATGTGAGGGTTTTCATGCCAGTATCTGTTTTGTTAATATTTGGTTTTAACTTACTAAAATATCTTGCTTTCATGTTGGTGCAGACCAGGAAGAAGCCAGGGGGGAAAAAAGTCTGTTTCCTTAGGGGCAAAAAAGATACCTTTTCCTCTTTAGTGTAGGAGGTGGGGTCAGAGCCTGCATGTGTTTCTTGGTTGCAGTACTTTTTAGGAGAGCCAAGGGTTTTCCTTCCCTGTTCATTTTGCTTTGGGGAAGCTGACAGTGGCTCCCTTGGACTTAGCTGCTATGACACCTCAGTGCTAATGGATATCTGAGTCCCTGCCCTTGAGGCAGAGTCTGGTACTTGGTGAGTTCCTGAAGTATCTCTGAAGCCACTGGAGTCTCCTAAGGATCTTGTATTAAGCAAGCTCCAAGATGCGCGTTACAGACCAGTGTTGCCTGGAGCAAGCTTGTAAATGGCATGAAGAAGCAGATGATGTGACCACTATGATAGAAGCTGAGATGGTAGTGGCTGCATGGGAATATGTCTGCTGTCCCTGATACAAACCCAGCTGGAGAATGAGTGAGGAATCCTCTTGGTTTTTCATTTGATGAGCTTTGCCGGACTGTTCTGTGCAAGCCCAGCTGAGGGACAGAATAAAAAGTGTGTGTTGTTTTTTCTGTTTCTCAGACCAGTTCTTCATCCCTAATTCTAAGTGTATATTAATCCTCCTTAAAGCAGTTAAATGCTTTGCAGAATGACTTCCAGCTGGAAAGATAAATTGGACTTCTCTTACTCCCGATTCCTATTCCTCCCCACCCCCCCACCCCGTTACTAGTCTATATTGTAGTGTTAGATACCAAATTCAGGACAGAAGAGCAGCCTTGGTAACTCTGATGCTCTAAGCTTCTCCTAGAGGAAAAGCAGAAACTTAAAAATTTAGATCTGACTTACTGTGCTGAAAAAGTCCTGCAGTAGTGAATCCATAAAGGCCAGGTGTTGTTTATAGGTGTTGAGCTAAATAAGTAAGTTAATATTTTGAGTAATTCAAAGCTAATGTATTAAGATATTACTTTAGTAAGAAACTGGAGCAAGTTGGTAGAAGCTTTTTGCCATGGTGTTAACTGTGATTCCAGTCTGACTCATACCTATTCAGGAAGTGCAGAAAATGTTGCTAATGAATATGTAATACATAAGCTCATATTTCATATATTCAAAACAGTCTGTGGATGCACAGAGGTTTTTTCCTCCCGAATAGGTAGGCGGGATAGCTGAAGCTGCATGAGGGAATGACAGGACTGCCCAAGCCCGAGCTGTGACAATTTAAACTCTTTTAAAGGAAAAGGTATTTATTGCAAGGCTACAATCAGGAGCGTAAAATATAACAAACTAAAACCTGTTACTGCCATTCTGAGCAACTGTCGGCTGCAGAGTTGCAGCGTGGAGATAGCGGTGGCGGTTTGGAAGAGGCACGTGCGTCCTCTCTGCTTTGGCAGGGCCCTGCAAACGGCGTGTTTTGCACCTCAGAGCGGAGGTTAGCCAGCGCTTTGCTGGGGTCCCAGAGGGGCTATCAGTGTAACGAGAATCTGTTTGCAGTAATCGGTGGCAGTGTTGACAGAATATTCCAAACCATCTGCTCGAGGGGATGGCGTTAACTCTATCAAATCCTCGTATTTTAAGAATGCTGATCTCTGGACCCAGGAGGACTGGTGACAGGGAGTTCTTGCCAGGCCTGCATTAGGCTGCCTTCATCTCATCACCAAATACACTAATGCCCCTTAGACAAGATGCTAAATATGTGTGAAATTAGAGAAACAGAATTATGGAATGTAGGAATACGCAGAATTTTTCCTACTGTCAGTGTTTCAGATCTCTCTTTTTTTTTTTTGTTATCCAAATATTTTCTTTATCAGGCAAACATACTTTTTTTAAAAAATTAATCATCATTCACTACAGAGGTATAGAGAACACTGAATTTTACCTCTCCTTTTAAGGTGATGAAGTGATTGAATTATACATACAGGCCTTTTAATTAAGCCAGTTGCCTCTCTGAGTTTAGAAGTTGCTGGCTTTGGAGAAATTGTCTCACTTTTAGCAAATACCAAGCTGGTTAGCAGCTTTGTGCAGAATATGCTGATAGTTTTAACATCATATTAGGAAAAAGCTAATATTTTGCCCTGAGTGTTCAGGGCACAGAACATGACTTTCCATATTTCCTAAAACCTTGCACTCATACATTTCTTTCATTTGAAGTATTCTGAGCATTATAGAGAAGGGGTCATGTGTACAGGGTTACTCACAAGGATTAGGTTTAACCTAGTGATACTAATGTCCCTTGGCTTCTTGTGTGGCCGGTAGGGAGGGGGAAGAGAAGCTCCTCCCGGACATCACTAGAAGAGCACATCTTTTGCCTTTTCCCACAGCACGTGTGTGTAGGGAGATCAGCCCCGTTAGGCCTTTGTGAACACCTGCCTTCTCTTGATGCATAGGAGTCATCCTCCTGGCATCTGTAGAAGTACTCTTCTCATCGCCTTCATAGTATTAGGAGACACATCTTGTGTTTGGTTTATGTGGCAAGGTCGGGTGGGGGGGATGCAGCCCCTGTGAGAAGAGGCCAGCAGCTGCTCCTATATTGGCCAGACCCAGCTCCAGCCGGCTCTAAAGCAGACGCACCGCTTGGTCAGAGGTGCGAATCACCAGGGATGGTGGTGATTCCTCTGTGAAAACACATTTAAGAAGGGATAAGATAACTTCTCAAGAGCTGAGAGGGAGGGAGGAGAGAGGAGGCAGCCAGTCAAGGTTAATGTGCTGCACATATGTAACGTGTTTCTTAATGTGATGGGTCAGACCAAAGCTCCATGTAGCCCAGCATCATGTTCCCATTGGGACTTGGTAACATACAGGAAAAGAATAAAACTAGGTAAGAATTATGTGACTCTTTCCATGAGATATTCTCCTTTGAGTGAAAAGGGGCTCAGGCATTGTATCCAGGCTGTTGTATTTAACAGTAGGGACCTTACTTCTATAAATGCATTGAGTCACTTTTTCCTTTTGAAAAATCAGAAGTTATTTGTGTTGATTAGTTATATAATTTAATTAGTTAGATTGATAACATACATCCTTTTTGTGTTTAAAAGCTGCTGCCTGATATTTTCATTAAAGACACCTTTGCTTTTCTGTGTTGTAAAAAACAGTAACTAATAGTTCTCTCCTCCCTAAGATTCATGACCATACCAGTCTCAGTGAGGCCAAGATGTTCCAGACAAGCTGTTTATCTGCATTGCTCTTCTTTGTGCCTCTATCCTGTATCTTCTCAGAAGGGTGGTCAAGCTGTGGGTACATAGTAGATTTATGCGGCAGCATAATTATATTCTTTCATATTCTGAACTCATGGGCTAGTAATTCCTAATATTATTTGCTTTTTCACTGGTAGTTGAGCTCTGAGTTGAAAACTAGGCTACAACTCAGCAGTTTGATCTCTGAGTTTCTTTAGAGCTCTCTTGGGTGAACTGTGTTGTTGTAGAAACCTGTTACTTATCATTTTAGCAGTTTCTTCTAAAATTCCTTCTTCCAACACTGCTTCTGACTTTAACTATAAAAGCAGCTAATACTGGGTTTGTATTGTCTTGACAGGCAGGTCTCCCAACGGCAGTAGTTTCTCATTTTTATAGGATCTGAATACTGGAAAACAGAGTTGTTCTCGTTTGTTTATTCTGAGAATTTAAGTTTCATGCGTTGGTTTCTACAGCAGCGATACAATTAGACGTTTGAAATGGTTACTTCTCAAAACTATCTAGTTTTGTTGTTCTTAAAACCTGTAATATTTTTCTTTCAGATACAGCTTTATGACAGTTACAGACAGATTTTCAGGTTTGAAGGTGAAAGGTCCAAGTATCAGTAAACATCCAAATGCATATAGTGATGAGTTGAGGGAGAAGCTGTACAATTTGAATTGTTTCAAATGCCTATTAGATGCCACAATGCTTTCACAGTTAGCTTGAATCTTGAAAGCTATTTTAGCAACTCTGAGCACTGTTGGATAATCCAGAGTACAGTACACAAAAATGCGTAAACAGGGATATTGCAAAAGTGGTAAATAACTCAAATTTCCTCCTTGGCCCCACTAGTAGGTACTTTCAGATTTCCTTTGGGTTCAAGTTTCTAAGACTTACCAGTTTTGTTTGTTAGCATGACCGTGCTGTAGATCTAAAAAAATTCTGCTGTTCGTTCTTTCCCTTTTTCTTGAGAAGCTTTAATCTGAAAAGTCTTATTGTTGCTGGAGAACCTGGGATGTATATAGCAGGTCTTTTATCTGCTTAGAGGCAGAGAATAGGGAAGGTGCTGACACCTAGGACAAAAGTAGGTGAACTTGTGGGTTGTACTACCTGAATTCTGTGATACTGATGTGCTAAACATCACTTGTGGCATGCAAGTTGTCATTCCAGCGTATTGCGATTATGTCAGAGTAAGACTTGTTATTATCTTCTGAACATGTGTTTTCTGCTGCTCTGAAAAAAAAAAAAAATAATGACAAGTAGGAAATTCAGCGTCATTTATTTTGTTGTTTTTGTGGTTGGGATGAGGTAATAAAAGGGAGGGAGACTCGTGTGTTTTACTGGAGGAAGTGCTTGAGGGCTTTCACTAGTCCCTTTAGTACATCTCATCTCTTGCACTTGCTTCACTGAATACAGTCCCTTGTAGCTCATTTTTTCAGCTGCTTCAATGAGTACACACATTGTATTTCATCTCCTATGGCTGCTTCATTGAATTCCCTTAGTGTGTCTCTTCTGTTAATCTTCCATCCTGCTCTGCCTACTCCTTCAGCTCAGTAACGTACAGAGGAAGGGATTCTAGCAGATATGAATGACACTTCTTCAATGAGAATATGTAATATTTGCACTTGTTTAATTACGATTCCATTCCTGCTTTTGTATTAAAGCTAAATACAGGTGTTTTTCCACTGTCTAGATTAGCACCCTACCCATTCAACTTCAATTGCTCCTCATCCCCGCAGGAAAAATAGAAAAATTTCAGGAATACTTAGACTGAAGGATAAACATTTTGTTAACTCTTTCAAAAAGTTTGTTATGGGAATACATACAATGAGAAGAGCAATTACACACACAGTGTGTCAAGTAACTATTATTACATGTGGAGAGAGTTGAGACAGTACTTGAAAGAATTCTGATAGTAAATGGTATTCTAAAATTTGGCTAATCATTCTAAGTCATCTTTTTGCTGCAAAGAAAGAACTGTTTTGTATTCCAAGTTTAAATATTGTCTGGCATACTAAAATATATTTGTTAATAGTGCTTATTACAGGCTTGTGAATACTTAAATTACTTTTCAATTATTGTCTACTTTGACTTTTTTCTATACTTTTCATGTTAGCAAAATTTCCTTGTATAATTCCTTGAAAAAAATGTGGAATTTAATTTTTTTCAAAACAAAATATCAAAAAATAAATCTCTAGATGGAAAATCATTTGATGTTCATACTAAAAACCTCTGTGTGGAGGGAACAAGAAGAAACTGTGTGGCCTATGTACTCCATTAAAATAGCACATTTTTCAAATATTAAACATAGCAAACTGTGAATAAAAGTCTCTCTATAAAAATGATTTTGTAAGTTGAATAAGAAATAAATATACGAGGAATTCAAGTGATTCACAAGCAGAGAGTCAGAAGTCATCAAAACATTTTAGGAACTAATCACTTGTCTTTGTTTCTTATTATGATGTAAATTTAGTATTTTTTTTATCCAACTAAAATATGTTTGAAGGAGTTATTCACTGAAGTCATGCATTAGGAATATTATTTTTGTTACCGTATATTTATAAATTTACATGTACTTTGTATTTTTTAATGGTCTGAAATGTTAAACTTGATTCTCTTTTTGCTTTGTGGTCTTAATTTCTGTTCTTCGCCAAACTTACAATGCATTTATGCAAACAATTTTATTGTATAGAGATTTTGCTTTTCTATCACATTCCATCTGAGATTTCTGAATTCTCATTTGGTTTATGATGTTGTTTGTGAAAACAAGTCCCCAAATCTAAAATTCAGCCTTAGATTCTAGGGCCTTAAGTTAAACCTTAAACTCCCACTACATTTATCAAGGCAAATGTTGATATCTTTTGTGAAATGTGTTGAATTTAGTTCCGATTCGGTTCATAATTGGATATTTGGCAAAACCATGGTGGGGAAAAAGAGAACCAAAATGATTAATAGCTAAAATCCCTCTGAGTTGGTAAAAAATTGTCACAGTAAAAATTGTCGATCTTTCAAAGTATGTTAAAGTTTTAAGTATTCTAGAACTGTTGTGTGATGCCTTTGTAGGTATATAAGTTATTGCTTAATTCTTATTTACCTTTATATTTTCAGTGCAAGGAGATCTGTATTTTCTTCAGAGGATTTTTAGATAGAAGTAATTTCTTTGAATTAGTTGCACGGATGATTTTGTGAAGCAGATTATTTATGGAGCCAACATGTTGACACACTATCAACCGTTTAAAAAAAAAAAAAAAAAAGACTAATAAGGTTAATTGTCATATGAACCCTCCTCTGTAGTCTGCAATCTGTAGGCTTTGATTGTTTCTCTGGGGGAAACTCTGCCCAGATGGCATTTTCCTCAAGGCCCTGACCCACAAGAGGCCTGTGGAGATGGAGAACAAGGTGCATCTCCACAGACTAATTAATTTACTATTATAGCACCTGTTCCAGAATAGATAGGGCTGGAAAGGCAAACAGTCCCTGGGCACAGTGGTAGGCTCACTGGTAAATGGATTTGAGCTGATTATATTAAGCTGATGCTTTGATCATCTAAAGGCGTTAAAATGGAAATATGTTTTTGCTGGCTGTTGGCCTCCATGTGAGTGCAGCTTGTATTATAAGTGAGCAGTAAGGAAAAAGCTGTTTTGGGCTCAAGCAAATAGCTTTCTAAAAGTGCACAAGAAAAGTGCACTCCCCCACATTTCAAATTCAGGAATATTAACACACAGGATCATTTGCACTTGAAGCATTTCCTTAGATATTTCAGTATTTTGCTCATATTCTACTAAGTCATCAGTATGAAACCCTAGAAACCCATCCATTTTCCATCATCCATAAGGTGTCAATACATATTCTTGCCCTTGATTAAAGCACGTTTTGTGTCTTTAAGGAGTGGAATGATAATTGTAGGAAATAGATGTAACCTCTTCAGTAAAATCTTGGCAAACTGTTCAATTAAATGCTGATCGAATGGTAACATGAATGGCAAATCCTTGTGTAAACATTGCTGGGTAGTAAGTGGATTTACAATGTGTTAATCTGTACTCACTTTCACTTTATTGCCATTTGGATTCCCAGAAGGATTAGCTGTAATTTTATTGGCCCTATGAGGCTATACTGTTATATCCCTTTTCAAATCAAGTCAGTGATTTTTTTTGATTTTTTTTATTTTTTTTTATTATTTATTTAACAAGCAGAGATCCTATAAGCTGTAGGGTAAAATTAATTGACCCTTGCCATTGTAAGGTTAAAAGTGTGTGTAATTAAGGTCCTGTTAAATAATGCTTTCTTTAAAGCAGCAGCAAAATTACAGCAAGCTATATCAAAACTAAATAGCGTATATAGTATTAATGCACTAGGCTAAATTATTCTCTCCATCAAAATTGCAAAAATGTTTCCAAATGTATACATTATTTTAAAAGCAAATTTACATATTTTAACAACATGGTACTCGCCCTGATGGATTAATAAAATACAGTGCAACTTGTGTTGTGCAGCTTGTTTAAGAAAAATTGTCTCCTAAAGCAGTTTGTTGAGTTAGTTGACATTATTTGCAACAAATAGCCAAAAGAGAAAGGAGAATCGTAAAGCAGTAATAGAAGTATATTGATAGCTAAAAATTCAGTGCTTCTTGAGAATCAGTAAAGTAAGACAAGAAAGCTATTTAAACGTTCAAGGGGAAGGATCTTGCACCAGCCACTTTGGTGTACTGGGTCGTGGGATGAAGGAGGCTGATTTCATAAGGGAATGGAGTCTGGGATGGTGGCTGTGACTATTTCACAACAGATCAGACTGATTTCCAGTGCCAGCGTGTTACTGTAATGCACAGTTAACTTTCTAGTTAGTACTTGGGGCTCTGTGTTTTCATGTTAAATTCTGCACTGAAGTATGGTAAATGGTATGCTGCACCAGGCAAAAGAAGCCAAACCTAAATCTTGGTATAGGTTGTTAATTGAAACTGAATGCCAAAATTTGGGGTTAATGTTAACACTTCCTTCGTTAGGACTTGATGACTCCAATTATTATACTTGAATCAATGGCAAAGCTTCTTAGAATTCAGGGGGAAAAGGTCTACATTTTCCAAGATGATAGAATAATTGAAAAATTAGCTTAAAGGCATATTTTTAAAAATTGGTAGGATATTATTAGTAACTTTTTCCTAAAACAAAACAAAGCAAACCTCAAATTAATTCCATTTTGAACCATACATTCTGTTCCAGGATGTATTTTCCTCTTATTTTTTGTGTTATTTTTTGAGATAAAGATGACTATTTGAAGATCTACAAGCACCTTTCTATAAATATTTGTCCTGAAAATAGGTAGCAGCCCGTTTTTTAAAACAGATAAATTCTGAAAGAAAAATGCTAAAATATTCCCAGAGAGTCATCAGATAGTTGGCTATAGGGTAGATGATAAAATCTGGACTCTAAATTTGGTGCTCTAATCTCAAACCACACTGTTCTGGAAGTGGGAACCAAGGGTAAATACTGGGAAACTGATCAAGCTTTGACAGCTCATGAGATACAAAAAAACCTGGAGTATGGAAAAGAAAGGGTACAACAAATTCTTTAGAACGCAGGGTAGTGTACTGTAAGATTTTCATCAAGTAAGATTAAAGCTATTTTCCATGTGCTTCTATTTTGCCATATTTTTTTTCAACTTTGAGCAACGAGATGCTGCAAGAGAACAACTACAATAAGTAATTTAAAATAAAGATAAAAGAACTAAAAGGCCTAATTACTGTGCAAAGAATGCATCTATTAAATCTGGAGACTGATTTCTCAGTTAAAAGTGCTCATAAAGATCACTGAAATGCATGAAACTCTCAGAACTTTGACAATAAAATTGCTTCCTGTACCTGTAGATCTGGTTAATTCGCTAAAGATGGAACTCTAGTGAATATATAGATTTGTATGTGCATCACTTAGCTAACATAAAACCTATTCCTACCAAGCGTCCTTCTTCCCTTTGTTTTTCCTTCCCTCCTTCCTCAAGTTTTAAATCATCTTTAAAAAAAAAAAAAAAAATTAATCTCCTCAAAAAAAGAGAACAAGTCAAGTGACTCTCCATCTGTCTCGGCTGATACACTAAGAAAAAAGGAGATTGATCCATACTTACTTTCCATTTGCTACAGATGGCTTCCAAGCCCCATTCCACTTCAGTTTTTGGCATGTTGTTTCTGCTGTTGGTAGTTGCCTCATTTCTTCTTTTTGCTGATCAGCAGCGTCTTCTGAGCAGCTCCTCAATAGGCAGAGGAGAAGGAATGTCCCTGTCAGCGTGAAATGTTTGTGCTACACTTTAGGGTCCTAAAAATAGCAGGAGATTGAGCTGCTTTTTAAAAACCCAGAAGTAGGCTCTTCAGATCATCAATCTTCCAAATAAATAGGGAGATTTTTATCAGATATATGATGATTAGAACCAGCCAGTTGATAGACTGCCAAAACAATAAACCATAGAAAACTAGAAATAGGCACAAACTCCAGACTATAGGCCTTTCTCTGTTATGATGAAGAACATTTCCAGAAATTTTAAAGCTTCTGTTTTCACAAAGAGAATAATTTTTTTTAATCTGGTCTCCATAGCTGAAAGTATACCTTTCAAAAACAGTTTGTGAAAGAGAAAACAAAATGAGGACAATGCTCAGGGCAAAATGACTGATAGAGACTTGGCAAATGAAGACATCTGGTGAAGGCAATGCATGTATTTTTAGACTGGGTTTTTCTAAACCACTTAATAACCACTACAGTTGTGAAGTCAGCAGGTATTAAGTTGTTAGTGCTCTGGGTTTTTTGGTTTTGTTTTTGGTTTGGGTTTTTTTTTTTAAATTCTGCTGATGCCATTTGATTAAAACAAGGAGTGACAGGTGACTGAGAGCGCTTGTTATGAAGATTTCCAGTGGATTGTCTTAAAGATGCTGAAGCAAAAAGTCAGTTAAATTTACTTAAAACTTTCTGCAATGCTCATAGCCTTTCGTGCCATCATGTACAAATCAAGAAAGTACTTTCAAAACTATCCAATAATATGCCTAAATAGCATTTTTCATTTCATATGGTGCGAAGCGCTCTTAGTACAGATGAAGCAATTTTTCTGAAAGTGGTGAAGAACTAGGAAGCTGGGCATGTGGAAGATATTTATTTGTCATGGTTTATCAAAGAAACCTGGCTCTGGCTGGTGTTTGTTTTCAGTTATGTGTGCACTGAGCAAGAAGAATGGAGAGGAACCGCATTTGCAGACACTGCATCTCTCCAGCTAGTTAGGAGGCTTAGAATCTGTTTGTGTATTAATTTTAAACAGATGATTCTCAATCACCTCAGTCCTAAGCAGAGGATGGAATATTTTAAAGTCCAAACTGATTTTTATAAAGCTTCCTTATTTTGTAAATCAGAAGCTGTTTACTGAATAGTATTAGGCCAAGCTCTTGCTTCACTATATCTTATTATGGTATTTGAAGTTACAGCAGTCTTTGCGAATTGATACTCTGGAGGCTGTTTGCAGTTTTTTATTAACGTGAATTAGTACTGATTAGCAAACTTTATTAAAAATGGGTTCATATTCAACCGGTATTCCATGACACTCACACTTTAAAACGCACAACGCTGTCTCTGGGGTCTTTTTCTGATGTATGTACTGGATGCATAGTGTTATAACTCTTACTCTGTTTTGATATTTATTACACAATTACCTTCAGTGCAATTACTTTGTGCTGATTAAAAGCACTGTTCAAACTTTAAAAAGCAGGAATTTTTTAATATCTTTTTCATATATGAACTCGATGCTGTTTAAAGGCCAGCCTATTTGAACGCTGGGATCGGTGGTTAGAAACAGAAAGGGCCGCCAAGCAGGGGCAGTGGGGATTGTCAGCCCAACAACCTTGTTAATAGCAGGACAATACCTGTCTATTCCCTGGTTACCAGTGGAGTTCCCCTTGCAGGCTGTCGATGTACATTGCTACCCTGCTAATGTAAAAAACGAACTTAGTCCCTAACAGTTTTGGATGCTGGTATGAAAAGGTGAAAAAAAAAAAATCACGGTAAAGCTACTTAAGAAAGGTATTAATTTATATTAATATTAGAATGGAAGAAGAAAGGAGCTGGACAATTGGGATTCTAACGCATGTCTGTCTGTACCGTTAAAAGACAACCAGCCAGACTGTACTGAGCAGCAGATGAATATGGAAAATGTTTCATACTTCCATTTAAACATTATGGCACAGAGAGAAAGCTGCATCTTTTCTCGGTGAAGGTAGACACAAATGTGCTACCTGTGAAATTATACCACTTAGAAGTTTAGTTATTAAGCAGGAATATACTGTTGGCATCACTCTGGTTCTGCTTGGTGAGAGCTGTATAAAAGTGTATTTCATTCTCTGAAACAGTAAGAACCAAGACAGTTGGGTTTTGTGTAGTTCTATTAATAATATAGTAAGCGTCAAACAAAAAATATTTTCTGAGAAGTACGAGCTATGGGAATTATATTAATCTCCTAAACTGGAACTGTAGAGGCTTAGAAGGCTTAAATCAAGGGCATCCAAATTTTGCCCAACGGAGGGCTGTGTTGGCATCTTGTCTGGAGCTTGAGGGTTGAATCTCATTGATTATTGCCGGCCTCCTCTTTAACACGGAGCTGCAGCTAATGGAAATAAGTCCAAAACTAGAGAGTAAAAAATTCCCTCTACCTGCACTAGAGTTTGGGGGGTTTGGTATTAAAATGACTGTCTATGCTGCAGAAAGCGCTGTTACTCTTCACCCCTCAGTAGTTTTCACGGTCACTGATTTCGGGATATACTAGCTTGGAATCTAAGATTCAAGCTGGTTTCTTTCTGTCTAATGTGTGTCAACAACAGTAATGCAGTCTCTGCATGCAAAAATGAGGTGATTTAATTTAACCTGTGCCTGTCATTTCTCTTATAGAACCCGCTTCAAATTGTGAAGATTTGGTTTCTAGTGACCAATTCTGACAATGCATAAAGTATCATGTAACAAGTCACCAATAACAAATTAACAGAGAAACTTGCTTTAATTTTAAGCATTGCCTTTAGTAAGTTTCTTTTTTCCCTTCTTGCTGGACACTTTTAACAGTAATATCATGCAAGGGGCATCTTGCAATTACAATATACTAGTGCGTATCTTGAACTCCACTCCACGACTTTTGTATTGTACCTGAGAGTTCACAAAGACATGTTCATTTAAACAGAAGTATCATTTTCTTCCTGGCTATTTCCGTAAGATAATTTTCGTGCCATTCCATGTTCACCTATTGAGATCTATAAAACCATGATTTGAACAATGTCCAAAGTGTTCCGTATTCAAATAAGAACAGCTATAGTAACACATTCAGACTGTGGGACAATGGGAAGAGAGTTTCTCTTTCCTGTCTCTCATATCATTATCTCTACCACAACCTTAGCGTGGTTTTTTGATAGCTTAAGTATGAATTTGTAACTATGAAGCTTTTACAGCTTTTGGCAATTTCTTTTGGTTTTGGTTCCACGGAAACACATTTAGCTTGTTGTACATGTACCAATTTACACCATATCTCAGGTTACATCTGTTTAATACATTCATAAATAAGTTTGCTTTACTTAGAGCAGTAATTTGGATTCTTGAGGGCTCCAAGAAGAATTTTATTGCAGGTAAGTAGGAAGCATGTTCTGGTCAAACATTAGAACGTGTGGATATGAGTATTTGATCAATCCACCACTCTGCATCTTGCATTTGTTATTCTTTTCAGTGATACAACATTTTTGTTGTATCTTTTACATTAAATGAAAAATACATTTACAGTGACCATTACTCTGAAGCTTAGATACTAAACAAATGGGGCAATAGAGATAGATGCATTGAAGTAATTCCACAGACAGTAACTTTTTATTTCTACAAGATTTTTCTCTTTGTTTTTGGTAGGTGGAAAGAAAAGGAGGTGCATATCAAATAGCTGTTTAAGATAAAGGGATGATATAAATAGATGGGTAGGGGAAACATGTATTTTATTTCAAATGGAAAAAAGTTGCTTTATGTGCAGGTGGATTGCAGAAGGTTTCCCTCTTCTGAAGCCCATCTGGGAAGTTAGTTTAGCTCTATTGATGTTTAAGACTTCTTTCATCACAACCACATGCCAAGACAATAAGTAATTGAACTGCGTGTTTTGCCTTTTTAAAAAGGTGTAATCTCCTTCTGAAGTGTAGAGAGATGTTTAGCAGGATTTTTCTAATTTATCTGTCACTGCACCATGCAGGCGAGGTTCCAAGCCTAGACTGCAGTATCTCTTTATCATCTCTTTGATGAACACCTGTTTCTGGTGTACAAATGTGTATCTGCTGAGATGCAAAATTGAAATAATTTTAACAGTATAAGAATAATTAGGAATCTTTTTTTTTAAAGGTCCACCTGTTCAAAATACTGGTTTGTTTATTTCTACATTACATATAACAGACACACATGTTTAGCAATTAAGATTGCATAGGTTTCATTTTTCTGTAATGTTTTAACCTAAAAATGGATTTATTTGTAATTCTTTAAAAAAAACAGAAGCTTGGAAATGAAAAAAAAAAGGGGGTGTATTTAGGCATAGGTTACAATTTGCGTAGTTTTTAACGTAGCTATTAAAAGAATAAATACTGCATTTTAAAATAATAGATGTCTGTATAGATCTAGTTCATAAAAATCCCTCACAAAGCAAATGCTATAGATTTTTTAAATTGTTCGATAAACATAGTTCCATTTAAATAGATTATATTTTAAGCATGGATCCTTCATTCATTGATTTATTTTATAGCTTAAAATGTAAAGAATTATATTTTTTATAATAAATGGAATCATAAATCCTAATAATTTGCTCCTTCTAATTTTTTGTACTATTTATTAGAGAACAACTGAATCAGTTTTAAAAACTGATATTTCAAATAAAAAATATATATTCATATATAAATGCAAAAATACATCCCTTAGTTCATAACTTATGTTGCTTTACTATAGACTTGCATGCCTTCATCAGTATGGAGACATTCTGAAGGCTGGTTAAAGACTGTTGTCAGTAATTTATCAACATCAAGATGGGGTGTATATTTACAATTACGATGTAATTCTTAAAGTCTGTTACCGTTTTCTGTATTTCCTAATTTAATTTCAAAGTGAGAACTGAAGTATATATAAAGTTGATAAGCATAAATTTTTCAATAGATAATACTTTTTAAAAATACATGAAGTAAACAAAATATAATTAATTGAGGAAGAGAGGAAATCTCATATATATGTAGTTTTATTTTTGTTAGTACTGTTTCTAAGTCACTGAGGATGTTAGGGAGTAATGTTCACAGACGAGTGGGACTAGTTGTTGATCCTTAAATAAATCTCCATATCTTTCATATTTTAGTCAAATTATCTAACTCAGTTGAAGAGATTTCCTACTAATTTCTACTTCTGTCATGAATGCTTTTGCCGCTATTGATCTCATGTAACCTTTCATAGAAGGTTATTCCATTGTTTAGGGAACAATGGAATAAAACTCACTATTAACTATAATGAACCCTATGAATGGTAGTTAAGAATTCTGGAAGTTTCCATTATAACACCTTGCTTTCATCTGCTTCAAACTTGCAAAGCTTCAACCATTTAAGAAGTTTTGCTCAACTAGTTTCTGCTTGAAGCCTATGATGTTTTATGGTGTATTTGAAAGTTGAAATAAAATCTCTCCAGCCATTTCGTAGATGGAGGTAGTGGACACAAAATACTTTTTAATTCTTCAATATGTAGAGGGAAATACAATACTAAGAATTGGTTTTGACTGGGTTGTAAAGGAAGAGGTTGAAATATGGGCACAATCATCTGTAAATGAGCACTTTGGCTTAACTTGGAGAAATAACTTAAGGGAAAAATTTAAGATTCAAAGTTGGGGTTTTTTGAAAAATGTTTTTTTTCTGTATCCTAAGGTTTTTATGAAGCTTTATGAAGTGCTGTGTTTGAAAGATAAAACAAATTTCTTTTCTCATGGAAGTCTAGACCCTTTCTTGTTTTGAGATGTGCTTTTTGGTCCGTGTGTCCTTCAGTCTCATGACTTAATTTTTTTTCCTGAAAGTCATGTTTATGACAAGTTATTTATGTCAAATTAATGAACCGTACCTGAACTGACTACTCTCTGTTTCTTACTTTGCATATCTGTCACTCGTGTTGCCATAGCAAGCTAATAGTTACAGGACCAGAGTGAACACGTAACAATGGCAAAGGCTACTAAAAGACTTAATTTTATATAGGATGGAATAGGAACATACTGGAGTAAAGAAAATGCATTATCTTTATCTTTCCTTCATACTTTGAACCTATTCTAGTTGTTTACTGTAGCACTACAGCACTGAAATAAGAAAAATAGTTAAGACACTGACCTGGAAGGAGAAGTACCGAACTGATTTAAGGGGGTTTTAAAATAAATAAATAAATGAGACAGGAGATTCAGTAGCACTTAAATATTTTAGCAGATACACTTATTTCACTAAGTTATTTGCTCATTAAAAAATATCTGAAATACTTTAAAAATACATATTAAATAATTTTTTTATTTTTCACTTTGAATTTACTACATTGCCTTTTACATTTGATTGAATACATTTCAAGAATCTCAAAATCAAAGCAAAATGTATGATATATGATCAAATATTAACATTTTATTTTCATGGTAACGTAAAAATAGTGAGGGGAAAAAAGTTGCCAGAAAGCCGGACAAGAAGTTATTTGTCCAGCTCATGATGCAAGTAATGTAGAGTAGATAAAAATTATTGAATTAAGAAAAAAAATTCAGCTACGATTATAACATGGTCTAGAGAAACATACAAAAAAGGGAGGGCCATTTATTTTTTTAATATTTCTATATTCCTTAGTTCATGCTATTCTATGTGTTTTAAGCTTTCATTTAACAGTAAATTTCTGGTTTTTTCCTATTGTCGTGATACAGATGTCACAGTGCAGACAGACACCCTGTCAGGCTGAATCCAGTCTTGCAGAAAGGTGTCTCTAGACAAACAATAACAGCAGCAAAAGTGGGACTGCCATGTTCCTACATCACGTTCTCTACAATGAGTACTTCACAGTCTAGTTGCAACCATTTACAGTCAAACCTAATTAAACACAGGCACGTTTTTCTTTCTACTGAAAGCAAACAACCCACGTATAATGGTTATATTGTTAACTTTAATAAAAAGCTGCAGATTGTGAAGGGTGAGATTCCAACAGCAAGGTTAAGTCGGTGATGTATGTACATAGAGTTTTGGATTCAGTGTGTTGCTTGCCAGTTCGGCTAGTTAGAAAATAGAAATGAATGTTTTGAAATTTTTTTTTTTTACACCTTTCCCCTGCCTTTTTCCCATTTTTACACTTAGGTAATACAATGAATGATGCTCTCTTTCCTAAGGAAATCTGACTTACTTGTTGAAACTGAGTATATGTGTGTATCTTAAAGTATACGAGTATACAGAATTTAGTGGAAAGAAAGGGATTATGAACATTATGTCAATGTTGAAACATTGACATTTTCTTTGTGAACAGATGAAAAAAGTTTCAGAAAAAGTGGAAAAAGTATATCATGTCAAACAAGATTTTCTCGGGGGGGCAGGGGGAGTCGTAATCGGTGCCATTTTAAAACTTTGCATTCTAAAGGCAAGATCTAAACATGAAGCAAACTTGATCATTGTTATTGAGGAGACTTTTTCATTTGGTGCTTATTGGCCACAGCCGTATATTCTTTACTTGTGCAAGGCTACATGAAATGAGTACGTGAATGAAGACACTGGTTTCACTGAATGCAGGATGAAGTCTCACTCATGTTTGAGATCAAGCTAGCAAGGTAAAATGCTTAGTGTACATTGGCCTAGTTGTTTTTAGGGTTTTCTGTTCCATAATGTCTTCTCTACTTTCTTCTCCACTTAGTTCTGATCATTTAAGTAGGATCACTTATCCTGTTGGATGCTCAGTCTAGGATGGATTTGCAACACAGTGTTTACTCCTGACTTTTTTGTAATTGCTGAAAATCAGCTCATATTTATTGATGCACAGAGAGATGCCCATTCGGGTTTATTTTAGGTGGAGTGATATCTCCTTTTTCCTGTGGTCCTATATGCAGAAATTCTACACAATACTTTTCTCATTAGGAATTTATGGAACTAGTTCAAATATAATAACTAAGGGAATTTTTACATCTAACTGAAACTCTTTCTTTCTTACTCATAGGCCATTATAAATTTGGAACCTGAAATGACCGGTGAAAGTAACCATCCATTTAAGTCATCCTTTATGTGTAGTTTGTTGAACACAATATCCCCTTTATTTCTTTTACGTGGGCCATGGAAATTCACTTTTTTTTAACCCTTCTACTTGTATTTTATTTTCTAAACCTTTGAATACTGTCACTGTCCAATCATGTCTTCTTTGAGGTCTAAGCATTAGCGATTCCTGTAAACAACAGTGACTACCTGTATTTCTGTCTGTGTTTCCTTCTCTAATCTTTTCATCCTAATTGTCATGTCATCAGACATATCTAGAAAATATACACTAATTTACCAGACCAATTAAGGTAATCTTTACTTTCTAATCCATATGAAAATGCAAGGCCTGGCTTCAGTAACACATTCTGTTAAGCTGTAGTTGCTCTAAATATAAGTTATGTTCTTGGGACAGTTTTAAGAAGTGTAAGGATGATCAGAAAGCTTACAACGGCTACTAAAAGCTAAAACTTCATTATCAGAAACTTGAAACCTGTTATAAGAATTATTAGTATTTTTATTATAGCGGTGTCTGAAGCTCTAGCTATTGGCCCAGACTCTTTTTATTATAACATAAGGTACAAATATAGAAGAAAAAGATAGACCCTGACCTGAAGAACTTATAGTCATAGGAGAATCATGAACAGAGAGAGAATGAGGGTGTCAGAAGTCTTTCATTAGAGTGATTGAGAAAAATGATGCATTTGGGGAGGTGTCAAAGGGGAGGCATTAAGAGATATTAGAGACACCAGTTGTAGTTCGAAGAATGGTTTAAAGTAGGGAGAAAAAGGCAACCTTGAACTTATTTCTGAGAAAAGCTTTTATAGTAAACCTTTGAGCACTATGAAATTCAGTGGACACTAAGTCTATGCAGTTGAACTAAGGACACAGTCTTTCAAAAGAGTCATCTGCTCATTATTCTTTGCCAAGTTGTTTTTGAGAAGACCAAGATTTCAGAGTAGATGAAAAATTTCTTTTTTTCACTGCCATACCAAAATATGAATATATATAGATGATCTCTATGCTTTCAGTTATCTTAAAATATTCTATCAGAGTTTTATACATACTATAGAAACCCTGTGTGGATGTTGATGAACCCTGATTTGAATTTTGTACAGTTTTTATATTGATTCATGGAAGATGCTTATAAAGCATCATTTATAACCTTGTGGCTTTCAGTGTTTCAGCGCTTTTGATGATACTGTAGAGACATTCTGGTGAAAAGGGATAGATACTGTCAACTGATGATTGGAAAGCTTTTTTTGAGTTATAAAATCATCAAGAAAATGTGTAAATATTAAAAGGAAATCTACTTGCTCATAAACCTTTGGGAAATTGTCATGTTGTCAATTATTATTGTATACTGTCAAATGTGGTCATACTGTCAATTGTCTTAAAGCTTTGGTAGTTGTCAGAAGCTAAGTGATGACGTACTTCAGATTACTGTGTCTGTTGTGTGGGAGGTTGGAGGTACCTCCAGGAGGCTCTTCTGAATGTCTCTGCATTCCTCCTGATTCTTTCCATCTTCTCTTGCTGGCTTCCAGACCTTCCTAGCCTTCTGGACAAGCACAGAGAATCTGTGCTTCACCTGGACCTTTTATGCTATCTCTTTCGTACAGTGCACAGTGCTGACAGCAGAAATAATAGGAAAAAAAGACCTAATACTGAAATAAAGTATTTTATTAATTGTTTCCTGTTGGTGATTAGAATCTAACTTAACAGAACACTTTGCCCAACTGCTTTTTATATAGGTCTTATTGTTTATAGTCACCTTTGTAAATTTGTATTCAACTGATGGTGCTTTGAGTGAGAAGGTTCACTTCTTTACCTGGTTCCTGCAGATAACAAAGAAAAGGAACATAAAATTTATATAGATTTCTTTTTTAACCTTTTTGTTGCCTTCCATGTATCCCCTTTTCTCTGAGGACTGAAAGAGGAGGTTGCAATTGGTTTTCTCCTATCTGCACTCATGCAACCTTGTTTCATGGGTCACAGACTTGTTAATCTGGGTCCGAAAGGGCAAAAGGAACAAAGAATGGGTGTTGGGCCTGGGACTTAAGCAGGCTACCTGCTTTAAACTGGAAAAAAGATGGAGTAGTCCAGTAAACTTTATTTCTACATCTTTTTTTAAAAGCCACATAGAAAAGAGTGGAACAGAAAACTGGAATCTCAGCAAAATGAAATATATTGCAGGAAATACCAGCCTTCCTCTTCGTAGAAAAACTGTTAAAAAACTGTCAGCTATTTTTAAATATTTTTTTCAGTTTTTAAATTAAAATTGACTTTTTTTTCCAAGTAGCATGAAGAAAATAATTTATTCAGTACTGCTTACAGTTGCCTGTTCTTTAATAGTGAAAAAAGATGGGCTGCAGAGGGAGGCAGAATCAGACAGTAGCTCATGCTGTGAAAGACAATTAGGGAGGAACCTATGCTGGATGCATAATCAGTTACTCAGTAAGGTGAAAGGCCAGAAGGCCTCCAGCAGAGAGGCCACCAGTATGAGGTGTGAGGGGTCCAAAAAGAAGTCCCCCTTCCATAGAGATGGGTTGCATGGCTTGAGATAATCTGTCAGAAATCCATCACAGATGAAGATATGCTGAAGAAGTGGGCTTTTGTAAAAGAAAAGAGGAAATAAAGGTGCAGAAAAAGACCTTTAAATATTATCCCTTTTCTCCAGTGGAAGGATGAGGGGCTATTCCCAGCATTTGGGAGCTCCAGTCAACCAGGTCTGGAGTCTTTGTGTTTTTAAGTCAGGAGAAAGAGTAGGCTCAACCAGTTTAGTGCCTGCAACGGTTCCCTATCCAAATCAAATTAGCTATTACTTGGGCAATGATAATGGAAAATCTTGACTTAAGTCTGAGTACTAACTAATTAAAATTTGGAGACTGGGCTCTGTATTGGGAGAAAAATATAATAAAGCAGGGAATTAACTTGCTTAGTTTAATCTTATTTCTGATACAGTCAGTGTAGTTTGTATTAGATCTTAGCAGGATCAAAAAGCATTTTAGAACTGAGGCTATACAAGAGTTTTCCTGCTATGAAAACTTGCTTGACTGAACAAGTTAAAATTATTCAGTATATGCATTCGTATCTGTTATATACTGACATGTATCTTTATTACCAAAACAGGCTAACTGTTTTCTGCCAGTCAGAAGTATGAAAACTACCCAGATTCCTGGTAAATACTGTCAGAAAATAATTACACATCACATTGTGTGGTATGGTAGTTAAATGCTTCTGTTTACTAGGATCATATCCAGTGATCTGAAAGATTAAATCTGATTTTTAAAACTTTCTGGAATAAAATGTGTGGACCCAAACACTTCTCCTTTGAGATTATAGGATGATGTGTGAACTGCTTATTCAGTTCAAGTTTTTCCAAGTGCTCAGTAGAAGTGTGGATTCCTTTTATCCTGATTATTTGAACACAGATAAGGCAAAACACTCCAACCATGTGATGTCTAACTTTTTCTTCCTTATCTCTATTGCATTAAAGTAGTGGGTCAACTTAGAGAATCTGTATCTAAACATCTCCAGTGCTGAAATGCAGACCTGGGACTACTGAAATTGTCATTGGGATGCCTCCTAGCTTTTTGGACATCCCTAATTTACGCATACTGTGTTCGTTAGAGCTAACAATCTACTTCTAAGTGAACTCTTTAGAATCCCAGAAGCATCTGGGCTATTGCACTGCTCCAAGCACTGTAGTATATCTTTTAGGTGCTACTGAGACTTAACAATAATGATACTGATGTTTTGCAGCCTGAGTAGCTTGAACTCATCTTGAAGTGTAAGCTGAAACAAGGTCAGAAAGATCCGGAGACTCAGCAGGCTGTGGCAGATATTGGTCATAGTATTGTGGGAAACGGTTCCAGTTTAAGCAAAACAAATCCTCTAAAGCTAGAGAAATAATCATTAACTCTTTTGTGACACAGGATTTCTTTGGTTCAGAAGATATCATCTTCTATTATCCCCGCCTTAGGGTTTCAAGAGGGCAGAAATACACATGGTACTTGCTCTGCCACCTTAAACTTTGACTGAGGGAGGCAAGGGAAATGCTTAGAGCAGAGTCATGGGAGGGCAAGGTTTTAAATAAAAATTGCATTGCAACACAATGCAACTCTTCAGGAGTATGTATCCTGTACAATACAATCCCTGTCCCTGAAATCTTCAAGGTGACCTCCCACTTGTGTTGGAAAAAAAAGTCTTTGGGAGGGACCACCCGGCTAGGAACTGGAGCTGTAAGTGTTGCCTTGTAGGTCTAGTAGAGTTCAGGAATGTCCCTGTTTAGATTGCTTTGTATTTTTTGTTTTAATTGTTCTCTCGGCTCTGAATGAAAAAATGAACAATAATAGAGCTGTGTGAGATTGAAATATATGAATCCATAATAATTTCCCTTGGCTTTCAGGAAAGCTAAAGAGTAAATATCAAACCGCTCAGAATTAGTGATCTCTAAGTCTTCTGTCTCTTCTGACCCTTTTTAATTCTAGCCTTACATTGTAGGTGCCACATTGCTACAAAGCAGCATTTAAAATGATCTGAGAGCTATTGTGGTAGTTTTGGGTCATCAGCTAGAGAGAGATACTTTAGGCCAGCAATTGTTCATTCTCCTTTTCTGTCTCCTAATTTTCTTTCATTTTTGTACATGTTTTTGTGTCTTTTGTACAGTAGGTTTGCTCAAGGTTTATAGCTTGTTATTGTCTCATTTGCTCTCATTATATCAAACTTAAATAAAAATTAAGAACAGGATGCTAAACAAAAATAAACCAATTCCGTTGTGAAAGTAACCCAGGAAAACTTGTTTCACTGGTTCAGGTTATAATAGAAACTAATATTTTACTCTCATTAATGATAAACCTTCTGTAGTGCTTTGTGGTAATTTTTGTGAGGGTAAGTTAAAAACAAAGGTGAACAACTTAAGTCTAAACATCTTCTGCAGTCATGCTAATGACAGGCCTCCTGTTATAGTTTATGGTATTTTCAGAGCAAATAGGCTAATGGCAGACATGCCTGTTGAAAGCTAAGGTCTCCTATGAAAATGTGTTAGCATTGGCATCTCCTCAATTTAAATACTATGCATTCTGCTGTATTTTCTGCATTTAAAGAAAGTCAGATTCTCTTCCCCCCTGCCTTCAATGCAGTCAGCATCTCTTTAATTTTTTCCAATAATATTGCAGTACTTCACTACTCATTTTAAAGATAGATGGATTTTTTTTTCTCATAAAGAAGAACATTGTGGGGTAAAAAAACCCGCTGGATGTGATTTCAAAAAATGTCAAAATATGTCAAACGCAGAAACCACTCAAGGGTTTCATTAACTGAAGCTTTGGTGATAAGTGTCATCTTGTCAAAGACCCACCCATCTCTCCCAATACATTACCAAATGTACTAATTTCCTTGCTGAGCTTGATGTTTATTGTATAGCTGAAATTGAAAATGGTCGGTAATGGAGTGAGCTTCAATCCAAGACCAATTCTGAATCTAAATTACTTGCTTCTTTCAATAGCATTGACAGAGGAGAGCTTTGTGCACCTTGTACCTAATCAACCCTTACTGTGACCCTAAATTCAGCAGTCTTCAGAGATTAATAATAAAATCCTCAGTTCAAACAAGTATTTGCCCTGAACAAGTTGCCCATTTCTTATGCTGAAAATGAAAGAATGTGACATTTTTTTAAAGCTCTGCATGTTGTAGACCCTCACTAATTTTTGATCTTTGACCTAAGGAGGCAGTTTTATGAGTAGAAATCCCATGTAGACCTGAGGAGTGTGTTCTTAAAGAACACATTTTTTGGAATCAATAATTTAAATTTTATTTTGTTTTAAAATAGGAATTAAAAGATGACATCTGTTTACAGGTGTGAAATACATGCTGGAGGGTATTTTTGTCCAAAATCGATTCTACTTCTGTAGAAGTACAAATAACGAAGAGTAATGTATTAAGAAAAGTATAGGTAATTTAATTTTATTTCTTTTATAGCTTACAAAACCTTTACAAGCTAGTGATTTGCCCCGTTTCAATATTTTTCACCAGGTTACAAAAGAGAGAGAGCCATTGTATCTTGCCTTTGCTTCATCTATCCCACAGATGGTGCAGGTCATCATACAGAGTACTTGCTTGCTAATTTGGAATCTGAATTTAAATATTTTGAGACATTTAGACAATTTAGAGGGAAAGTTGGCTCTACAGAAATCAACAGGAAAAAGTCCTAACTGGAAAAGGAAAACAATGACACAATCTGTTGAGGCAGAATGAAATTCCCTTTTGTTTAGCAATATCCAATTTCAGTGGAGGAGACCATGCCATGGTCTTTAGTAGGTGGAAAATGCAGGCTGCAGGCAGTTTAGGAAGCCGACTTTTCTGGGTGCTTTAGGTGAAATCTGAGAGTATGATGAAGGAGATGACCAGATGATGTTCCAATACAGGTAAGTACGCTGATTTCCTTCAGTAGAGGGCAGTAGTGAGGTAGGTGAGATAGTCATTAGTGTTTGTCTACTAATTTTGTGTGGAAAAAAGTAAGTGAAATTTGAGAGATTAACTGTTCCTTATATAACTATTTGCTTGCATCAGCTGGTGGATTTGTCAGTGAAGCTGTGTAGGACATCGTTCAGCGTACATTTTTGCAGTCCTTCATTTTTCCCAGCATGTGTTTTCCACCCCATCTTTTGTTTGTAGCCCTTGGCCACCATGTCCTTCCTGCAGCCAGCGGGCCCCTGCCCAACTCTCTTGGAGTGGTTGGTTGTGGGAGAGCAGCTGAGTTATGGTGCACAGTCCCAATTCCTCTGGAGATCAGAAAGAGCTAGTTTCAATGAGATCACGAGTCCTGAACCCAGTGAACCATATTAAATGGATCTTTGCTGTAAAAAGATCCAAAGATCAAAGCAGCAATAATATATTGTAGCTGAAGCTAGTTAGGATGGTTGGGATGTGTTAACATTCTTTCACGCTCAAACTAATGACAGGGGATTCTGTAAATGTAATTTATATGTAATAAGCAACAGTAAGCATGTCCTGGATCACACTTTTTATTTCAAGTCTTATCAAGACCTTGGAAAAAGTTACAGGCTTTTGTTCCCCAGCTTTCACATTGGGATATATCGAGGGGAAAGTTTGGTTATGGTGAGTTGAAGACACTACTAACCCATTAATCTAGAAACCCGATGACCGATTCACATTACTGATGGGTCCCCCCAGCCCTTGTAATTAGTATTTGCAGTTCTGGGCCCTATTTCTTTAACTTATATTGATATAAACTAGATTTAGACTGGCCCATCATAGTTATACTCCTGTTAGGTCTAGTGTAAACACAGCAGTAACGCTAAAACTTTTCTGTCACTGTCAAATGGTGCAGCACACAGAGACACATGGCGAGGCGCTTACATCCATGCAGGGTGACTGCGGAATACTACTGAATCAGAATCGCTACTTGGCAGCGCTTCTGACAGTCTTTCTTGCACTTTGCAAAGATTTAAATGAGTAGATAGAAGATGATGGGAAAACAGGAAAAATTCACTACATGCTGAGAATCTCAGATTATGGGTAAATTTTTAAGATCATCTTGAATATTCATTTCAATAAAGAGAAGAGGTTGTTTTCCTGCACATAACAGTGAGCATAGAAAGAAATATGCCTGCTTATCATTCATTCATCTCATCTGTAAAATAGAAACTTGCTTCCTGTGCAGAATTAAACAATTATTTAATGTTTATAAAACACTTCTGGCGAGAGTAAAAGGTAGCTATAAAATTAGGAATAGTTGTTAATAATCAAGTACAGCAGTCTTGTCTCTTCTACTGCTCTTCACTGAATCTCAGCACTTTACTCTCAATATTATGTCTATAGTCCATGGAAATAATTTACAAAAAGGAGCAAATAGATTGCACTGAAAATGGTCTTATATTCTTTCTTATGTACTGCTCCTGTACTGGATCACTAATAATCTGGAGTAATTTCTGAGAAAGCATCAATACTTGCATCATTTCTTCTCAGAATTATGTGCATAACCAATATTGTTACTGGTTTAGGGCACTAGACTGAAGTTACCCTGGATGCTTATTAGCTAAAAAAGGGGTTGAGTAATTACTCTTCTGTCCTAAAACCCAGTTGTAACAGAAAACCATATTCTTTCTGTATTTGAAGGGCTACTTCTTGAATATTTAGTGAATCGCTGCCGCATTTCTTTTTGATGAAGCCGCAGAGGACGTTATACTAATATACCTTATCTCATCAAGCACTGGAATTCCCTGACCTCTCAGCTTTTTTCTCCAGGATTATTGTTGCCTCTTTCATGTCCTGCATTCCTATTGCTCTTTTGAGTGATAGTTATTTAGGTAATCCATACCTTCCTCAAATTGTTTTCTGTACGTCTGTTGTTGATGAGACTGAATCTATAAGCTGGTGTAGATCACTGACACAGCTGAACTCATCTTGTAATAAACCTCCCACACACTGTATCCATATTCTCATCAAATATTACTACTTTCATTAACATCTTAATACTTTGCTGGCCATAACTCAAATATCATGTGATTATTACTTGCTTGTTTAGTAACAAATGGCGGTATCTGACAAACACTTCAAGTTGGCCTGTGGTTAGTAGAAAGGCAGGTGGGTGGGGGCTTTTTCTCTTATCTAAGCCAGATATGATTTGAGGCAAGACTTAATCAGCACCTGTAAAGTGCTTTGAGAATTTATAATTCCATTTAATCTATGTATGCTTGTATACGTGTGTTTGGACACAGATGTCTTTCAGTGCTTGAAGTTCTTGTGGTTTTTTTTTATCTTAGCAATAGCCATAGGGTAAGCTTATAGCTCTGAAGTCAGTTCCTGTGGGAAACATAAATGCATGTATGGACATAAATGTATATCCTATTTTCCTCTATTACTTGATTGACCCTGAAGTTCATCTTCTTGTGAACAGCTCCTTTGTGCTTATTCCTCATCTTTTTGTCTTTCACTCATGGGACAGTATCTTTGATGGTGTTCCCAGAAGACGTAAACTTTTCTCTCTATTTCAGTGTCTTTTGGAGAAAGTTATTAGTGTTTCATTCAGCTTGGAATGAGAGCACCTTTGAGCTCAGTGACAAATATAATTTCCAACGTTACTGAATCTATCTTGCCTGTATTTTCTGTACTATCCCAACTATTTGATTTCAATCACTAATGACTTTTGTAGGAAAATATGTTCCTCATCTTGGCTCTCTGATCTCTGATGACGTGTCTTCAGTGGATGTATCCATGTGAATTCGGAGACATGCAGAATACATTTGAAGCATTCCTCAGTCTTTAGAACTGATAATTCTTGTGCCAATTTCACTGATGACAGTTCATTTCCAACCACGGTATGTTAACAAATGGCCTAAGGACTGATGAAGCCTAAGTGGAAGATTTTGAATCCTCTTCTCTTTCAGGTATTACGATTAAATTTTTTGCAGTGGGTACTAACCGGAACTCTCAGTCTTTCCGCTCTGAGGCTGATTTGGCTCTAGGATTTTTGGTAGATGTATTCCTTGTCTTTGGACCAGTTTTCAAAAAAATGTGTCTTGATTTCATTGATTCCCACCACAGTGTACTTATGGATCCTCTTATGGCAGCATGTTGCCAAGGTACTGATGTTTATCAAACCTTGGCTGAGATATGGGCAAGGAATTGTCAGATCCTGCCCTCCTTGTGAGTGTAGTTACTGTGAAGCTTGATTACTGGTTTAGATCTGCTTTTTTTAACAGTTGTCTTGGTTCCTTACATGAATCTTAACCACTTGGATTTCATGGCTTCAGTGTTGGATGGTTTCCAGTAAGTCTGTGCAAGCTTACTTCTGGTCAGACAAGTGCTACTCAATAGTAGGAACTAGACGTTATACAGCTGAGTGTACTGATTGCTTTTCTTCCCTGAAGATTATTTTCCTGTTATTGTGGGTTGTTTTCCAGACTTGAGGTATGGAATTTCTTTTCTACTATATTTTTTAAACATGTATTTGGAATTAATTTCTACTTCTTTCAGTTTCTTGTAAAAAGGTACTGCTTTTTTTCCACCCTGCTTCCCTGAGAGTTTTATTGAGCCCGGATGTGATCTTTGGTCCCAGCTGGAGACCTGTTCTTCAGTGCGATGTCAGGCATTTTGAGGATTGTTGTTTTGCCAGGAAGATGGGTGAGACCCCTAAGGATAATTCACCTCATTTCCTTATAGAGCCAACCTTACCCAAGGCAGTCGCTGAATTCTGTGTAAGCCACTTGTAGTATGAATGTGCCACATATCATATAATTTACATTAGCGGTATCCTTTTTCTTGGGCACTGAACTAAAATTTCTGTTCAGCACAACATTGCATACAATAAGTGGTTTATTAAAAGAATCCATTAAAGTGTTCTATATATCATTTTACAGGCCATAAGAAGTAGCAATAATAGAAATAATTTTCATGCTGTCTAAACAGTTAGCAAACCATCACCATGAATTTGCTATCCAATGATTGATCATCACATCAATTATTCATCTGAGCTGAAGATGCAGCTGGCCAATAGATGTCATAGTCGATTTTACAGCACGCAGCTCGTAACAGAAATGGTTATCTGTTAGCATACAATAGGAAATGCAGGCAGAGCTAGATTCATCAAACTCTCAACAAATTTGAAGAGACTGAAAAACTCAAGTTTTACTAATATCTCTTTTCCCCAAATGTCACGGTATTATGGAAAGTAAAAGAGATATCTTTGCGTTAATAGCTCCTAGATTTTGGACTTATTTACCCTTACTTCTTAGCTATGTGGGTTGAAGGGTTTGTGTTTTGGGCATTTTAGCTGCATATTTGAAGTGTAACTTGAGGATTTCAAGGTAAGGGCAATGCTGCTGTAATGGTAGACAGGTGTGATGGGAAAGTATAAAGTCTTCAAGAAATCCTGCAATTTAGAAAAAAAAATCTTTATGCCACACCTGTGTTTGGGGAATCTTGTTTTAATTTATCTGTTATGTATTTTTGTTTTCATATTTTCGAAGTAAACTGGTTTTAATTCTTGTAACTTTTATGTATATTTCAGTTTTAACCTAGTATGTTTTATCCCATGCTGATACACCAAGAAGTAAAGTAGAAAAGAATGAACGCAGAACAAGTATCTCTCTTTAAATTTTGAATTTAAATGGATAGTCTATGCGCTCCCTGTTCATTGCAACAAGCAGTTAGTCATCCTGAGAGTCCATGTCTATCAGTAAAACTGAATGGTCAGCAGCTTATCAGTTTCAGTAAATGGTTCACTTGCAACCTTAAATCTCCCTGCCAATGTATTAGTGTTCGGTCCTCACACCAGCAAAACCACGAAGCTGTTGGAAGGGAGCGGAAAGAGGAGGGAGGGAAGAAGCTATTAAAAACAAAGCATAACTTCAGCTACTCTTACAAACTACAGAGAGATACAGGACAGTTAAAATTCCAGAAAGACCTGCAGAAATTGTTTGTAGTCTTTAGCTGGCTTTGTTACAGAAGTATTGATGTCTAAACTGCACTTGGAACCCAATTATACTACCCATTGTATAAAAACAGAAGAGATGCCCCCCCACACCCTCACCCAAAGAATTTATACTCTCAATAGGCAGCCAAATAATAGAGTGAGAGAACGGAGGACTTGATTTGACAAAATCATACTGGAGGCCAGTAACAGAGCTGGGATAAAATTGGGAGTACCTATGCAAAATCTGTTTCATCATCAATATTGTATTAATTGACTGACCATGTGAATATAATAAATGTAATCAGCTATGCACCTTGATGTAACAGGGCTCCCTATGACCATTATCAAGAACACTATGTAGATAATACTGTCAATGGTAAAGTACTGTTAGCTAAAGGTAAAAGTGCTTTTTAAGGAGATGACTGCCTAATCCACTTAAACTATATCAATTTTCCCTGCTTCTCATTTTCAGATGAATTAAAAATAATTCTATTAGATTTTAGGAGATGTTTTTGGATCTTACCTAAAGTAAATTGAGACAAAGTTGCATGTCGCGCTGTTGCTAGAAGTAATGTTATTTACTGCTCCAGGCAGAAAGACATAAAGATGGATTTAAATCTGTGCCTTGGATTTTTCTTGCTTTTTTCTCTCTGTTGGACCCCTAGGATTGATTGAACACGTTTATTTCAGAGGCTTAAAATGAAAATTTCCTGAATAAATAGAAACAGCGGTAACTACATTTTGTGGCATTTATGGATATTTACAGCTGTTTGGTTAATAGTAGTGTTTACAGGTACTGTCAGATGCTTTACTTATTAAAAAGCCTGAATACTTTAACAAAAGATCACAAAATAAAAAGTAACTTGGAATACGTTCTTATTGAGAGCATGTGTATGCAGTCTGGTGACAATGCTTCGGTGGAGAATAATTCAGACAGAGTAATGAATGTGAGAGGCTGTCTTGTAAAGTTCTATGAATGTTGTTGTTAATCTATCACTGAAAATAACTTACAAAATATTTGGGGGGGTGTGTGTGTTGGATTTTTTTGATGTCTGCCCTTGGTATGTTAGTGTTAAATGCTCAGCAGATAGGAATTGACATCGCTCTATTAACATTAAAATGACAACGGTGACTTACTGAGGATCAGCATTTAGATTTCATTTAAGCATTTTTAGGATTTTAGGTTTTATGTTTTAGATACAATCACGCAGCAGATAACAAAACTAAAGGCATTGTTAAGGTGAGTCAAAGGTACACATCTTTATAGCCTTGTTTGTAATTACATGAGCATTTTTATAGTTTCTCATTCTGCTTCCCCTTGCATTTAGCTGATTACACCAAAGAATGACAGAGCAGTCTTAACTCTGTTGAGTAGTTATTCTGGACAAGCAGATTTATTGTAGCATTTCAGCATGTGCTCATTGCTGTCCTTTCCAGAGAGCAGTACGGAAATAAGAATGTACATTTGTGCGTGCATACTGTGTATGCACTTTAGTTGTCTTGATCTGGTACAAGAATGTGCTAGATTATAGTAATGGATTTACAGAACTCATCAGGAAGAGCACACATACTTGCAGATGAATATGGGAATATTGCAAATCAGGAACTGAAACTTATCCCTAGAAAAGAATTGGAAGATATTCAAAATGTGAATGTGTTGAAGTCTCCAAAGTGGAATCCCTGACCTTGAATCACAAGGGTAACTAATGACTGAGAATCGAGATAAATTGAATAGAAGAAGTGTCCTGGAATAAACAGCTGGAGAAACTGGAGTCCTTGAAAACAAATACTTTATTGATTTATCCTATCTTTTGGCAATAAAATTTGCCTGGTGTTCCCCACGTTCTCTCCATAACAAAACTAGAAAAATAATCTTGGTATGCCAGCATTGTGCATGGGATCAGTGTTAAGAGATGGCAAAAAATGAAGTGATATCCTGAAATGAAAATAATGTTGCTTACTCTTCACCACACTGTGCAGAAGGCATGTTAAAATTTTGCACCAGTCCATGTTAAATCCTACAAATGCTGCTTGGATTCCGTTGGATGCCACTGATTGTCGTTCTGGCCTCTTGTATAGACGCAGGTTATCTATCTGAAGAGTGGAGAGATGTGGGCGTGCTAAAAAACCCAAAGGCTGCTGTTACAGGCAGCTGCCAAACAGCTGGAATAAAGATACCATCAGGGACACAGGTGTGGCATTGCAGCACCCTGGGCTTTGATGCAAGTTGTCTTCCCCTTCTACTGGTGCTGTGGGATCTGTTCCAAAACATTCTGGGCTTCTTCCAATGGGACAATCTCTGAGAAAATTTCAGAGACTTTATCTCATTTTATCTTCTTAAGAGTTTTACTATAGTTTTGTCAAAGTATCGTTTGTTTGATACTCACATGTTATACTGTAAAATCTGCATGTAAAACGTGTTGATTGTCTTTAGATATTCATTACCAAATGTCAGAGAGAAAATGCTGCAAATGAAACAGCATGAGGGAGGTGAATCAAATACTTTATATGCAGGGGATATCCAGGAGCTCTATTGACAGGAATTAATCTTTATTCCAGCAGACACTATTAGAGCAAACCTAAAATATTATGCTTACAAGAGAGAAAATTGGCTTCTGGTGTTTCGTGGCCTTATTTAGTCTCACTGAGAAACTATATGAAAACCTAATGTTCTTGTCCTATTAGGACCTCCTCTTTAGTCAGAGATGAGATCCAAACCTCCTGCACCTAGGTCTGTCGGTGGGGAATAAAGTCCATTCCCTGAATTTGTTTTTAAACGTGCTCCTGTGGAAAGGACCAATAGCATAGGATCCTACTGAGCATCAGGAGGATGAGTGAGAATTGGCTGATCAGAGGTATGCTTGAGTATACTCTCCCAACCTATCTGTACATCACTGGCTCAGCAGAAATATCAGCCCTTTTACTTAATTAATCTGATAGAATCGACCAGAAAAACTTGTTAATTCAGGAGAAATGCGATACATCAGGATAAGTTCTGGCATCTGACTTGATGAATCCCCAAAAGCTAAATGCTAAATAATTGCACAGGTTTATAACTACTTTTTAACTAAATCACTTTTCTGGCTGTGATCTCCAGACTTCATTCACATTAAACAAAGCAAATTTTCATAGAAACAAGTATGGCAAAATCTTACCTAATTAAATTAAGTAAGGTCAGAATTTTGAAAATCAGACAGTTTTCTATGCATTTGGCAAATAGTAATTAGATCACAGTGAAGTTGGTTGGACTATGTATGAGGTGAAATGTTAACTAATATTTCTCTTCTGTTTCACGATCAAGTTGTATTCCAGAGGGTAAAGGTGACTTACATGGTGTGATCTAGACTCATTCTTATTACAGAATTTTCTCAAACTTTTGAACTGTACTCTCGCATTCACAAAATGCTAGCACATAGTACAGCATTCAACTGCTCAATTTGGCAAAGCAGTGCCCTGCTTGCTGATTAAATAGCATGCCATTGTCGGCTTGCTTAGATGAGAAACTATCATGGAATGCTTTCACACTGTTTCATAAGTAGGACTGCTTAAAAGCCATTCAAAGAAGGAATGAGTTACTTACCTATAACTACATTTTCTTTTAAACTGGATTCTACTCTTCCTATCAATCTTCCCTCCTTCAAATTCTTAATTTCATTCGCATACTTGGGTAGGCAACATGACTTAAGTTGATGGGTGTCACATCCCGTGTACGTTTTTGCATTCAAAACACCCAGGGATGAGGAGAAGGGCAGAACTCCAAGGCACCACAGCACACGTTGCTATGGGAAGAAGCCAATGTCAGGGAATCAACTGGCATGGATCCCCTGAATGCTGTTGTGAAGGGTGATTCATCTTAAGTTTATTCTGGAAAAACAGGGCTTGTTAAATTCTAAAGTATGTTTTATGTAAACCTTTTCTATTTTGTAGACTCTACTTTGATGTAGCAAATGTTTCTCCAATGAAGTTCTGGACAGTTAGGGATTCTAAGGGTCTGTGAAACTGTGGTATCACATGTGATGTTCAAAAAGTTGATTATTGTTTTGAACAAATTTATATGGGAGATTGATAGGTAGTTGCTTGGGTTTTAGAAGTAATATTTCGTAGCGTTGCAAAGTTGCACATCAAAAAAGGACTGTATAAAGAATATGTTAAAATACACAATGCATTTACCCATGAACATGATAACCTTATTGTTACTGGAGCTACTTATTAATTCTCACATCGGGGAAATATTGATATACAGCTGCCTGTTAATTTTGCTCAGCTATCATTACACCATGCATCAATCTCTGTCGCGAAAACCACAAAAAGAATTTGGGGGAGGGAGGGTGAGGAATCCAGGTTAAGAATCCAAAAAGCCTGTATTTACAATGCAGCAAGTTAAAAAGTTGTGGGATCTACATCATTCTCATATCCAAATTTAGACAGTGTCATCTCCAGAATATCAGAATGTCTTGTTACCCCATAAAGGTGTACAGTGGAAATAGAAAATCTGAGTAACAGTGTAAGTCTGTAAAAGGAAAAGTGCTGTAAGGGGCACTGTGGCACTCGTCCAGTCTTACAACCACTATGTGCCTGTCTGCTGTCTTAAAACATCTGTAACTTGCACCTATTTCATGGTTCAGGAGGGCTCCAATCTATCCTGGTGGGATGTTGTGGGCATGCTCCTTTTTATCAACACTGCTAAGTGGCAAGAGGGATAATACATGATATTAATTAATTCTATCAGCTTTATACTTCAGGGGATTATACTTATACTAACCTGATATTTCTGGAAATGGGCATGTGTTGGCATAAAGCCATGTTGCATCAGGTGTGCCTCACAGAGTGGTCACATTCAAAGAGAATCTGTCCCAGTAATACAATATGTTCTAAGACTTATAGCTACCCAAAATACAGTGTCCTGTGTTCTCAGTGTGTGGTGAACACGCATCTTCCTGGTTTTAAGCTCCTTGCTCTTAGTTTAATGTACAGTTGTAAAAATCAATAAATTAATCAAAATCTTAAGTGCTAAATCTCATACTCTTAATTTTCAGGACATGATAATACAATTTTTGGAGTAACTGGTTAAACTGGTGTGTAAAACTCCGAATGCTAGATCCTTAGTACATGCAAACTACTGCAGCTCCTTTGACTTCAGTGGAGCTAAGCTAATATGCCTCAGCTATCAATGTAACACTATTCAAGTGAGTAAATGAAATAGTTCCATGTTCAAAATCTATAGCATCTCTTAAAAAAACCCAGCATTCTCATTAAGTGATACAAACTACACCAAATCCCACTGTACAAATAAGGAAGTTCCCTGTTTATTGCTAGATATTATTTCAATAGCATTGCAATAACTGGGGAGAAAGAAAACAAAAAAAAAGAAGAAAAATATAAGTCATGGTGAATGTAGTATGCATACAGAATATGCATTTTTTTAAGTACTGCTTTTGTAAACATTGCTGGTTGGGAATTAATTTTATGCTTCTTAATGCTAGTCCACACTGTTTCAGTTCTAACAACAAATTGAATGAGATTTTTTATGAAAAAAGAAGGAAGGTTTACTCAGTTCACATCTTGGAGGTTACAGTATGTTTAAACAGATATATTTTCTTTTAGTCTAACCTTGTCTGGAAGATATAGGAAAACTAATTTGCCTTATTTACATATGGCACAATCTATCCAGTATTCAAGGGTTTGTCAGAAACAGGAACATTGTGCATTTCCATGGTAACAGATGGCATGCTGACAGTATCTGGCTCGTTGCAGCTTCGTCTAGGCAGGCCAGCAATTAATCAGCCATCTACATGCACAAAATTCTTTGTGAGTGAATGGCACTGCTCCTCTGTAGTGCTGCCTGTGCTTTTACAATTTTTGTATTCCTGCAGGGCGAAGTACTTTTTTGTCTCTTATGCTCATTTTCTGTAGCTTCCAAAAAAAACCCCAGTAAAGAATAAGAAAATGGAAACAAGTCTGCACATAATTTAGAAAAGACATTATTTCTTGAGCGTATAAGATGTGTGGGGATCTTGTTTTTATTCCGTTGCTTCCCTTGTTTCCTCTCCCTTTCTCCCTCCCTACTTTTCATAGGCTTTCTATGCCATGTGTTTCCTTCAACCTCTTTGACACAGGCGAGGTTTTTGCAAGCAGATAACTCTGGAAGGGTGTGCAGAAAGGGAGTGGTCATCTGGATGGCTGGTCCAGGGCTTTTATGCCAACAGGAGTGCTGTGGTTAAAGCAAGCCTTGAGCAACACGCTAAAAGCCCCTCGTTGCCTGTTTAAATGGCATCTTGTATCTCACTGTGTTTACCCGCCGGCAGCTGCGTTGCACCATCCGGGTTGGGAAATTTACCATGTTCTTACATCAAGTGACCAATCTTCTTCATAATTAATGCAAGACTTAATTTATCAGAGATCTTTCTCTGCCCCTGTTTGAGTGTGCTGCGGGAGAAAATGAGCTCCTTAGGATGTTTTTTTGTTCCTCATGTATCTGCCTAAGGCAGAGCTGGGTTAGAGCTTTGCTACTGGTATTCATAGATGTAGTTAGTATTGACAGCACTTCATATCCAGCTGCATAACAAAACCCTTCTCCCTTTATCTTCTGGAGAGATCATTCATAGATTTTCCCTTTCAGGTTGGTTATTTTCACAACTGCTGCTTTACTAAGTTCTAAGTGGAGTTATCAACACTTGTCTTTGATTTCAGAGTCATGGGATGTGAGACTTCAGGGGTTGTATTGATGAACCTGAGATCTCATGGCCTATGCAGCGTCAAGGTCAAAATATTTGTAGTACAACTGGATCTGTAAATTTTGTTTATTTTTTAAAAAAAATCTCTCTGATACATTGCAAAGACTTAGCTCTGAGGTGAACCTCTATGTTGAGTAGGATTAAACTTTCTTTTCATGTTAGCCTACAGGCAGCCAAAGCAAGTATGAGTTTTGTTTTTGTTAGAGGATTCATTTACTCAGATATAGCAGTTTTAAGAAGAAATTTATTTCTCAGATACTCCATTCATAGTATCTGATCCATAGTAGCTGGATCTATTACTGCTATTGAGACAAATAACAGAGCAAGAATTTTGGCCTTAGGCAAATTCTGCTTATGTGACCTAAGATGACTCAAAAGAAAATCCAAGATTAGTCTTTGCTGTTTTGCTTCAAATTCATTATTTTTGTACCAGTAACAAATATTCAGCCTCTGTTCTAAAGAAATCATGGCACATGGCTTTTCAATGGTAAGGCTGCATTTGATAGTGAACTTTCTTAGTCTTCATTAAAGCTTTTGTACCAGTTTATGTCAAAGGTGTTTTGTGCTTGTTGTGTGTTTTGTCACTGCATGTTTCTTTTCTCCATTCTAACCAGTGCCTGTAGACTCATGAGACAGATGTGTTGTTGTCAAGGGTTAGTGAATCTTTCACCCTAAATTCTTTTCACTTTTTTAAACTTGTAACTGATTTCTGACTTGGAGACTACATTAGGCAAATGGGATGGTTTTGTCTGGGACAGAGTTAATTTTCTTCCTAGTACCTAGTATGAAGGCTGAAGTGAATTGATGTGTTGAGGTCATAATACTTTGAAAAATGTAAATAGTGCCATTATTATTTAGTACACTCGCATATGGCCAATCTGAGCCATGATATTTGCAGTGAGAGTTGCACGTACTTCGGTCCCTGTCCAGCCTTGTCAGAAACTGGTTCCTCTGCAGCCCAAGATAGTTTGTTCCTGGCCACGTCTTGTCCCAGAGCTGCAGAAAGGATTCTTGAAGGAATAGAGATGAACCTCTCAGCCATAGTATCTCTTATTCCATCAGTCTTCCAGTATGAGTGCAGTGCTTAGGATACCAAACAAGTGAGAACGGAAATTATCACAAGCATATTAATTTATTACTAAAGTTAATCTCTTTATTAGTGCAGTTGTGCATTAGGTAATGAGCTGTCATTTAACATATACACTGTTAGTGTAAGCTTTTGTTTCATTTAGTAACACAAACAGCTGGCTTGAGATGTTGTACAATATAGTCATGCACACTGCATTTGTTAGTTGACATTACATAGTTCTCAGAAGGCTGATTATTTTTAGTGGAAAAGATGTATTTTTGTATCAGCATAAATATATATGCATATACAGAGAGAATGTGTATATATATATGCATGCATACATATACCCTTTAATAACTTCCTGTTTCATTTTGCTCTTGGAAACAGTCTAACTATCCAATCTATTTTTAAAGCATTCTTTTCAACACAGGAGTCTCAGCAAATGTCTCTTCCATAGAAGTTTTAGTACTTTGCTTACTTTGTTACCTCCATTGAAGTAGTCCACCAGAAACTTGGTATTGCAGCTATGCTTTTAGCTACACCATGTTTACAATTAATGTATAACAGCAGTATTGCTAACACTCTAGAAATAAAAATCTTTGCAAAGGTTTCTTTGTAGAAGTTGGAAGAACTATGTCATCACTCTCCAATAATTTTCATAAGATTTTGACAGCATATCTACCTGGTTTTATCAGAAGTAGACTTCCTGATCACTTTGAAGGCAATTTAAGCAGGAATGGCGTGATCTGCTCCTTGGCAGTTAGTATATATTACTCGTATGTAATCCTCAGTCATCATATACTTCAGGGACTTTGTGGCTTATTGTGGTTTCTGCAATTTAAGCTGCTACTTTAGTAAAGCAGTGTTATTTGCTTTGTGAGCTTTTAGCTTTGCAAACAAACTATTTATAAGGGTTTTTTTGGTGGTGGGGTTTTCTTTTTTTGGTTGTTTGGGGGATTTTTTAAGGTCACTGTAAGTACATGTTTTTCATTTGGACAAATTTTAGCCACCTAATGAAACTGCTCAGAAAACTTTAGGTCCCATTTAATCTCATTCATTTTTTCTCCTTTCTTACATTTCAGAATTTTACTTCCTCACCCCCTTGCTGCCTTCCCCTGCCTTCCAGAATGCACTAGGAAGCATACTAAATGAAATTTTTTATTTTTTTGTGTGTGTGAAAAGTAAAATTTTGATTGATTTTGCTGAAATTGGTCTGATAAGAAAGGCGTTTTATACTACATTTTTCTTTCTGCTCTTCAGGTGGTTTTGCTTGATTTTTTTTTTTAATTTTTTTAAGAAATCTAGAAATGGCGAGGGTTTTAAAACCTTTCTTTACTAATCTGTATAGCTAGCTACATTGGAAAGAATAATTAAGAGCAGCAAAGAACTGTGAAGAATTCATTGGATCATGAGGTCCATTTTCTTGGAATTACAGGTGACAATATTACATGGCTGCCACAAATAATCTCTTAATCGAAATAAAGCTGATTTCTCCTGTGAAGACCCCGAGCAAGGATGGGAGCTTCAATTTAACAGGGCTAATTTTAAGCTGAGATCCAGGTGTGATAAGATTTTCTTCTGTGTGGAAGAAGGTAGCCACAGCATATGTGGCTTCCACAAGCTACATGGAATCTACACACGTAGCTACTGTCTGATAAATGGGTAAAGATTACAGAGATCAAATACATTTGATCTCTTTATTATTAATATGGAGAGTATATATTTAAAGAGGAAAATAAATAAAGCATTTACTGAAATTCATAGTAATAATATTACATGTTTTACTTATTAAAGCATTAAAATTTGTGCATCAATACTGAAAAATATCATGTCATCAAACATTTGGAAGAATTCATACTTAAAACAAAAAGAACCAAAACACAAATAGCATTAACATCACAAGACATTTTTAAGGATAAATTTTGATGGCATCTTTAGGGTTCCTAACATTTTTTTATCTAAAATTTCCAAACTTCCTGCTTCTCCTACTTCAGACTTCATTTATCCCAGTGGGAAGACAGGGTTTCCTTGGCAGTCAGCTTGGCTTGGGGAAGACGTGGGGGTTGATTTTGCTGTATGTGGCCAATTATGTTGACCTTTGTGATGGCAAGCCTGGAATCTCGAGTTTCCTCCTATTTAGGACTCCTTCATAGCAGCATAATACATTGCTGCCATGTCAGTTTGTGGTCTAATATTTTTACAACCCAGCAATGCACATTTGGAGATTGTGATTAGCATCCTTAATTCCTAGGGGGGAAAAAAAAAAAATTAAAAAGCCTTGTTAGAACTAGAAAGCTGAAGTCTAAAATAGTCCACCTGCTGTTCTAAAGAGTATTATTTTAGTGCCCCAGGGACATGCAAAGTTGTAACCTACTGATGTCAGGATTAGATTTTATAGGGCTTTTTAAATGTAAGTGTTTTTGATAACTTGGCAAAGCATTTTCTGTTGTTCATTTCTGCTCGATATTTCTTAAAAACAGCATTCTAAGATTCACAGAGACAGTAGTTTATAAAATGGATGATGTCCCATTTCTGTTTCACCATAAGATATTATTTATTTGATAACAGATTAAGATGATTATCAGCCAATCAAAAGAGAAAATTATTTTTCCTACAGATTTTATTCATTTTATAATTCTGTGGTTACTGAATGTAGTGGATTTGACTTTCTTACCTTATGACTAGCTTTTCATAGTGACAACAACAATAGCATAAATATACAAAAATAATATCAATATACAAAAACTTGTTTCCTATAATGGGAGTGTTTATGCTACCCATTTTAATGTGCCTGACTGACACTAGGGAGGCAGAGATGTTTGGTTTGTGTTCAGTACTGCTTAGATTCACAACTGCTATTGCAATAAAATCCCCCCCATCATTCTGAGATGAATCAATATGCAGTTAAGGGCTTTTAAAATGTATACTTTCCCTCTGTAGAATTTAGGGTTTGGTGCTGAATTAGATGGCCCTACCTTCTACGGAGTTATTATGGAACCATCTCCCAGTCACAGCCTTAGTGATGGTGGGCTACAGGCATCACCCTGCTTCAGTGAGAAATTTGAACTGAACTTCTTTTCCCTATTTGATACTGCTAAAGTCTCTGTAGCTAACCTGATTTTACCTAAAATAGTCCTTCTCTCCTCACCTTTAAATATCTTGTAACAATCTTATTTTCTGCAAAAAAAGGGGGGTTTTAAATTTTTTTTTAAGGGGGGGATACAAGGCACTCAGGCCAAAAGGTTTCATGATCACGTATAGATGGCTACTGCCATGAAAGACTTATAGTTTAAGACAGTACTTGTCTGTATGGCCTGTGATTCTTTTGGTTGTGTTTTTTCCTAATTTAGATATTAGAGAAGGCTTTTTTTCTAATCACAAACATACTTCAAATGATAGTTTGGAAAATGTTTGAGAACTAATTTAAACTTTTTCAGTAAAGAAGATAGTGTTTATAGGAGCTCACTTAATCATTAAATATCGCTTTTTTGTATGCACCTCCAATTGCAAGCAACCTATGAGTTTCTTAAATCTATTGAAACAATTCTGTGAATAGTTTCTGCAAGTATTTTTAGTTTGCTGTGCTTGTACATGGCCTCTTATGTGGTACTCACTGAACAACTGCTTTTTGATATTTTTGTTTTCTTTATACTCTGCCTTTTTTTTTTTTCATATTCCTAGACATTGATGTGAATACACCTTTCTGTTAGAGGGTGTGGAGATCTCAAGTGGGAGAATTGCTGAGGTGTTTTGGGGGGAAGCAACGATGCAGGTCTATCCTGTTTTTATACAGGACACCTAAGCCTTCTGGTTACCCTCCGAGAGGATGCAGTTAGATGAACCTTTTATCTGACTCACAACAGTGAATGGGGATCAGACCCGCGTGTCTCTTCCAGTCTCTCCAACTGCCAACTTGAAGAAAGGAGAAAGTCTCCTGCTGGATTGTTTAGGCAAAGGTGGGATGTTTTAGAGGATGTATCTTAACCGGTGAGCTTGTAGCTCTGAGAGGGGTTGTTTTCTACTTGAAGGCTAGAGCGATGCTTGTTATTACTGTTTTTCTTAATTTGATTAAAATTCTCACCTTTGTTTTCAGTCATACTAAGGTGAACGTGTCATTTTGCTCACCTTCTGTAAGTAGCTGCGGAAAACAGATGCCAGGTGTTGAATCCTAGCTAGACTGAATTTGCTTAATACAGTCACAAACCTCAGTGTACGTATGATTCAGCTGATCTTTTTCTCTTTCCTTATGCAAAACAGATAGTAAAATAATGTACAGTCCTAAAGAAGAATCTCAGTGATCCCAATTTATCAGAGTGCTTAATTGAGTCTGTGAATTTAGCCTGTTGACTGAAGATGATGAAACTTCTCAGGGGGCCCCTATTAGCAGTAAAATGATTTAATATTTTATTAATCAATTACTGACTGTTTTATGCAGATAATGCTGCTATTGATGGTCCATTAATAAAATGTGTACTAAATCCCTAGAACAATTTTCTAAATGTTGAAAAATGACTGATTAATAGTAGACTCCTACTAAATGTTAAGAAAACAAAATGTACGATTTTTTTGGCACTAAGAGAAAATTACAGGTAACTCCAGATGAAATGATAATTAGAACAGCAAGTGGCACTGTGATGGAGCAAATTAAATCCTTTAGGTATCTTGTGGTTATTTTGGATGAATCTCTACTTTCTCTAATCACTTGGATGGTATTGTTCAGAGAGAAAACTTGTGATTGCGGGATTAATATACATATAATTTGACTCTGGATGCCAAGAGAATTGTAACTCTCAATGGTAAATATTGTCAATTACTTATTCTGGTTGTATAATTTACAGTGTAGCTTCCTCATAAGTTCTGATTCTAATCCTATCAATATATAGTAGGTTTTGTGTTTATTTGTTCAGCTTGGTATGAAATATCATTGTATGTTGAATCAGAAAGAGGAAAAGGGGAGCAGGAGTCCCCGAATACCTTCTGTTCAGCTCATCACTACTACAGACTGCATTGGGAGCCTTTTAGGGCTCTTGCCTAATCTCTGTGGTGCTATATTCTTTCTCATCCCTCTTCACAACAGTGAAGAAAAATTAGATTTTTTTTCCATCACAGGGATCACAACCACCTGCAAAGGCTTAAGAGCCTGCGCCAATGCCGTCTAATACATACTCTTCTATCTGTGGCTAGATGAGGAGGTGAGAAAACCACTGGTCAGTGAAATACCTATCTTTGTTTTCTTATAAGGCAAGATACTTAAGGATGAGTCTGGCTTTAGATATGTGATTAATCCCATTTTAATCAATGTGATTTAAGGCAGATACGTGCTGAAGTACCTTGTTGAATATCAGTGTGGAAAGTGATACACAGATTTTGAGACAGAGGTACATAATGGATCTGTTTGTGGCTTTTTTTTCTTTTTCTTTCTCTATTGCCTTAAACAAAGAGGATATTTGGAGATAAAAAAGCTGAAATCTGATTATTACAAGTAAAAATTTAGGGATTTATTAGGCACATTTGACTCTGTCACAAGTTTGAATAAATTTTGGTACCATTCGAAATAGCTCACAATTTATTTTTTTAATGATTATTTTATAGAAAAATATTGGATTTATGATGAGCTAAAAATAGTTGCACAGTGGGCAAGGAAATCTTGAATATTTCTCTACACTCTGGGACAGCGCTAATGAATCAGGTAACGCTGAGTACTCTTGAATTAAATGGAAACTTATTCGCCACTGGAGAGTCAGTAAGGGAAACATCAGAAACCTGTTGACATAAAAACTGAAACAAAACAAAGACCCTGGGCAGAGGCTCCAGTCTAAAGGACTTTATGTGACTTTCAGCTATTTAACAAGTAACAGCTCAAATCACAATGTGAACTGATTTCAACAAAAGCGCTACTGTATGTGTTTATCACAGATTTCTTTTAGCGATCAATAGCTCAGAGATATTAGCATTTTTCCAGATCTGGAGGTTGGAGGTTTTTACATGTATGTTTTGTTTCATCCTGTGAAAGACAGTGGATAAATTCACTGAACATCTATACAGTTCTGTATTTTTCTTAAATGAATCAAGATTCAGTCTTGCCGAGATTGAGTTTTGTGTTTGTTTATGCATATTTTCAAGGCTTAGATAAAAGGACACTTATTCACTCTCCTATCAACACACTGCTGTGGTCTAAGGGGGAGGGAAGAGAATCCCCAGTATATACGAGGAATATATGAAAATCTGAATCACATAGATGTTCTTCTATTTACAACCATCAGTTATTTTCTATTTAAAGACAAATTAAATAGGAAGTGAAAGGAAGCATAATACAGCTCCGGTTGAGGCAGAAAATTGTAATTAAACCAGTGAACATCTGCATGACAGGGTATCTTTTTAAAAGGAACTATTTCTTATTTGTTACACGTTTTGGTGTTTAAAGAAGTATGAAGAATCTAGGACCTCAGCAACCACTGAATGTGTTTAAGTGCCGGATACCAAATTGCATTTTGTGTCTTTCTGAAAATTGTCCCCTTTGTGTCCAGTATTTTTGTTGATATCTCAGTTCAAGAAGCCCAAACTCACAAGTATGAAGTTGCAAGATGTAAAAGTTGTTGATGTTCACCCTTGTAGCAAAGAACTCCCAGTGTGTACTGACCTTGAGAGAACATTTTGCTGCTGTATATGCAGCAAAACTGCATACTAACTGCTGTGTGGCATATACAGTTTTTTGTTTCTGTGCAAAATCTGTTACAATGAACGCTGGTTGCAACTGTGTGTGATTAACGACTTCTGTCTCCAGTGTATGTAGAGTAGCACAACCAAGCAATACACTGAGAGTCCCATAATTCCCTGAAGACGTATCATCACAATGAGACACTTTTTCAGCTATTATGTGGCTTCTTATGTTCTGTTTTGGTATGAACAGACAAATATTTATTTCTTTTATACAGATTTCATCCATACCCCTCGTTGTTCTAACTCATCTTAAAAACACATGGGTACATATGTAGCCATGGTAAAACTGAAGTTGAACACTAAAACAGTAAGTGTAACATGTACTGATAACATAATATACAATAAAAGCATCCTAAATTCTCTGGGAGTGAACTGTTACTTATGGAAGCTAAAATGCACCAAATTCACATTTTATATTATTATTTTGAAATACAGGATTTGTGTGTGTGTGTAGGGGAGGATAGTTTTGCAAAAGGCAACTATTATCAAGGTGCTGAAATTAATTGGCTGCTTTAATTGAGGTAGATTACTAGCTAATGCTTTCTTGAATACAGTAATTCTCCTATTAAATTATCTTTGAATAATTACCTGAAATTTCTCAGCTGCAGGGACTGATGGCTATTTAATTGCACAGTGATGTTGCTATATAATTACTTAACAAGGTGTCCTTTAATAGTTTAATTCCCCTTTTCCAAGAAAAAAACCCACAAGTACGACTTTTATAAGTGCTGTGATTTTATTTATTTTTTTTACAGATAACTGTGTATCTGAAACAGTAAAAGAATGCTATTTGTTGACTTGCTTTTAAAAGTAAGTCTTTTGATTGTTCAGGCATAGATTTAGAGTCAGAAGAGTTTTGGAAATAAAAAAAAATAGTTAGCCATTCCTGTAGTTTCATTATATTTATTTTGTGGTTTTGTTATCTGGTTTGCCGTATACTTTGAATTAGACATTAGAAGCTTAGATATGCAAAGACTTAATTATGAGTTTATTGAATTTTGCAGATAGAGAGTTGTCCAGCTAATCGTAATTCATGTGCTGAAGTAAAGCAGACTGACCAGGATTTTTGAACCTGTATTTATTCCTCCTGGCCACAGAGGGCGAGGAGATTGTCTTCTTGCTGCTTGTTCCTAGCAGCTGGAAAGAGTGAACAGAGAACACGGCTGTTTGATCAAAGATGTTGAATCAAAAGGTTGGACAGTTCAGGGGTCACAACAAAAATGGTCTGGTATCATGCTACATGACGTAAATTTCTTTGGTAGTTCAATGATAGACTGGTTTTTGCTGACAAGAAATACCCTACATTGAACAACACAAAACTTGACAGCTATAAAGGAGTTTGTTGTTAAGTCAAAATTTGAGGCTGGAACTGTGAAGCTAGATAGAGCAGTCGGGAAAATCGAAAAGGGGCATGGTAGGGTCACCTTACCTCTTTAGTTTAGTTACATAAACATTTTAATCTATATGTATATAGATCTGCAGAATGTGTACATTACCCCAAAACATTAAGTTCTGAACTTTGAACAGGAGCGGTGGTCCATCTAAATGTGAGGGCTTTTAAATTTCCACTTTAAAACAGAATTATATGCATATAGAGGTTACTGATCAGTATGAGTTCCATACTGCTTCCATGCTGATCCATGGAAGCTGGGAACATCTCCACCTGAAAGCCTGGCACTGTTCTTCAGAGGCTTGGGACTTTGATTTTGGCATGCCAAGTTCCATCCTAAATGGCCTTCAACATACATGGTAGTCTTTTACAAACGGGTCAGAGTGGTGAGAACACATACAAAACAAAAATGTATGTTGGTAACTAACACACATTTTTTTAACCTCTTTGAAGAAGAGTTATAAGCCTCCTGCTTTATATGCCGCTTTAAAGCCGGCAGAGAATGATCAATCCAGTATTATAGAAATAGTCTCTGTCCACTGGGTTTGGTTTTTTTTTAGGCAAATTTCTAAAGCATAAAGCTAGCAGAACAGCAGCTGTACTGGATCAGAGCAAAGACACACATAGCCCAAGCTGTCAGGAATGAAGGCACAAGTACTACATGTTGTTACTCCAAGAACACACCATCTTTGATTCATACCATGTAGTGTGTCCTGGTTTGAGGTAAAACAGGACCAATTTTGTTCAGTAACTCTGCTTTCTAACTAGGCCTCTTCTAACTGCTGAAATTAACACCATATTGTGCAGAAAACTGCTCTTTCTCAGAGTGATAAGACCCATGTTTATAGCTGATGCCAAGGCACGGTATGCAGAGAGGCCCTTGCTTAGACTTACTGCGATAACGACCAAGGGCAGACACCTTGTTATTTGCCCTGTTGGAGGGCTGGAAGCAGAGAGGCGTAGAGGGGTCCCATCTGTGGGGAGGAGCAGACAGCACAGGTGACCCAAAACTGACCAAACAGTGTATTCCATCCCATCTGCATCATGCTCAGTATAAAAGCTGAGGGATCAAAGGCTCAGCATTCCGTTGTTCCGTGGTTCCGTTGTTTCAGTTGTTCCGGTTTTATCCATTTCCCGTTTTACGGCTTCACCTTCTTCTCCGACTTGCTTGGGCTTTTGCTCTTGCTGGGACTCTTGCTTTCCTTCTTCAATGGCCGGCGTCCGAGGAGGACTCCATCGGTTCGTCTGCCTTTGATCCTGACCCATGTATTCCTGGATCCAGTTCCCTTCCGTCACTGAGTCCAGTCTGGGACTTCCCAGTGCCTGCTGGTGACGTGATTGTCATCCTGGGAGCTTGATACGGTTTTGTATATATTTCATTATTTTCTTTTGTTATTTTATTCTTTATATTTCATTAAAGTAGTTTAGTTCTTACTAAACTAGTCTCTCTTCTTCTCTCTCTCCTGCTCGGCAGGAGAGAGGGAACATCTGTCGCTCGGCTTGCTTGGGCCGATCCGGCCCAAACCCACGACACATAGCCCAAGCTGTCAGGAATGAAGGCACAAGTACTACATGTTGTTGCTCCAAGAACACACCATCCTTGATTCATACCATGTAGTGTTATCTCCACTTGATCAGAGTTGAGTAACAAAGTGGCTTTTTTTAATACCCATTGATCTTGCAAGCCTGATATGAGATATTCATTGCCTGATTTTCAGAGGTGTTCAACTTTGCAAGGTGGCCAACAGCCGTTAAATCAGGCACTAAAGATTAAATTTTTAATTAGAATAAACTGATGTAGAGCTGTTGACTGGATGGGATTTTTGTCAATTTGCATAAATAAGGCTGGAGATTGCGTGATGCTCTTGAAATATTTTCTGTAATATTTCAGTCAGGGAGCGACAAACCCAAGGACAGAAAAGAAATGTGTTAGCCCTCATTTCTTGTCTGAGCACAAATCCATCCCTTTTTTCCTCTAATTTATTAGTAGTTTATGTCAGCAAGACAATTTTTTTCCTTGGTCACAAGGAGACTTGGGTCTTTACCTCATTTGATCTAAAAAACAAAATAAAATTGTAATCTTTGCAGAGTGCCTTCAGTAACTTATACCAGAGAAGAGTGACCCAGGCTATATCTGGGACTGAAAGACTCCATGGAGGAGTTGAATATGAGCAGAGCTCTTGGCCATTGCTATCTTGCAGTTGCTTGGTTCTCTTTCACCCAGAGAGCTCAGACTTCTCCTGCGCTAGAGCCACTGTTCACACACTATGCTGTGTTCATATTTTCATTAGATGTTTGTAATAATATGGGAACACAAACAAATATTTCTTTGTATCCAAACAAATTATATATTTGTTTGTACTGTATCCAGAGATCTGAAATTATGCCTGGAGCCCAGCTGTGCTAGATCCTGTATGGCAGGGGGGTTTTGTCCTGTCTAGACTTAGGGATATAAATAACAGTCCCTGAGGCAAAATACTCTCATCCTAAAGCTCCTTCAGCCTGCTGGAGATAGGTGGTGTGAAGGATCAGTGGTGCGATGTATAAACAGAAAATTTAAGGGACATACAAGTCGCTTCTCCAGAACATCTTGAAGGCTCCCAGAAGTGTGTATGCCTTTTCTCTGCTTCTCTTGCTTTCTTACTCTTTTATTTTTCTCCTGTTTCCTTTCTTCCTTGCTATGACCTCTGCTTGTTCTTCGTCTCTTTCTCCCCCCATACAAACCCTCCCTTTTCATTCCCCACTCTTTCTACTTTACTCCTCCCCTCACTCATTCTCTTCAGCATTGCAGCAAGGGTAGTCAAAAGAAGAAAGGCACAGAATTATCTGTTACTAAATGGGTGGTGCTGATGGAAAATTAGGGAGGAGGAAAGGAAGAATTAATTATCCATAATGTAAGGGTTAAGAAATAAGATTTTCCCAACACTAATATCTGAAGAAATCCTAAATTTGTGAGAAATGCGAACATTCCTTCTTCCTTCATCAGAAGGCTCTGTAGCTATAGTGTTAGAAAAGGAAAGAGAGGGTCAAATCTTATGTTTTTATCCCTGCTTTCTGTAAGTAACCTGCAAAGAGATTTTTTTTCCCAAGGTTGCTGAGCATCTGCTGCTCCAATTTCTCTGCTGCTTAGGAAGGATAAGGTGTAATTGTAATTGTAATCTGTTACTTTGAGATCCTTCTATGAAAGACGTGAAACAAGTATAAGTTGTTATTGCTAAGAGGTAGTCTATATAACCAGTCACTGACTAGAAGACTGTCTATTAATTTTTGGGTTTTTTTATTTTTAAAAAGGTATGAAGCTGATATGGAGAATATGCCAAGTCAACTGGATGAGTCAGCACAGACAACACAAAGTGAGTGAGTTTGGGGGTTTTTTAAGAAAAATATTAACACTCAAGGTCAATTTATTGCAGTATTACCTGCAATTAGTAGCCCAGAAAAGTACTACTAACTTTTTGTTAGGTTTTTATTGGAAATGTGGCTCCATATCCAGCTGGTGGAGGAGTAGACAATTAAGCCCCTCTGTGTATGTGTGACTGTTTACTATAGGGAAAAAAAATAGTCTTTACCTATCATTTTTTCATCACTGTCCTTAATCAAAAGCTGATAACGTATTAACACTGGAGACTATCTGTCCACAGACTTTTCTTACTAAAACCAGAGCAGCAACAACCAAAAACATTTCTTCCTGTAAATATGTTTTGCAAATACGTCTGCATTGGCCTGAAGTCTCACTGACCACTCATCAGCACATATAAGGTTTTTGAAAATCAGTTCTTTTCTGCTCTGCAGTGGAAACACATCAAACATTTTCTCAGTACATATGAGCAGACACTATTTTTGTGGGCATTTGAGCTTTATATTTATAAATTAGGCAGAATGCTGCAAATGTTTAAACAACCTACTATAAAATAAAAAAGACAAATCCGATTGCAGATTGATTTTACTTGGAGGGACATTCAAGGTGATATGCAGACGCTTAGGCCTTCTCTAACCCTATGCAATACTTGTGGCTGGAGACTGATTTTTCTGAAATCTGAGAAGGAAATTAACAGACAGCATGAAGTTGGTGGCAGGGGCCTTATATTCAACCTCTTTGCATTACTTCATATAGAAAATTAACCAGAGGAAAAGAACGTGCTGATGTTTTGCTGCTACAGATGTGAGATTTGTTCAAGTGCCCACTAAAAAAACCAGCAACATTTGAGTTGCACTTGGTGGATTTTTGTGTTAGGACCACAGATAAGGAGTCGTCATGTGGCTACTCTGAACTGTGGGGTACCAGGGATGGAAGTAACAAAACTCTCAGCCATTGCCAGAAATGGGAACTGCAAACAGGGACCACAAAACCAGGTCTTTCCACAAAGGCCTGTGATGAGCACGGTTTTGTGAATCCAGGCTTTGGTTTCCTCAGTCTTCTGTTGGGAATGAACGTTGTATTGTTAGCAGTTAAATGATGATGAAGTGCTGCTATTTGCTCTTTATGGAACACTTTCATTTTTTAAAACTAAGGCTCATTGAACACAGGTCATCGCCTGCCCCTATAAGCTCTATTGGTTTTAACCACTTTTTAATGCCAAACTTTCAGTGAAATGCTTGGGGGGGGGCGGGGAGGGGAGCTTTCCAATGGGGAAGTGTGTGATTTTTCAGTTTAGAATTCCATCCTCAACTGACAGATTGATGGAAAAAAAATAGTACTTGTGTATTTTTGTGTGTGTTTTTTACAATTTTATTCTTTTCCCATACCTCAATCGGTTGGTGTTGTGGTTTGGAATAGAGCAGACCATATAAATTGTTTTTCACTTAGTGGTTACAACAAAAGTTGTATATCAGCTGGGATACTTAATGCTTTTTCGGAATTAAATATAGCTAAACTGTTTAAAAAAAGAAAATTTTCTTAAGGTGGAAAATTGAAATATGTTGAAAACATGAGAACATCTAGTAGTTTTTCTTTAGTAGATGACTTTTTCTGTTGAATGAAGTTTGAAGGTGACGACGAGTGGTGAAACTTTTGTTTCTCCTTGTAATTTTGTGATATGCATTCAGAGGATGGTGTGAGGCGAGTGCCATGGAAGGGATGGCAGACAGTACTTCCCCTTGAGGGCCTGCTCAAGGAGCAGGAGATACCAAAGTTTGCAGGAGGCGACAGCAAAGATGACCATTGTAGAACTAGAAACCTGCGGCTTGCACAGAGGCTGTAAGGTGGCAGGGAGGAGCAAGCAGCATTCAGCGATGCCTTCAAGGCAACAGAAAGAATTTCCTGGAGACTGGGCAAAGGTACTTGTAAATCAAAGTCCCTGACTCTGCTGGAAAGACACAGTGGGCAAGGTTAGAGATGTATGTGAGACACCTTTATTTCAGTTCTGTCCAGCATTACTGATATTAAAAGAAAAGTAATAAGGAAGAAACCCCACTGATATCAGATTAGTCAAGAAATGCCCAGATAAATTTGCTGTCATAAAAAAACATATAGCTTTGTATCAGTGGAAAGTGGTTCTAAGTTTGTATATGTGAAGTCAGCATTTCCATACTTCACATATTTCATTTTCTTTAACCTTATTACTTAATTTCATTATTTTTTAGTGCTTTTTCTGGACGTTATCTCTAATGTCTATCTTCAGTTGCCTGACGCATGTTTTTATCTAGAATGGAAATAAAGTTCTTGGAGCTAAGTTTTGCAGCAAATCTCTCAACCTTTTCTTATATTAGTAAATGTGAGTTCACATATGAATTACGTGACCAGTCACATTTGGGTGTTTGACTATCTGACAAGGGTATCCCCTAACATGGAATGGATTTGCACGGTGCGACATACTGGGTTTGATGGATCTCCTTGCCACGTACAGCTGCGGTGTGTAGGTAAATTCAAGGAGCTACACTCTCAGGTGGCTGCTTGGAGAAAATGTCTCCACTGGGAAGCTGATATTCCTCTGATGCTGTGCAGCACCACAGCTTTTCACTTGCTCAGGCATCTGATATACCAGACTCGTGGTTGGTAGGATGAGCTCTAACACCTGGGATGTTGAAGCAGGAGAGATCCTTAACTGGCTCCATCGCAAAATACAGACCCCTGTCTGTAATAGGAAGTGTTAAGTGGGGACAAATCAACAAGTTTAGAGTCCACAAGGCTTAGCAGATGCGACAGTGTTTCCATCAAAAGGATATATTCATTGCTGTTCCTTGTCTAGATGAACATGAAAATATGAAAAAATGTTGAAATGTGAGGTCACTGGAAGAAGTTTTTCAGTTCAGGTTGGCAAAAAAATTGTTTTATCATAAAACATATCATTATTCATAAAACTTAAAATGCTTTTCCTGAAGAAAAGTAATTGTATCCTCTTCAGCCTTATTTCTTGTCATGCTGTACAAAAAAAAAAGGTGTATCTTGATTAGCTGAGTTGTATATCTGGTTCCTGTTAATCATGAATGATCAAGACCTGTGAGATAGTAGCCATCCATCGATGTGCCAAGTATAACATTACAGAAATTATAGTTTTGCAATGGATGCATTAGTCAAGCAGCTTTAGATGTTTTTTTTATAAGTAGTGTTTATTGGTACTTTGTTCATAAGGCTGCAGTTCTGGATACTTTATGCTTCTGGGTAGCTGGAACTGAGGCAGACTCTCTTTTGGTATGGAAAGATCAGGGTTTTTTCCTCCTACTCTTAGTGGAGGTCTAGTACTTGTTTCTCTGGTACTTCTCGGGGTGAGGGGAAGACAAATTTTGGTCATCAGGAAGGTTCAAAATTAAAATTTTCTAATACTACCCATGCAGACGAGGTGCTCAGACACTGTAGGAATTACATCTGATGTCAAATTTGAAGGTATACACGTATTCCTTATTGCTTAAACCAAATAGTTGGCAAGATTGCTCTATGTTTAGATCTAGACTTTAATACTAGGAAAAAATCTCAGAATAAAATTACAATTGCAAATTAAATAATTTGGATCAAACGCACTAGGTTGAACTCAGGGCCTTTGGATAACACAGGTTGAACTAGGTCTTCTTTTGTGGATCTCAGAGGGGAAAAAATAAGGTGTTAGTTCCTAAATTCCATATGAAGATGTACACAGCTCTCCTTCCTTTTCATGGCCTCTTGTGACTTGACTTTACAAGCTCTTCTTTTTGTGAATCCTGTGGCTTTCTTCTCTCTCGCATTCTGGATACTGAGTATTCACTTCCCGGTAATAAGGGAATACTTACCTTGTTTCTGAATTTCTGGTGAACTTTCAAGTTCTTATTATCTATATGATAAGAGATAAGATATTCATGCTCAAAGTGGTCATAAAATATTCTGTCTTTGATTTAGATTTACCTCCTCTATTTAAAGGATAAAGATTGAAATACAAGCTATGCATGTGAAGTTGACATATTCATATGCAGCTATCACATCTCAAATATCAAGCCTACAATCGTTACAAAAAAGTACAATGTAATTCTAATTGGCCTTAAGCCATTACCCCCAAATTATATATCATATTAGAATTACACTACCATCTAGGGATGCTTAGATGTCCACCTCAGATCATGCTTCCAAATCCTGGTTTTATTAATAATAAAGGAAGCTTTTTTCTTTCCTTTTGTAGGTATGAGGTAGAGTTAGGACGGACTTAACAATGTATCAGACGCTGAATCTAAGTAGTAATACGATTCAAGAGAAAACAGCGTCCTTTTAAATTTTTCAAACTTTTGTAGATCCTTCAATGTAAAGTTCCAGTTATCTTTATTTTAACACATTCCTTTTGAAACCTTGAAGATCCTAATATTTGGTCTGAAAATAATTTGGTTTCATGTTATTGTGAGTGCATTTAAAATGGTGCTGCTCGACAAAGAGAGGGCAGGGGATGTTTTGTGCCGCCCTCGCCCTCGGTTAGAGGACGCAGTGAGGCTGCAGCCAGGAGGGGGCACAACGAGCAGCTTTTCCCGTTAACCCCTTGAAAAGTTGATGGCATAATCAGAGAAAATTTATGCGGGGTTTCATACAGCACCTTTTTATTTCTAATGTATTTTATATTCCAACGTATGAGCGAAATAGTGTCAAGGAGAAAGAGCCACAGTGTTGCATAATGGAAGAAATACATTTTAATTTTCTTTTCTCTCACATTTTTTTGTCTTTCGTGCATCTTAAGTCTTCATGTGGTACTTAAGACACAAAATGTCAGAACAGTTTTCCTTTGTTTATAATAAAAATCATTTTTTCTCGATTTGTGTAAAAATTAGTTTCTTCAATATTGTTTGTCTAGAATAACGTAAAAGTTAGGTTGTCATGCATATAGCTTATAGGCATGTCATTCACGTGAGAGGTGTAATCAGATCTATAGGTCCTGAGGAGCTATAAGCTCAAAGAAATTGTTAGATATGATATTTTTTTACTTTGGGTAAAACGTTTAGCACATTGGGCAATTAAGTATTTGTGTGCACCAAGTGTGCGCTCAACTGCTTGTGTAATTTGCATGAATAGCTAGTTGCACACATAAGTACATAATTAATTAGCTGCCTGTGCTATTAACTGCTGTGGATGTACAGCTATATCAGTTTGCCTTTTTAGGAGTGTTTGTGAGAAATTTTTAGTGTTTGTCAGATAGATGAGTAGAGCAAGAATAAACAATAAATATGGCACTTTGTATGTATAAGTATGATCCATACCAAGCTGTTGTCTTCCTAAATCAGCAGCTGCTATTTTAAAAAGTACTACTTAATTGCAAACTGCCTAAAAGTAATTTGCAATCAACTTATCTTCATGCTGACCTGTAAATCCAGACAGTGCTGTCACATGCAAATTTAGCTCCGGTGTTTAAATCCTAGTAACGGTTTTTACATACACCTCTACAGCCTGCGTTCCAACTTGGTCACGCATTCTTAGTTTTCAAACATGAAACATTTGTGAAGGAGACTAGAGCCCAAGAGCTGAAGTCGATGCAAGTTCCTTCCTTGACCTCATTGGGCTTTGGATCAGGCTCATCAAACCTAGTAAGGGGCAGGTCGTTTGCTCAAGAGCTCCAGAAGCTCTTCCTTATGAATGAATAAAGCATTTATAATTGTATTTTGTAAAGTGCACGGTTGCCATAAATGGTATGAGATTATTTTTTCACTGAATTGGGTTCTTTGTACTGAAATGTGTAGTTAGCACAAATATTCATCCTGCTCTGCTGTATAAGCTGAAAGGGCTATGAATGTGCGAGTCACACTGACATTTCACTGCTTGGTCCTTTGCCCTGATATTGTAACTTCACTATTTCTCAGCAAAGGCATAAGTGGGGAATGTGTCCAAGAGAACTTCAGCTCTTCGTGAGTGACAAAATTCAGGGCTGAAAATAGCGATGCTATATTAATTGAATTCCCTGTTCCCTTTTTATATTTTTTATGAGTTTTAGGAGCAGGAACCTCACCCAATTGTGAAGCAAGAAAGATGTCTGTAGAATGCTTGTTTCTTGAAAACCAACAGTGAGTGCTACAGTACTTAGAAGGAAACTATAATTGCTCTAAGCTTTTCCTCTTCTGGTGTGTATAGTACTCTGATCTTCATAATCCTGTGTATTGAGAAACTGAATAACAGTTGTCTTGTTTAAAGTAAAGTGAAAAACATGACTTGCATCTCTCCTCCCTGACTCTCACCCCGGCAGTATTGCCTTGAAAAGCAGTTTTCCTCCAGAACCACTGACATATTGGTGTCCCTAAAAATTAAGATATTGTTTTATTAGTCCTTCAGATGCTGAAAGCAAATCACAATCAATACCCTTTATTTGAATGTTTTACATGGATATGAAAAATAAAAGGATACGCTAACAGTGAGGTTTGTATATTTTAAATAAAAATATGTACTTTTTGTATGTACTATTTGTGATGGAATGCTTCTTGATCATAATTAATCTTCAGAATTAAGGTACCTGTAATAATCAACATCCCTATGAAAATGTGCATATTCTTTATATGTAATACTTCTATTTTTCTAGCCAGGATCTCTCTACATATTTTATTGCAGTGTCTTTCCATTGGTATTTTCCTTCAAAGTCACATTAGAAATAACTAATAGACAAAATACTTGTACACATACTTTACAGTGGCAGAAACAAACAAATAAACCCCCCCAAGTAATTGTCAGCCCATGTCAGCAATTCAGTTATTAGAATCACATAAACCCATGCCTTATATATTCCACCCAGAATTGTTTTAAGGTCCTTGTATGCATAGAATTTTGAAATATATTATTTGAATATAAAAGTAGATTATGGATTTCCCCTGTGGCTGGCCAAATGTCTTTCCAACAAAGGGTAAAATAAGAAGGCTATTTTTTTGTGTAAAAGAGTGATCTTTTTAGTCATGCTTGATTGCTTTTTCAGGACTGTCTCCATTTATAATGAGATATTCTTGGACTCATTTGAACCAGAAAGTTTAGTAAAATTGTTATGTTTTTACATAAAATACCTTAAATTATTTAAACTGTCTCAAACTCCATATTTTTTTAAATATATGTAATATATATTGCATTTCTTGATTCACAGACTGCATGTGGCATAAAATGGAAATATATTTAGCATATTTACAAGAAATATTTGTTTTAATCTCTCATACTTGTCAGCACTTCACACTAATTTAGTCTTATCTGCTGCTGAGGAGTTACACAGTAAAGGCTGCACTTGTTATTCAAATCCCTGTTAATGTTCCATATCATAGTTTGGCAAGAAAGCTGTTACTGTATTGGACTATGATACAGGAAAGTTTTAATTATCTGTACTTTTCAGGGAACTTGGCCTAGGACGTCTGTGCTAGGGTGCTGAGAACAACGACGTGAATTTACTTTTCTCAGTAGTTTAAAATGGCATTATAGAATGTGTTCTGTGATACTGTTTTTAAAGATCTGATGTGCAATAAAATGTGCACAGCTTGAGGAAAAAATGTGGGTTTTTTATAATCACAGTGCCCAGATAAAATGGCAAGTATGCAATGCTTTAGAAATAATTATTTGTAGTTAAAGATGTATTTCACACGAAGTTTGTGTTTTACAGTTGGAAAATACACAATCGTACTTACATACTTAGGCTGAGTCTAGTTCTTGCATTACTCTATATTTAATGTTTTCAATATATTTTGTAAAATATTTCATTATAATATTAATAGAGCTTACTTAGGCAGTTCTCTACTTTGCAGGCAAAAAAAAATCTCTGTCAGCTGTAAATCAAGTAGCAAAACCCTACAGCAACCCTTATTCAAAAGAACCAATTGTTTGACGTTCAGAATTTTATTTTACAGTATATTCTTCGGGCAGTACGAGAAGCAGCTCTTTTACTTCTGAACCCACAGCACAAGCCTGTGTCTCATCTCTCCTGTAATTGTCCATTCTTTTTATAAGATTTATTTTTGCCTGTGGTGCTGAACTGAAAAAGTCAGCCAGCTAAAATGTAGTTATTTCATTTCCAAGTAAAAACAATAGTGTTTTCATGTCCATACTTATTATTATTCTGAGAATGTACTAATTTGTTACATCCAAGATGACGGTTAGTTTGGTCCGTGAAAGGGGCACCATGCCAACTACTGCAGTTAAGTAAAAGGACTTCTTTCATGGAGAGTAGTGGGACAGAAAGTAGCCTGCAGTGCGTGTGGGTACGGGGAGGCAGATTGCCAGCAGAGTCATCCTGGTATCAGGCTTTACTGTGTTGGGTTCTGAATGAAGCTAAAACTATGATTTCACTAAATGTCGGCATGGGCAGCCAAATTTTCAAACCACTAGTGCCCTAAGGAGCAACTGATAAATGTTTTATCCCTGCGGGCTGTAGTTGATGTTGCACAAGGATTTTGCATGCGCTCAATGCATTATCATTCTTGGCATTAAGCTTAGATAATTGTCTACTTATATTGAGCCTGTAATAGCAAAATACAAGTGAAGAGGCATGTTTTACAAAGTAAAAGTATGAAATAGGTTTAGCTATATTACTATGGATTTTTTTGTTGTTGTTCTACTAAATTTGAATGAGAATTAAGTATGATTCTATACCTTAATTCTGCTCAAACCAGGGTGGTCTCATAATTTTGTTTTACATGCATGACATTGCTTAAGGTCATTAGTTGTAAATCTTAGTATAAAAAGACTGAAAATATATTCAGTACTTTGTAGTTACCGAATACATATTTAAAAGCCTCTATGAAAAGTCGGGACCTACATGGCAGATTTTCAGTTGCTGAATGGTCAATTTAATGATGTAGATTAGCTGTATCTAAACAGTAAATGGAGATAGGCTGTTGCAAGGCTTTGATGAATCTCTCTGATGCATATCCCAGTTGATCAATTTTCTAATTTTAGAGATTAGTATTCTGCTTTTCAATCCTAATATACTCTCTGGTCACATTCTATTTGAAATTTAACTTAGATCAGGTAAAACTTTATTTACATTTTTTTATCGTTTTGCTAGTCTAACAAACACAAATCAAATTTGAATTTGTCCTTTCTCTTTTCAGTGACTAATGTAATGGTCTCATTTTTTCATTCTTTTTTTCTTAGTGTTACCTGATTTCTAATTAATTATTTAAATCACTATTTTATTTTTAAAAAGAGCCTTTCATATGGCTTTGAATGTTTTAAAGAAAAGTAGGTTGTGTTGACAGATTTTGTTCAGCATAGTTAAGTTCAACCATTAAGAGTATGGCAACTTAAAGTTTTAATAGAGAAAAATTACTTCTTTATCACGCAGATAATTACTCTAATAGCTGTGCATAGTATGATCAACTTTATTATGTATATAAATTCTGTTCATGTGGTATCTATTGAGAAGATGTAGGGAGATTTGTGTCTAAATATTAAGAAATATTTAAATAATTTATTTAAGAAAAATTCTATTTTGTTTTTAGTGCTCATGTTCCTGGAACTGAAGTAGTTTCTGCAAATGTGTTAATTCATTTTTTTAATATTTTTTTTTTATTACATTTTCAACATGAGGGCTACTAATGTCAATCTGTTTGATAAAATACCCTCTCGGGCACATGCAAATCCAAATAGGTTATCGAGTATACTGTTAATTTCGTCTTTACAAATGCAGGATCTTTATCATACAGAATAATTAAATATTTGTAATAAAGCAGTTAACTCGAGCAGTTTATTGCTGTGATTTGCAAAACTGCATTGAACCGCTTTCTTTTCATTTCATTGATGGAGGAACAAACATTTCTTTAATAAGGCTACAGCGCATTCTAATTTTGTTGCAAAAGCTTAGATAAGGATCAGGCCCCCTCTGAATCACTGCTTTGACCTATGACATTGAAAGTGCTGAAGCGCTTTGGCAAAAGAAGAGTTAGTCATTTATTATTATGCACAGGACTTTCCAGTTCTAAAGGGGCTCTGTGCTTTCTCTCAGATAGACTTTGTTTGTTGGAAATGAGAACTGTATTTTGGCAGTAAAGGACAAGAACTGAAGCAACTCGGCAGGCAGACTCATTATGACATAATCCTTCATTAATCCTTATTCTTTATTAATAGATCATGACAGAAGTTTTGCTTTGGTTGACCATCTTCACCAGCAAGCTATGAGAAAGCATTAATAGACAAAGTTCCAAACTCAGACTTAGGGCTCATTTTATTTACAGTATTAAGAAAGTGTGTATTGTTACCTTGGAGAAGTTAGTATACTAAGTGGTCTGTTTCTTCAAGTGCAACCTAGCCATGTATCTTAGAAATGTGATTTGTCTATTGGAAAATTAATTACTTGTATCACTCACCTGTCAGATAAATACACTGTAAAAATTCGGTGTTGATTGCAGACTTGCTGCAGGAAAAATATAGGGATGCGAGACTCCATCAGTAGTGGGGATGGCAGTGAAAAAGCAAAAGGGTGGAAGGAATAGAGCATAAGTGGCACGTGAAATGAATGTGGCAATATATAACCAAGAGAAGGAAAATCTGACATCTTTTTGTTTCAGAGAAAGATCAGGAGACAAACTTGGAACGTAACTGCAGGGTGGCTTGGAATATATTTTTGTTACAATTACAAAAAATATTGTAGCGTTATTTATTATATGCAAAAATTTATGTCAAGAATAATGAAGTTCATCTTTGTCTGATGTAGCAATGGATGGTCCTTGGCCATTCTCATGCTATCATAGACAGGCAGAGGTAAGGAAAAATACGTAAATTAAATAATTTTGGTGTATTGTTGACCATTGACTAAGTTGTGCATGGTTCTCTTTAGAGCTGGATTTGCTTGCATTAGATTGCGACACTGCCATAGTGTATAGAACTTCAGGATCAGTTTGCTTATCTGCTGAGATATTTTTGTAAGGCTGCTGATAAGAGAGTAGGCTAGTGGGTTTTGTTATACAAATTAGACTTTGTAACATGTATTAATATTTTCAAATATAATTTGAATATAAGATAAACTGTAATTTCTGAAACAACTATCTGCATTCTACAAAAGCTGTACTGCAGGATTTGTCCATTTAAACTGCGGTCCATTTAAACTGCCATGATCGGTGAGATTTTAGTCACCCAAGGGACTAAACCAAACTACCTTCATTGCCTTCTCTGAAACTGTGCTGATCTACATCCACTGTGAATTATATCACTAATTTTATTACATCGTCTTATGGTTTTGTTTCCCTTTATGATACTCTCTCTGTAATATTAGCTTGACTGGGGAAAAATGGTGTAGAAAATCCCAGTGTTCTATAGGCTTGAGCGGAGATGATTTCTTTTTTTAACACCAAAAGTACATTGGATATTTGAGGCACTTCCAGGATACAATCCCTAGAGAGACGGGTGAGAAAAATAACTACATCTGAAAATATAATAATTATTAAGACAAAATTTTATTTGCTCTTAGCAGGACAGTATTTTATGTCTGAAATTCTCCATATATTATTCTTTTGTGTAACTTCTTAGCATCTCAGCTCTTCTGTTCAGAAAGGTATGAAATAGGAATAGATTGTTAAGTTTTTCCATACAGAAGCTTCACAATTCAAATAGAGGAGATAATGCAATGTGGTTTACAATTTATAATTTTTATTGCCATTTAATGTAATGGTTCACACAAACAGGAGCTCTATGCTTGCTACGTACTGTGAGAAACTGTTGTCAAGGGTTTTTTTGCCTCTGCAAGTAACATTTAGTAATTCAACTTTTCTGCTGAGAATTAATTTTGAATCTGATTTAGACATAACATGACCTTTCAGATACAGGGGTAGAGAAGAAATGGGAAAACATAATTCAGAATTTCTAAACTATTTATATGGTACTGTTTTACACTTCTTTGGGAGAATGCACAATAAAACTGACTTCTCAGTGTAGTTTTACTCCTTTTGCTACTCTACACATACGCACACATAACATGTTGATAGCTTTGACACTAGCTGTGGTTACATAAATGCCTTTGAGTGTTGAAGTCCTGACTAAAGCTCAATGCTTCAGCACATCTGTTTTTAATAGTTGCTTTCTGATGAAGAGATTTCTGATATTAATCAGAAATGCCCTTTAATCTAGCAGACAAAAGGCATAACAGGATCCAATGGATGGACCCTAACACCGGCCAAATTCAGTCTGGAAATGAGATACTAGTTTTTAACATTGAGACTAATTAACCATCAGAGCAACTGACCTAGTAACAGGCTGGAATGTCTATTACACTGAACTTTAAAATTGGAACATCATGCATTCAAAGAGGTGCTATGCCTTGACTGCGAGTAACAGGTTGAAGAAATACAAGGTGAACTTCCCCATTGCTTTATGTTACACATAGCTTTAAAATCAATTACTGTATTTTCTGAAGTTTGATCGTCATTTATAATTTACTGTTATAATACTGTATGTGATTCACATTAAATCGTCTCTGATTCCTGAAGGTTCTGTGGTAAGCCAAGAGAAAAAGAATGATTCATCGTGTTTTCCAGTGTTCAAAACTGGTGGCACTCTGCTGGCTAGTGGCACTAGCACACTTACCCTGCAAGAACCTGAATAGCTGATAGTGTCTATACATAGTTAACGCTACATTGTCTTTTGTATTTCATGTCCTTCTTTTTGGCACTGAAGTCATGTCTTTGGTGTCCTTGTCTCCTCAGTAATCTCAGAAATTAAGCGGGGGTTCAGCACGCCAAATCATCCATTTCCCTACTATGTCACATCTTAGTACTCAACTTTTCATTGGATACCATGGTGTGCTCTAGGATGTTAGCTTTGTATTTGCGTATCGGGGATTTAAATATTTTTTTCTTAAAGTTAGACAGAAGCTTTTCAAAAATGAGGTGGTGGGTATGATGCATTGTAAACTGAATGATATGCTGTTGTGAGAAAAACAATATTCTGGATTATATTCATGAAGTTGTGAAACAGTTGTTCTGTGCTGCCTGTCACTGACAAGACCAAAGGTAAGAAATAATATACTTAAATTACAGCAGCAAAGATTTTTGGTTAGAAAGAAAGATCTTTCTAGCAGTTAGGATGGAAGTCACTAAAATAGTTTAGCTGGAGATTTATGAAATCACCATCATTACAAGTCTTTTAACAGGTTAGGCAAACATCTCTCAGGAGAGGCATAATCATGGATGATCCTGCTTTTGTCAGGGGAGTTGAGGTTGGACACCAGGACGGTGAAGAAAGTATGAAAGCCAGACTATTACGTAAGGTTTCTTGCCAGCCATCCTCTCCCTCAATAAAACAATGGTTTCTTCAGATAGTATCCACATATTCATAGTATCCACAGGACTCCAGGATCTTCTGTGGACTCTCTCTATAGGTAATAAGTGAAAGAAATAGTATAAGCCATAGAGGACCTTCTCTATTCTACTTCCAGGAGAAAGTCACTTTGATGATAGAGGCAGTAGTTATGAGCACAGTTGGCCAGCTGATGTTGGCCACCACCTCAAATGAGATGTCAAGAAGCACCAAAAGCATTTACATCTGCCTGATCTTGTTTTTTCCAGTAGCAACTATTCAAAAAAAAAAAAAAAAAAAATCTGGCAGAGTAAAAGAGAAGGGTTAAAGAAACACTTGTACAGCACATATTTTCCAGAAGGCTTGCAGTTTGGGATGACCAGTTATCAAGTCTATGAGAAGGTCGTCACCTTCACAGACAAGGTATCATCTAAAGTCGCAAGGGACTTGACTTCAAAGTCTTAGATGGTAGCCAAGACCAGTTTGCATGGCCCTTCTAGAGGGAACTGATGTGGCTCCCCCTTACACATTAGCAGTTCTCATTTCACCTGCAACCATTCACATTTTCCCAGGGAATGGAAAATTAACCTCTGTAGGATCTCCCATTTGAATTGGTGGAGTGGCTTGACTTCAAAAAGAATGATGCATTTCACACCTTGGAGAGAATATGAGGCAAGCTATCTATTCCTTAAGGGCTTATGTCGCAACATCTATATATCCACATTTATATCTTAACCAAAATTCCAAAGAATTACCCACAGCCATCACGATTTTCCAAGGTATCTCAGGAAAGATAGCAGGTCTATGGCTGAAGACAAACCATACTGATTTCACCCCACTTTTATGGATAAAGAGTAATTTTGATAGAAATACTAAAATATATATATATTGGGATCACGTGACTATGCAACCTATCAAATCTCTCTTCAGAAATCTTCTGGTCTACCACAACTAGTTATGAGTGAAGCTGTGGGTCATAAATAAGTTCTCAGCTTTTTACACTATAGTCGTATCAGTCCTCAATTGCAAACCCTGTTATTCCTTCACTCTTCACAGAGCCTTCTGACCTGGGTCTGTTTTGGTAAGGAGTCCTCTCACTTCCTAGTATTGGAGCAAGAGGAGGTTTCTCATCTGAATCACGAAAGAGAGTCTTTTTCCGAATTCTGAAGAGAAAGGAGCATGGAAATGCAGTTTGGAATTAATGAAATACCGTTTGTTCATCTAGAAGCTGTTCAAGATGACAGTGCTGGTCACCAAAAACACCACCTGGGCTTCAAAATATCTTTTTCTGCATCTTAATTATCAGAAGTAACTGATAATTGTAGTGTTTGGAAATGGTACCAGTTCAAAGACCTGTAGATGTTCATGGCAGAACAGTATACTTTGGGAAAAAGAGTGTGTAAATACATCTATAAATGGAATACAGTAGCTGCTTTTTGTAGATGTCTGAAATGATTTGATACAATCTCTGCTTGGGTTTTAACATAATTTGAAAGTAAATATTTGGAAACTAAACCTAATAGCATCACCTGAGAGCCTTGAATTTTGCATTACTTTTCTCAGGACAAATTTAGGGCCTCGTCAGCCTGATTTTTGCTATTGTTAGCTAATTCAGCTGGGATGATGACAACTCACAGCTCACATACTGTAGTGATCCAACATGAAGCTATAATACCATATTGCAATGTGTAGTGCTGGTTAAGATTACTATGTACTCTTGAATGTGCTGGTCTTTATCCCGAGACGTCCCATGAGGCCGTCTGCTTTTATTTTCTTTCTATACCTGTAACTATCGTTATGGACAGGGAAGTGAATATAGCTGACCTTGAGGCTTAATGCTCGTGTGTTCAGAAAAAGCAATGCAAATGCACGGTAACATTTTGGAGCCAAGGGCAATTTGCAAGGCCTGTAAATCTTCGGTGCAGCAAATCTTAGGAGAGATGATGTAGCAAGGCTGGTGCTGATGCAGCCTGTTTGTATAAGCAAAATTCTCCCTTGAGCAGCAACAAACTCCGGAAACAGAATGTCAGATATTGGTTTCCATCTAGAGTCCCTGTCCACTCATCCTTCAGAACAGCTGGACAGAAAGACTTTGTGACACTTACCTTATGTGCATGTCAGTGGGAAACCATCATAAAACAGCATTTAAGACTACAATGACTGCAAAACAGCTACACCTGCAACTCAAACTTAAATTAAAAGACCAAGGTGGGGGTGTTTTTTGTTTTGATTTGGGTTTTTTTTAATGTCAGTTAACGGTTGGACTGAAAATACCTATTCAGATATTTTATGATCTGTCTGTACTTTTTGATTGTTTGAAAAGCCAGATAATAATTGGCACATCTTATTTTGGATTCTTCATGTGTAAGGTAGATTTAGTTCCCAGCAGTGCCATGTGTTCAGGCAGTCATTCTGAAATGCTGTGTTTCATTCTGAGGTATTAGACACTGTCTGTAAGCTCTGGTTTGAATATTATGTTCAAAGAAAAAGTGATCAAGTGGATTAGCTATTGCTTTGCGATCATCATTCGTAATACGTGCATTCAGTAGATCATTCAACTGTGAAAAAGTTTATTATTCTGCAGTAGCTGGAGTGTTTCAAGGTGTAACACACACAAAATTCCATAGCCTGCTGTCTCGGTTTTGGTTTTGTTTTGTTTTGTTTGGGGGGTTTTTGTTTGTTTTGCGGGTTTTTTTCGGGTTTGGCGTAACTGTAGCTTCATGACTGGAGGGAAACTCGGGCATGACAGATGTATTCTGTCCTTTTCAAGCTGTTGCAGAAAGTATGAGTACTGACAAGAGAGTGTTTGCTCTATTAATATCGTCAGGCACAGTGACCTTTGCTTGGAGCTCAAGAAACGTGATAGGGTGCGTATATGAACTACAAAGCTCAAACTAGTTACTGCAAATGAGTTGTCTCTACCTTCACAGGACACAGGTTTCTAAGCCACTTGTGATTGTTTCTGCGTATTCCTCTTTTGTCGGCTGTAGGTGGCAGATCCCTGTTGTATGTATCAAAGCAGTTTTGTATACAATGCCAGTCAGGACCCAGCACCCTCATGTACTAGGCTGCTTAAAAAAAGTAAAGATGACAATCAGTGTTCTTAATTACCATAAAAAGCATCACTTTCCACGTGTAACTGTTCTATAATGTCTTTACACAGTTACTTTTTGGCTTGACTCTTCTGCTTGGGGCAATACAAGGAATTATAGCCATATCAATACAGTAGAGAAACAAAGTATACATATAATTTCTAAGCTAGCTGCCTATATGTATATGTGACTAGGCAGCTGATCTGTGAGCTAGTAGTTAATAGTCCCACGGCAGAAAGTAGCAGGGTATGTATGTAGGAGGGGGTCTTTTTTTGGCACTAGAAGGAGTGATTCTGAATCATTTTAGGCTCTGGGGTTGCATGAGTGATCCAACACATGGAATATGGTGAACGTAGGTATTCAAAAGAAAGTGAAAGGAAATTGCTATTTTTCATGACAGGAGAAGGAGTTTGTTATGGTACCAAGTAAAAAACAAATATGTACAGATTTGTTCTAAAGATCTGCTAATAGCGCAGAAACTTCTCGTGTCCCTGGGATGAATTTCAGATTCTGAAACAAACAGCCAGAAAAACAGAATTAAAAAAAAAAAAGTAATTGAAAACATGTGATTCCAGGTCTTGTGCACAGATTTAATTAAGATCTCTACCTTCTAGTGCCTTTGCCAAGCAGTTTTTCAAAACCTTAGGCAAAATAGGTTGGCTAGTCCACATTCGGAGGCACAGACGTTAATTTTCATGGTACAGAGGGAATCCCTTTGTTCAAAACTATGTTACTTCAAACGAGTATTTCATTAGGGTGAATATTTATGTAAATTTTGGATATGCTCTGTGTACTGGAAAAAAACTCTTCCCGAAAATACGCAGCGCATCAGTAATGAGTTGTTGGTTTTTTCCCACTGCCTTGTACCATTCTTAGAGATGTAAAGCAACACATCTTATGTTTCCTCCCCTTTTCGTACACAGAATAGAAATTACGGCTACAGCTTAGCTTGTTTTGCCTGTGGATCAATGCCAGAAAGCAGTTTTGAAGGTGTTTTAAAATGAAGACATCTGGCAGCTGGCGTACTTACAATTCATTTGCCAGAGACAAGTTGCCTGCTGTTGGAATTTTCAATTGAAGGTCACGCACCAGGTAAAAATCAGTCAGGTGGAGCTCGTGTGTGTTGAACCCACACACTTGAAGAATTGTTGACTCAGGGATGTGTGGGTGGGCTAAACTGTTGAAGAATGTTTGTCTAATTTTTCCTCTTCAAAATGTGAAACTCAAAGCTAAAAAGAGGTCAGTACAGCTGACGAGAAATCACAAGGCTATGATATTTCAGTGGAACCACCATCAATTAGTTTGAGCAGAGGGTGCCAAAAAAAAAAAAAAAAAAAAAAAGAGAGAGAGAAAAGGAAAGATAAATAACAGAATCTGACATAATGTTGGACAAACACTCTGCTGTCAACTGAGTGGTCACACAGTTTTCACTCTGATTTTTTCAGTAAGAAATAGCCTAAAGGATTATTTGTATACAGCTTTCTACTGACAGTGAATTAGTAACAGTGTGTCATTGTGCATTCAGTTATTCAGTGACAGTTCTGAGACTAAGCTATTTACATTAATTGATGTTTAACGGTATTAACGCAGTATGTTTTACCATTATAAACTTTCTCTCCATCAGTACGGTTACTTACTAAGATACTAATATTTCTAAATCAAGGGATCTGCACCCAGAATGGCTTTACATCTGTCTACATGAAAAATGCATGTCCTCTTTGTGTGACATGGGGAAATGTTGTTCAGTTTTACTGTTGCAAAAATAAAAGCGAGAGGCCTGAATTCTTCTCTCACTTAAGTACGTTTTTATATAAAAGAAGCTTCTTTGCTTTAATAGACATACTTCTGACTTAAATGCGTGTAAAAAAAAAGAAGAAAGATCAGGCCTAGGATACGTGTATTCTGCAACCTTTAAAAGTATAAATGTAGCAGATTTTGCTTTGTTTTGCTAGATGGAAGCTTTAATGTGGTATTTTAGAATGTTTTGCATTCAGAACTTTGTTAGATATATATTATCTATACATTAGATATCAATGAGCTGATTTCTTGTGAAAACAGTTTGGACAATATTGGGTTTGCTGAAGTATGAAAATAAGAAAAACTATCTTGTCTACTGTTTCTGAGAAGGGAAGTTCAGGAATTAATTGAGCAGCATTATTCACTTGGTAAAGTCAATACTACTCCTCATCAAGCAGTGGAGTGTATCGGCGATTTCTTCTGCTTTGTAAGTACATAAAAAGTTACTTTTGTCATATTTTATCCAAATCTCTTTGACAGAGGGACCAGGGATCCCAACTATTCCCTATAGGTCCTTCTTCTGAAGCCTAGCCCCTAAACTCTTAGGCTAACTGAAAATATGTTGTTCCGACTGTGACCTTTCTGCGCATCTCAGACAAGGAGTGGGAGAAACAGGGAATGCCTGATCATGGTATGCAGCCCAGGCACATGGATTTTTCTACTTTTAAGGCAGCTGTTTGCAACTGTTTGATTGCACTGCAGTATGGACTCATGGCTAAAAGACTGAAGCCTCCTAATCCCACTAGAACGTTATTTATGGAAACAAAAAAATTAGAGGTAAATACACTTCTTTATGCAATTTGTTGTGAATGGAGAGTAAAATTATATGAAAAAAACTTGAGACATTTATTTAAAACCCATTTAATCTGATTTCTTACTAGGTAAAACTCGATCTATAGCCCTTCTCCTTCTTGCATTAAACTGTAAGCTGTCCCTCTGGTGCTCAGATTTTGGACAGCTAGACTTTGCAACAGTCCCTACGAGTTCTCCTCTTAAGTCTTTGTGCAACTTGCAGGTCAACAGTAGCATAATGTGGCTGAAGCCTTGAGCACTACTGTAAAAGAAATCATTGATAATTGCTAATATGAATTACCTTGAACCAAAGACTTTGACTGGTGTCAGAATTAGGTATACAAGGAAAGGTGACACTGTTTCACTTCTTAAGAGGTGCTACATAAATTGTGGAAATGTAACATAGTGTAAAATACTGGATAATTTTTTTGCTTCAGGTAAGAGGGAATGCAGAGTCTAAAGATGAAATATGAAACTGCTTTGAGATGAGGATCTAGAGAAAATGCTGATGATTTGTCACAACTGTTCATCATTGTGCTAAACCTGTTTTGTTTTCCTGCTCAAATTCCTGACAGATAATGGCAATCTGACATTCTTACTGTTTTCATTTTACTGCAAAAAAGATCTACAGATAAGGGGCTGAAACCAAGTAGTGTTATTACATTGCAAGGCTCTTAGTCTCTTAAGATTGATTTCTTGAGTAACATATGCTGTTTCTACTCCAGTCGTGAATATTTTGAAGTTACTCTTGCTCAGTGTGAAATTCCGTTAGCGGTTGAAAGGAGCCCAGGGTTACTCTGCGTAACTGTCTCCAAGCATATGAAATAGTGTACTTTGCCCCTACAGGTGAGCCAGGGGGAATTATAAATGTTGTGTGGGATGTGATGTCATCAAAGTAATGCACCTAAAGCAATGTTGTGATTTGATTCTAAATAAAAGATTGTGTTAGTTCATCTTAGGCTGTCAGGTGGCTGTGGGAAAGAAAAGTGTCTTTTTCTTTATTTTTGTGAATGTTATGATGCTTGCCAGCCTGGTGCTTGAGTGTTGCAAGACGCGCGTGCCTTTTTGACTCTGAGATTCACTATCGCACTGCTTTGTATTTTATCTTGGAACCCTGACCCTGTTGCAATAGGATACAATCCAGGTTTCAGAGAATTTTATAGATTTTACAACAGCACTCCAAAGGGCTTCAGATGTAGAAGCTTAAGCCTAGGATTTGCTTTTGTTTAACAACGGACTTGATACTCTATGCAATTGTGTCCCAAGTCTGTTATAGTGGTGTCTTTCCTCATTGTTTCTCATGGGACCTGAGATTCCTTAAGCCACTCTGCTACAGGATCTCAGATTTGCTGACAAATCATTAGCATGAAAACTCTTGATTCTGAGGATCACTTCACCTTGGGTGCCCACAGATCCAAAGTTAAACCTCCCAGAGTATCTTTAAAAGCTCTGTGTAGTGGAGATTCTACTTCAAGTGGTGTATCCGTAAGGAGTGTTTTCATCAATGATTTCTGAAGCTTTAGGGATGAGGATACTGCCTTCATGTCTGTATTCTGATTATGCTGAAAGATTAGCTGTAAATTTAGTGTTTTATTGAAACCTTTCCTTGGCATAATGATGTATTTGGTTTAGTTATTGTTTCTGTTAATTCTAATGCCCCCTGCTGCTGAGGAAATGGCGTGTGCTTTATAAATGCAATTATAAATATGTTAAAAGGGTACAAATTTTAGTCTTTTGAGAATACAAGTGGGTATTTGGGAAGTAAGAAGTAATACTATATTAGAATTCAGTAACATCTTCTGGACAAAATAGATCCAAGGATATACTGAATGCATAGTAAGAAATAACTGCAACCACACAACTATTGTGGGAGTGTATATATACATATGCACATAGGCGTATGTTAAAAAGTGGTTTGTATATATGTGTAAAAAGTGCTTCCTATATATACATGTGTTTATGTGTGTGTATATATATATATGAAAATATAAATATGAACTGCTTTTCACACTTCTCTGATGATAGAGAACAGAAGGATTGGTGTAAATGGATTTTAAGATAAAGGACCATCACTGGAAAAGAAACTAAGGCCATAGGTGAAAACTCCAGAACCTTCAGAGACTTTTCCTGTTTATTTTTTTTAATTGATTGGCTATGCCTAAATGCCTTTTTCTTTTTTTTTTTTCTTTTTTTTCATTCTTTGAGACAAAATTGGCTCAGCTTTAGTAAAAGTATGCTACTTTCAAAGGGAATGAAAATTTGGAGTTACAGAACTCATGGGTGACAGAAAACTTTATGCAGGGAACTTCTAGTTGAAGAGTTAACTCTTCTGAATTTAATAATCTGGACAATTTCATAGGGATTGAAAGCTGTTTGACAAACAAAAAGATTACTAGTAGGCAATATCCTAAGAAAACAGGGCATCAGAGACTAAAGACTGTTTGAACAAGATGGAATTTGTTTAAAGACCCTGAAGAAGTACTTCAGTGTTATTTGAAGATGAGATGAAAGTCAACAGTCTTGTGAAAGAGAATTAAGACTGGAACTACAATGAACCAGTAAGAATCCAGTATGTAGATATGCTGTAGAACTAAATAAAACTCAAGAATGAAATTTTGCTTAAAAAATTATAATTTCAATATAGTGACAAAGATGATTCATTAATGAATACTCCTTGGGAGAAAGGACCTTGGAAATTAAACCAGAGAAAATTATGCATGGATAGCAAAGAAACATAAAGGTCAGCAATAATTATTAGACTGTAGTGCACTAGTCATACACAGTGGTCATCAGAAGACAGCCCCTTTACATACTGCATGTAAGGCTGCACCATATAAAGAAAGAAGTAACCCGTCTAGTTATTTTAAATATTTTAATCCATCTATATTTTTCATCTATTTTAACATAATTTCCTTAATTCTTGTATCTCCTTTGTATTTCTCTATGAAATGCATTACTTGAAATGAGCTTGTCCTATTCTAGTCTTCATCATAGATACCCAATTGCATTAGCTTCTCTTCCTCTCACGAGGTGTAGAGCGAGGAACCTCTCTACCCAATGATTAACCCAGTACTGACATAAGAGCTCTAGTTAGGGACAGCACTATTTCCATCACTCTTATGTGCATAAAAAACTTTGTAACTCTTTGTCATTTGGTGTATGAATTTCAACCACTGAATTTCTTCTTCCTGTTTAAATTCCTCATATTGAGAGTCTTTCTCGCAGTCCTATTAAAAAATAAACTAATATGTGTTTTTTATGCACAATGGATGGCTTAAAACAGAATTCGTGTACACTGACAGTTAAGGATCAAGTAAAGGTATTTATTTTTTTAATTAAAATTATTTTACATTGGCAACATGCTACTTGCAAGCTGAGTAGTGAAATAGGTGGGAGTAAAGTCTGGACTTGGGTGAAGGGAATTGAACATTTAATAGTTCTTATCCTTTGCCATGAACACATCCTTTCTTTTTGGCAAGAAAATATGACCAGGAGAAGGAACATCTCCTCTCCGAAACAACTGTTCTCTTTCAAAGAGGCAGAGGGAGTGTTGTTTCCCACGTCCAAATGGCCACTATATGGCATGGAGTAAATGACAGCCATGAGATACGGGCTGGCTGCTTGCCTGACAAGAGGTACAGACTTACAACCGACATCAGATACAGGGAACTATAGAGGAATTTAGACCTTAGGCCGTGAAAGTGTCCAACTAAGAGCTAAGAAACCTCTGAAAAAAACCCCAAAGTTACCTAGTTTATGTAACTTGGTTACGTGTTTCTTTTCTTTTTTTGGAAAATGTGCGATACATGTTTCCTAAATTATATAAAATTCATGAATAAGAATTTTCCTTAATCTCCTCTATTCTCTTACAGTCCTCTGGAATATCAGTTCAATTCCTTCAGTTGCCTATCTTTTTAAAAAAAAAAAAAAAATTCTTGGAGCCTGATAACATCAGAGTATTTATATCTTAATGCCTTGGGAAACGATAATTTGTTTTCTTACCAATCGCCCCAACGGGTCACTTAGTACATCTCCAGGGAATAAGCATTTTCAGCTGCTAGTGCTGTCAGCAGAAGCTGAGGCAGCCCAGCACTATTAGCCCTGCCCTCTTGGACCTAGTCTGTTGGCACCTTCAGCTTAATAGTGATTCTGAGCAGCTTGGCCACTTGGACGAAATTCCACTTTCATATTCAGCAACACCTTAATCATATCTAAAAGAGCTTCAAGTATGTACCTGAGAGCATAAGCTGGCTCTGTGCGATTAATGCACATAGCTTATTCACAAAACCTATTTGAAAATTTTCATAATCAGTATCAGAAAGTTTGGATAACTGTATACTCTGCAGTATCTTTACCGCAGAAATTTTCTGTTGCAAGCTGCCATGCTCAAGTATGCATTTCTTTTATGAATGAAGGTCTTTTGTGCAGCAAGCTTAAAATCCTCTGCCTCTCTGCTATGAAGGGAAAAAAATAAAATCTCTTTGGGAGTACAGTTCATGTAAACCATTTCTTTTAAAAACAGAGTCCTTAAATAGCTCCAAGTACATTTCTGTGTATGACACATAAATGTCCACTAATTGCATGAAGGGAGAACTGAGATTCCAATAGCAAATTCTGTAAAAAGTAGACATACAAAGAAAAGTGGAAGCATCTGTTTAATATATACGACATTAGAATTTAATTTTACCTCTGTGATGCTTTTGTGTAGCTGCAGTGTTACAGAGGAGCACATAAGCATAGTAGTGCAGTGTCAGCAGGTGCATGCCACCAAATTACTGCTTTTAATTTGCATATTCATCTGCTAAGAAGCATGTCATTATCATATCAAAGGGATACTAAGCAACATCTAGCTTCGAGAGATGTGGCATAGTTTCAATACGAGCAATTAATGCAAGATGAGGACTCTCTTTTTGTCATGTCTCCTAGGGCTAGCTGTAATCGGGCTTATTATTGGATACCAATAAGACTGAGGTACCAGTTGGCAGAGAATGAGAGAAGTACAGAAAAACAGAGCTGTGTGAGGCGTCTTAACTATACACTTGATAGTAAACCAATTCTCTGGTCACTTTTTAAAAACAAAAGCTGCTACTATCTGCTGAATAAGTCTGATCAAAGATAAACATTATATGTAGCATAGCTTTAAAGTGAGACTGAAGAGAAAAAGTTAGACCAAAATAGGCTATATTTTCCATGAAATTAATAAGTAAAGCTGACTAATGAAATGTAGAATCGGGGCTCTTAAAATTCTATGGTCTTAGAGAAATGGATTTATAAGAAGGCTTTTATTTCAAAGATCCTTTTTGCAATAGGTCACTACTCCGTGAGACAAAGGAGGTAGATGTGGATCGTACGTTCAAGAAGGATGGCAGGTATCACGTCACTGTTTTGTGTGAGGCGTTGTGCTTTGTCAGCTCTCACAAATAATAGCAGGAAAGTAGATGGAGTCTTAAGTGTTAGACAAATTAACGTTCAAAAATGGTTTCCTGTGGGTAAAGATCACTCTCTCTCGTGGACTGTTCTGAGAAAATATGCCAGGGAAAAAAAAAAAAAAAGATTACTCTTAAGCAAATGAAGAGACATACCTAAGGCTATCTTTGGGCAGTCTGAGGCCTGCCGTGTTCACCATGCGGTGTCAAATATGTAGGGAGAAATAGAGGAGCAAGGCAAGCAGACAAGGATATCTCTGTCAGCGTATCCTCTGAGCTTCCACCATTTGGCAGGATCCTCCGAAGACTGACTTGACACTTGTGTTCAGCAGCTGTGGGTAAACTTCGAGAAACTGTTTATAATCTGGCAAAGACAAATGGGTCCTAAAATGTGATTGATAGAAGATTCCTCAGAGTGGAAGAGTTCTCAGACTGGTATTTCAGAGGGACAACTTTAGTCGTTAACAGGGTAATAACATTTCTGATTTTGTTCAAGAATGTTTCTGCCATCGTTTCTTTCTTGTAGCTTAGCTCTTTTGAGGAGCTCTAAGCTCCACAGCTGCCAAAATGCGGTCAGTTTTCATTTCCACCACTTAGAATCTGATCCATAAATGCAGAGAGTTTGAGTTTTAGTTTTGCCTGTGACCAGAGAAACCTGAACTACACCAACCAACTTCACTTTTTCAAGGAGAGGGAAACTTTTCCTCTTTCTGTCATTGGGCTATCATCTTTGGTCTGATACACGCTAGTTGCATAGGAAGTCCTCCTTTGCATCTTTTAGTACTTTTAACTTCACGCTTGCCACTGAGATAGATTAATTTGGATTATGTACAATAATTTCAGTAAAACTGGAATTTTACCCTCTTTAGGCACTATTGAATTGGATTCATGACAGTTGCTGCCCCAGTCTCATGATAATAATCACTTGGTAGTGGCAGTTAGTCATTATATTGTGGGAATGAGAAAGCAGCTGTAATGTTTAAATATCATGATTATAAGGTTAGTAGTAGTCTTTCATGATTTATGCAATTATGTATAGGTACAATGACATGTGCTTCATGTCAGCAATATGAATACAGACAAACAAAAAGATGTGCCACATACAGGATATAGTGGCTTTTGTTAGCTTTTCTAAATAACTTTCATTGTGTTTCATAGCAGGTGTTAAGTCAGCATTTTACAAAATATCTTGGTACACTTTGTAGAAGATAATTTCCTAGTCCTTACTGTTTTACTGGATTGACTGGATAATCTTAACATTGGTGCTTCCTTACATTTTGAACGCTTGGGAATTAGCTGTTAAAAAAAAGTTTTCTGTCTGTCATATCTATAGTAGTGATTGTTGCATTATGATTCACATAATGGTCGACAACAGGAAATTAAAGGAACTTAAAATTTGTATTAATAACCTTTACGAGATTTTTGTCTAGTGTTTTAGTGTATTTCAGTGGTTTCAAAATCTCACAGCCAAAACTGGAACAAAAGTTTCTAAAATACTTACAGTGTTTTCAGGTTTTTATCATTATACGGTTTACCATTCTGGTGGGGAAAAATAGAAACTAAGGACTTGGGTATTTTGAAATAATCATAATAATTTAACATGAGATGACAAAAGGAAAAAGAAAATCCAGAGGCAGTTTTAGTGTTCTCTACTTCACTAGAGTTCACTAAGAACAACAGCTCACTTTCTTTTTACAAAAGAATCTCTGAGGGAACTCTGAGGAAAAAAAAACCTAAACCAAATAAAACCTCCATTTTTCCAAATTATTTTATCCAACACCAGTTGTGGTATAAGGCCAAGCTAAAGGAAAATTCATAGGTCTGTTCATTTTCTCAGAGACAGATAGCTTCCAACAGAGAAATAACCCTGCAAAAATTTTTAAAGAGCTAGAAGTTGCCATCAACTGTGACTTTGAAATAAATATTGATGCTTCATAGTGAGGAGTGGAAGAGGCATTTGAAGTGATTTCAGTATGTATTTTTTCCAAAGTTGTGCTTTTTTATAAATCCCAATTGTCTAATTTTTTCAGCAAATGACGAAAAAGCTTTTTAAAATGAAAATTTAATGTTGCCCTCATGAAAATATATGGACTTCTCACCAAGAGCTAAACTTCTATCAAGCTTTTAGAGGCGTGTCTTAATCTAGCTGTTCTCATTCCAGCAAAATGTTTTTTAATAGAATGAAATTGATGGAAAAACCACATAATTTGGTTTTCTTGTTAAAATTTGCAGCTGCAATTGTCATTTTAGAGATGGATAGCTTAATGATATACTGGACTGTTACTGTTCAGGCTTTACAGTTAAGAATTTTTAAAGTGGTGTTAAGTACTTCGTTTTCCTTGCAGCCTCAGTTTCCTCACCTGTAAAATGAAGTGATTATATTCTCCACTTCTGTGAAGTGTTATGAGCTGTCACTATTTAGTATAACAATAAATCACATAAATTTGAGAAGTTGCTACACTTTTATTGACATAACCTACATGGAAATTAGGCAACTGTAGCTGCTATTTTGTCTTCAACAGTTGACTCAAGAATGGACTCTACGTTTTGTGAAATTACCCTTCTTGGTAGCACTAAAAGAAGGATATTGAAGTAGTTAGGAAAAAATACTTTTTTGAGAGATTACTGTTTATTTACTTTCTTAGGGTTTAATACAATAGAAACTGGTATGTAGTAAATGTTTACAAAGTAAAATGGAGATAGTGAAGAAGAATGAAAATACTGGGTGTTTTTCTTGATATATTACGGTATATAATTTTAAATTCTGCTTATAATTTGACGTGCTCTTGTCTATGATGCTAAACCTCACTGTATAGTGCAGGTAAATAACAATTCTGTATACTCAAAAATTGTCCAAGTATTTAATAAAATGGATCTAAAATATATTACCTTATACTTAGAAGACAATCACTATGTAAAGGTGAAAAATATTCAAACTATTACAGGGCAGCAAAACTAGACAACCTCTTTCAGTCTCCTACACTGAGCTGTGTTTCTGCACATACTTTCAGTCTCGCCTCTCAGGTCACTCTTACTGGATGTAAAAAACCTGGTTTAGTTTACTTTAGATAAACATTATTAATTCGGTGATACATTAGTAACATTTTCAAGTTTGAGTTGGATGTTTATCTTTTTATTTCTAATGTCACTGTTGTAAATAATCTTACACGTGAGTTTCATTCCTGAAATTAAATGGAGCATTGATACAAGTTATGCCTTTAGCGGCATTTCTCTCCAAGATTGAAGGTATGGTGCAAAACACACGTTTAATTTTAGTTAGTGTGTTTTTACTGAAATGGAAGTATAGCATCAAAGTAAGTTACAGGTAGTCAGCTGTAGTGCAGGCTGCATCGCGGTGTCATCCATCCTGTTTGCTGGGGAAGAGTAACAGATTATGAAATGCATCTATGAATTGTAACAGGTTATTTGTGCACATTTTTCTGAAGCATACTGTGATAGAAAGGACTAAATTGAAGCAGCTAAACTCATTTTTTCAAATGACATTTTAGACTTGGCAGTTGAAAGAGAAGAGCCCTGACTTAAAAGGCCAGAGTCCTTTCTGCCGCAATAACTCCTGAGCATATACAGTAAAATTTAAGCCAGCTCCATTACTGCAGCAAATGTTCGCTGGTTGTGGAGCATTTTCCTTACAATCCCAGATCAATGTATCTCTCTGGCGTCAGTAACAGGGTCTTATTGTTTAGACTGACGGTTGGCTGGAGCCAGCCTGTGCTTACATGTGGCTTTCTGCTCTCTTAGGGTCCAGTCCTGCCAGGCAGCGAGTACCCTCAGCTCCCTTTGATGATTTCAGTGGGAGGTGGAGGACCTCACAGGAGGGTGCTTGATGCCTTGCAAGATCAGACCCTGATAATTGAATCAGGCAAGACAGTGGTACAAGAAAATTGTTTTCTTTCCAATTTTACTCTGCTGAAGTCAGAGAGAATTTCCGCAGCATGTTCATAAGTGCTCAGGCCCAGATCCTTCAAGATGATACTGAATATTTGCAGTTCCCATTTGCTTCATTAGGAACTGAAGGCCCTCACCCTGTCATTGGATTGGATCTTTTTTTTTTGTTCTTCATTATTTCTTACCATGACCAAAAAAACCACCCTGATATTTTTCTCTAAATCTATTGAAGCAAGTATTGTTTCTTGCAGAGATCACACATCATCTTCAGAGGTGAGAACTGAACAGAAATGACACTACAAGCTGTGTAGTATTAGCTATTATTATTCATAAATAAAGTTTAACATGTATTTTAAAAGAAGTCGAATTTAAGCAAATTATAGACCCAAATTTTTTGCAGATTTATTTAAAATGGAGGGTGAATGGTTTGAAATAATAATTTGCTGGTTAAATGAAAAGGTTGATGTAAGAGTGAATTAAATCACATAATTTTAAACATGATCTTTCTAATACAAATAGAATTACTATAAATAGACTGTGGTTATATTGTCAAGTAATGCGTTCAGTTATGCTAGACTAATAACTCCTCAGCTATGTATTAATCTACATTGTCTTAATGTCAGTAGATGTTCTAATCGGCTCAGCTGTAGCTTGTGGACATAACCCAATGGCTGACTATGAAAAGTACATTTTAACTTATCAGTTTTCATTTAATGTTTGCGTTTTTATCCTCTATATAAGACATATCAGTGCTTCTCAGAACTTTTTTCCTGTAATATATTATCTTTGCTAATTCTGGATGGTAGAAGCATCTGATTTTTCAGTGTCAAATGTTTTTGCATAGGCCTTCGTGTATGAACTTGCCAGTTAGCAACAGAGAACTTGGTCACAATGAATAGAGTTTCCTATTTTTAGTTTTCTCCCTTATTGTCTTTTCTCTTTAACCAAGACTCAGCAGGTAAGACTGCATATTTTACTTCACCAACACAGAGCTCTTTTTCTCCAAGAATTAACATCTTCCTGCCAGCTGTGTCCTGCTTTCAAAAGAGATGTGAAGCTGTTCTGGAACTTGAGACATGAGTGATTCCAAGAAGAAGAAACCAGAAACTCTCTGCTGTGATTGTTACAAATCACTCATGAATGAATGCTCAGAGATATTTAACCCCTGCATGACTTCATCTATTGTTCAAGCATTAATTCTACTAGTGCACTGGTGACGTGAATCACAGTTTGCGGAGAGCATACTGAAGCCCTTAGCTGAAGTGATTTAGTCAAGGTTGTATAGTATAGTATATATAGCCTGTATAGACCATGCCAGAGCTCGCGTTAGATCCTAGGAGTTCCCAACTCTTACACTTTAGACCTTTACAGTACTAGGAAAAAGGACTTCTGATTGAATAGGCATGTGGAAGACTTGTAGCCCTCTAGGAGAGTTAGCGGAATATAACGTAATACTCACCATTTTGAGACAATACTGAATGGAATAGTTATATGACAAGATCTTTTTCCTTGCTGGCACTGGTATTAATTTCTCTGCTGGCACCAGGTGTGGTAAATCTTGTAAAGAAAAAATAGTTCCAGCTTGAAAGCGTATTGCTATGCTTTTCCTAGGAGGGTCAGGACTGCCTGCTTCCTCATAGAAGCTGGAGAGTTTGGGGACTTCTGGGAACAGTTTCCCATGTTCTGTCCAGTGTCCTGTCCCCTCCCCTCCTCAAAAAATTAAAAAAAAAAAAANGGTTCTTCTGTAGGAGGAAAACTACAAGATTGAAAGGAGTGAATCATAGCTATCATGCAAACTAGGAAAATTATTTAGGTATTAATTTATATGATGTGAGCCAATGATGACTTACTGGCTATTCCAGCAATAGACAGTCTCTTCCTTCCTTCCTCCTTCCCTTTCCAAACTCCAAAACAATGCCATAAATATTGGGGCATAGAGGCAACGGAGGAAGGTTAGCTAAAGTTCTTCTAAGTGAGACAGCACAGCAGATTGGTGAGGCAGCCCTCATCTTTTAGCAGCCACCAGACATGACTTAGCATTGATAGCCACAGATAGCTTAGAAGCTGTATTATCTACTCATATGATCCTAAGTTTTGTGATCAACCCTGAACTCTGAATATCTGTAATCCTTCCTCCATATCACGTTTGTGGTCAAAATGTGATCTGATCTCCAGCTGATAATGCCAGTCAGGTTTTTCATGCTACCCTAAGTTGAAGATGCTTACATTTTCTTTGTGAAAGTAGACCCATTCATTCTTCTGTGAGTGGGTCCCACACTCTTCTCCCTCCGTATTTACCAAACAAGTGGTCCATTCCCATAGAAAAATGAAATAAAAACCCAAACAAAAAAATTCCAACCCTCTTGCATGTATTATCCGTATAATTGCAACAGTAACTTAGACATATAACAAGAGAACAAGAATTTCTAAACTACGGAGTCTGTTGGAAACTTTTTTTTTTACATCGAGGATCCTTAGGTATTATGGTGACAATATGAAATTCAAATACAGGTAAAGAGAGAGTGAAAGGAAGGAGAAAAAGAAAAAAAACACCTCATATTTGAAACAAACTAAACTAAAAAAAGTTGAAAATGTATGCCCTTATCTCTAGGCAGCCATTGCATTTTCTTCAGAGCCCTTATTTCACCATTCTCACTTTTCTTCTGTCCGAGCTATGATTTTATTTACAGGATAAGATATTTGGGCTTGATTTTATTTTCAAAAAGAAGTCTATCATATTATTGGGTGCTGAAAAGAAGTAATAGTACTAGTGCTATAAAACCGATAAGTGCTGCTACGATGTACAGCTGCTCTTCACACATCTGAAGCAACCAGCCCCGTGGTAGATTACCTTGGCAATATGCTACCTCACCTTTGAAATGCTGTCCATGTCTACACATAGTTTCTTTATCACCACCTTAAAGTAAACCTTCCTGAAAAAGTCAAGAAACTGCCGTCATCAGGTTCAATAAGGAAAAATACCATTGTAAATATTCTTATGGCAATAATTATATAAAACCACCTGCCGGTGTTTAGATGAGCAACTTACTTATCTGCGTCTAGTCAAGAAAGAATCACATCATCATAAGACATTCCCTTTTCTGGGGTCTTCATAACTTTTCAAAAGACAAGCTGAACTATTCTAAGCACAGAATAACATGCCATTAGTCACTGTATAATGCTTTTGTATTTGGTGTTCCTCTGATTTTATGTTTTGCACTATACTAAGGGCTTTCCACTGCTGAAAATCTCTGTGAGTTATTCCTATCCTTGGCTTTGAGTCCAAGTAGAATCCAGCTGGCAGTATTTGTGTTTCATGTATATTTGACTTGGAGTTACTGTTGAGATTACTGAAAGGAGAAACTTGAGTTTGTTCTACTGCAATGTGTAGCAGAGTTGGAAGTGAAGTCGTAAATGTGGCAGATGGTAACCTTAACTACTGCTACTATTGGGATTAAACTGGTACTTTGGAATTGGGTGCTAGTGTCTGGCAACACTTTTTTCAGTATTTACTTGTGAAACTGTAGCTTGCTTTCTGAACATTTTTTTTTATGATGTGGTCATTGACACGCAGAGAGTGAGAGATGCTTGACCCTTTCGCAAAATATGTTTCTTCCAGTATGACGGGCTTTGGGATTTATTTAGTTATTTTCTCTAATCACTTGGAATAGGGTCCCATGCAAATTTCTTACAATGTTCAGGTAGCAAAGATCTGGGGCAAAAGCGGTTAGCTTCTGCATAATGAAAGCATATAGAAAAGTCACTGAGTGTATGTATATGGGTGAGTAAACTCTGAAACCTCCTGCACCCGTGGAGTGGAGTTCATTTGCGTTCCCTGTGGATCAGAAGTGAAGATCTACCGTCCGTCTGCCAGCGAACAAATGCTTTTCTTATTTTGCGCTGACATACTGTTTCTCTGATAATAGGCCTCTTAATAGCATGAATTTGTAAATCAAAACTACAGTAAATATATCAACTGTACAATACTTTCCATGTCTAAATAAACAGGGTTTTTTCACTTTCACTTTTATCTTCAGGATGTCAAGCAAGAGATTAGAAGGCAATTTTCAAACTGAAGGTGGGGGGGAACCATGATGTTATTCTGTAGAAGTTATTTGATTGCTCTTCATAGTCTTTTCATTACAATTGGCATTTAGAAACTCAACCACACATGCCGCTCCACACCTTTCTACATGATACTGTTTCTTCCGTTCTCCTTATCTGTAACTGTGATGATGCACAGCTTTCTCCTATTTCTTTCTTGTGGGTTTGTGCAGTTTCTTGATGTTTGTGACAGGCCACGATAGGGGAAGCTTTTATCACTGTGGGGTTTGGAGGCCTCAGTAAATTGAAAATTGCAAATGAAATCCACTGGGCTTGAATTCATCAGCTATTATGTCAGATGACCTTTGGCAGCTGCTGATAAAAATGAGAGAATGTTAGCTCTGATCCAATTTTCAGCACTAACCATTCCTTTTCAAATCCATTCACAGTCAGGCAGCAGACACATGGGAAGTGAAAATGATAGGGTTTCAAGAGAGCTGCATTGTGTTGCAGATTAAGATTTTCTCCCCCTATTTCTAGAGGTCGGCCCCCAGGCCCCTGTCTGGTATCTACCTATTGTCCAATCAGTTTCAATATCTGCTTCAGAGGACATGTTAGCCATCCTTACAGATAAGTGCTTACAGGAGAAAATGTTGGACTTAATAGTTTTGCTTAGGAGGCATCAAGGGTCACAGTGTACCAATATTGACTGGCACATGTTAGTTTAATCTGACATTCTTAGGAACGTGACACTAGATTCTTTCGGAGTTGTTGATCTCCCTGAGATTTTTGTTCCCAGGTCTAGGTTTTATAAATTTTATTTTCCTGTAACTGTTTATATTCATGAGCCACTGATATTCATAAAAAAGTCTGTCATGGCTGGGCCCAGGTGGCCCTTACCTTATATCCCTATCTTACAGGATGCATAAATTATGAAACCAGATCTGCCTGTTGGTATAATGCTTTTTCTTGTTAGAGAAAACCAGTAAGGTGTACCATTTTGTCTGCATTTTCTAACTATGCACGCTGGAAAATTAAACGATTAAGCTTTCAAACCAAAATTGATATAATAAATATATTTTTTAGCTGGGCTGGTCATGAATTTTGCCTTCAAAGACCTTGGAGTGTGTGCAGCTCCTCCCTCTGCCTTTGGCTTCCTGAAGAATGAGCGCACTCAGCACCTCCAGAAGTTGCTGTTGAGTTCAAAGGCTGAACCCTAGTTCAGAATGACCTGTTAAACCAACGCAATGTTAATGTGTGTGTCCCATTTCCTATCAGCTTTTTTCTACTTAATTTAATAAGGAAAAGAATGAAACTCTGGACTCTGTTACCTTGGAAAAATAACGTCTGTCATTACAATTTCAAAGTTTTAGAATAGTACCTTCTACTGCTTAGTTCTTCAGTTTTTACAGAGGCACAACTCCCATTGAATTCTGTTTTTAGAAGGTAATAATGATATGTAGATTGGACTTGTTTGGACAAGAATTCAAAAATCAGATTCCTTGACTGATCACACTGTCATTCTTCAAAACGTCACTGCTAGGTCTTCATTGGAAAAGATATTCCTAATATTCTTACCAAAATGTTTCAAAAGCACAATGCTGTCTTAAAATTACATAAGTTTTATATTTAACATTTTTACTGATTCCTGTAGCTAGAATGTGAATAAATATTCAGTGACTCAATTTAATAAACAAACAGAATAAGCTTAATTTATATTATAGAGAAAAAACATTCTTAAGAAACTTGATAATTAATATCGCTAAAATCAAAGTGCTCATTTTTAAAAATAACTCTGATTGTACTGATTTTTCTAAAAGTATTAAATAATGGAAACTGTGTAGCTGTTAGTGGTCTGAACACTGAAGAATGAGGAACAAACCCAGGTTTTAAAGATTAATCTGGAATAACACACGTGCATTAATTGTGTCTTCTTCATGAAATTAGGACTAAAACCAAAGTTATTATAATTACATTTTATTTATTTCTCTATATAACATAGAAAATAATTTCTGTCAGTTATGATTCTAACTGTACCCTTTCATCATGGGCAAAATTTCTAGTTGACTCGGAAAGTAATCACCTATTTTGCAGTAGTAAATTGTCATATTTTACAAATCATCTAAGATATGAAAATTGCATAACAATCACTATTATCCTTAGATTTGTTCACGTCTGAATTTTTAGGAAATCTGACTGCAGATCCAAAGTTTTTCTCCCCTCTTTGTCTCTATGAATAGAAGAATTTAAAAGTTCCGTCTCCATTTTCTTCTCCATTCACATGAATTTCTGAGCTCTGCAACGGTATCACTGAACCTTTTGTAGTTTTCCCATCTTAAATAAGGAATTTTCATGAAATTTCAACAAAGATGAAGCATCTGTCTGTTAAATATGCACTTATTTGAAATTGCGATGTTGATTCAAGCTACATTAGAATAAGATTTTTTAAAAATAAAATTCTTATGGAAGCAGCCGTTTATCAAGGCAGCAAGCAAAAGGAGCTGGAGCTTGCTATGAAGGAAAACATGAGGACCAGACTGGTGGGGCTGGAGAGTGCTTTAATTTCGTTGGTGTTTGTGGCTGTCTCCGGGAGCTCTACAATCGTGGCTATTCACACTGTCCCAGGAGATTGACTTTTCTTCTGGGAGTCCAAGAGTATAAGGAGCTGCTACTACTGCTTTTCATCCATTTGCTTTTAAGTATCATTATAAACTTCCTGTGACCACCTTCTTATATGGGGAAAATCTGGAATTTGTTTGGGTGGAGGAAAATAGGCAGCATAGGTGAGACTTGGCTAACTTCTTAAGTATTCTTCAGCTGAACGTTGTTACTCACATTTTAGTTTTGGTTTTTAATAAGTCGATGATAGTGTAATTGAAAACAGTTACCTGGGTTTACAGTGAGAAGAAACAACTTCAGGTTATGCCCACAAAGCACATATCAGCTAAACTTGATTTAAACATAACTATGTCTGCTATTCAAAACAAATACTAAATTGTGAAAGGTATTAAGCAACATTCTAACAAAATTGAGTATGATTCTTTGGAAGTTATTCCAGAAAACAGAGAATGCAATAATGAAAGCAGTTCTCTTTTTTTTTTTTTTTTTTTTTTTAATGAGGGCTTTTTAATCTTACTTTTGGATCTATATTTTCTATTAAGTATTCCAGAATACTTAAAATATTTAATACTTTATTAAATTATATGGTATTTGAATTGCTGTTATTCTACTACTTAGAAGAGAATGCTATCTTCTACCAAACTTTCACAGCTTTTATTCTGACAGTTAGGCAAAAGATACCTAAACAATGTTAAAGGAACTTTCCTCTAAATCCTTTAAAACTGTTCGAGAAGTATGTTTAAAAGGTGGTGTTAATAATTGTGATACCCTTAAAAGAGTTTCTATGAAAGTGAAAACAGTTCACAGCAAGCACCTGTTGAAACACAGCCTAAAATGTGCCTGTAATTCTTTATGTTTCTGAAATACCAGGGATACTCGGAGGCCTTGAAATGCCTGGAGTGACAGAGCAAATGGATTTCTCTTTGAATACACGATGGTTTCTGTGCAGAAGTGTAGTTGTCTAAGGGCTGTCTAACACTTCCCTATCGCCGTCCTGCCCAGGGAAGTGCAAGGGCTAGCCCAGGGACCGCTTTCTCTGTTGTTTCTCTGGCCGGTTTCTTTGTGTCTTCTGCTTGTGCACCTGTACAACTAGTGGACCCAATTTGGCTCTTAATGTTTCCACAGCTTTTTAAGTCTCAATGCTAAACAGTTATATCCAGCAAAGCATGTGTCAGGATTTGTTTAACTTCCTCTGTTTTACATATATTAGTGATTTTTTTAAACAAATATTTAGTAATTAGCTACGTCTAATTATAATCTAAGCAACAGTAGTTTGCTGATTTCTTTGACACGTGTCCCTTTTGTAGTGTGATCGTAAATGAGGTTAAAACCTAATGCTGAACACTTATTAGAGAAACTATTGAAATTCTGCATTCATGTCTTTATTATTCAACAAAGTTTTGAGGAATCCTTGGTCAAAATGAAGACCAGATTCCCCAGTGCTACTTAAGAAATGCGTGATGAGAGAAAATACATTTGTCCTGTTCAGCCTACAGTCAATTACGCAGAAAAAACCAAGGAGTGGCAAAGGGTGAAGTTGGTGGAGAGGAGAAACAGGCATGTAAATGTGTAAGAACACATATAACATTTTTTTCACCTTTCTGTATATATAAATGTCATTCTAAAAAAGTGCTGTGGTCAGGAGAATAGGTGAAGAATGTGCTTTGAAATAGGAAAAGCTTGTATTTTTGCCTGATTTATCTTACTGATTTGTTAAAGGACCTCTTTGACTTGCAGTTCGGTTTTGTCTTGTGTGTCATCTCCTAAACATAAACACCAACTGTATGGCAGATTAAGTACTATTTTATTTTGTTTGTCTTAGCTTCCATTGATTCATGTGTTGCTTTTCATAAAAATATTGTTTCCTAAAAATGGTAGCATAATCCATATTTGTTATGGTTAAGATAGTTTTTCAAAGTGTTAGTCATTCTTCCAGATGACTTTTTTCCTGCAGTGTCCAACATGACTCACTTCTAGAAAACCCATATTATAAACAATGTTTTTCTCATCCTGGCATTGAAAAAATAAAGTAGGAAGAATTATAAACAATAAATAAAGTATCATTTGGGGAGTATTTATCACATGGAGGTTGATGTTTGTCTCCTTAGGCTGGTTACTGATTAGGAGAAGAACTCTAGTGTGGGGATGAAAATCCAGAATAACTTCACTGATGTCAGTGAGTGTTGCCATAACTATAACTACATTTTGGTCATATAGTGTTTCCTGTATTTTTCACAATGTGAGAGATGCAGTTGCCATTTTAGTAATCGTGACTACATTCACCAGGAATTTTACCAGTGCTATGTCATGTAAGAAGTCCATCTTCTGCGCTATTTCTTGCTCTAGTGTGTTTAACTGCTGCCTCCATCGATCTGCATTTCATGTGTTTGTTCATGTCTTTTTTTGAATGATGCATCAATGATGACACTTATACTGAAGCTTGTAGGGTAATTAATGTTGCTGCTGTTAAAGAAAATGTATTTGCATGTCTTTAATGAAGACATCTGGGGGAAATGCTGATCCTTCTGTTTAAAAATCTTTCTTTGAATGTTCAACTTTGAAGCGTTATAGACAACATTTCTGTATGTGCAGATGGAAAATACAGAGAAAGAGACTAAAACGTGACAAAATCCTATTTCATCTTGGGAATGACGAGTCATTCAAAATTAGATAATACCTTTGACTTTGTCTCTTTACTTGAATTAGTTAGAAGTCCTTACGTTGGACATTAATTTACACAGAACCATACTTTCTTATGAAAAAATCACAAAGGAAAAAAAAATGCAGTTAGCTTCTGAATATTACTTTTAAGATGGAAACTAGTAGATTGTTTAAGAAGTCCAAGATGCTCAAAAGTTCTGCAGAGAAAGTAGGCAGCTATCTGACGAATATACTATTTTGGTAAAGTTTCTGCCCCAATGGTATTCCCTCGGCTACCTTTCCACAGTGGCATCATGTATTCCTGAAACGTTTACTTTCTGTGGGGTTCAGGTGTGTCTACCTATTTGGATTTTCTGAGATGCAAAAGGTATGACTTTTTTCATGCACGTGTACTTGAAAAGTTGTTATTGACAATGAAGTGCAGCGGTGTGCTCCCACCACGCAAAGGTTTCAGCCTATAAGGAGTATCAGTAAGATCTTGAGAACGGGCAAGCTGGTACCAAAGGTGCTGTTTCTTCTTCCTAATTCCTCCCTATGCAGTTCTGTGCTACAGGCACACGTAACATAGTGCAGCTCTGTATGATTTTGTAAACTAAAAGACATAGAGTTCAGCAAGACGGCTTGCTGAAATTATCAAAATTGTTGGACGATCTGTAGTTACAATTTTCTGTCTTCATCAGGTGAATTGCAAATCTTTTTCTTTTAGGGGATGCAGATGCTTTGCAAATTACTTCTGAAACGGAATTGTACAAAGGAATCAAGTTAATATTTTAGAAGTCTCACATGTACCCGATGCCGATATGCTCGTAACTTTATATGGTTATCAGTGTAGGAAGAAGCACAAAAAGCCAAGATGTCCCAGAATACAGTAATTTTTATTTCTTTTTCAAAGCGGTAGAGACAATGACCTGAACAAAAGAGATTGACAGCTGTGCTTGTTCCTCCTGTTCTGATTTTATGCTGTTTGTCCTTGCTCTGTTGTACTAGAAATAGCTGTAGAAAGCAAGTCATATTTCTAACAGATTTCTAACAGATTTCCAAGATTTGTGGCACCAACCAGCTTCTCTGGCAAGTGATTTTTCTCACATTTGGGACTGAATGGAAGGAGAGCAGTTTGCAAATACTGTAGATTTGGGTCAAGATCATCTGCAATTGGCTCTAATTTTTTTTTTTTTTTTTTGTTAATTCTTTCTTGCTTTTGTGTGATTTACAAGATAAGAAAGGAATTGCTTTTGAAATCTATATTTTTGCTTCATACACACATTCATTTACACCTGAAATTTGATAATCTATGTTCTTCAGATCAGTGAATAATCTCCAATTCCCTTACAAAATTTACTATAAAAATTTTGGTGAACTGTTGCAAAACAAAGGGATATCTGTCTTGAAGCCTATCTATGATTGATTCATAGGCTGAATAGCATGGGTTAGTGATATTGAATTGTAATGACAAATTCATTTTAGTTAAATAGAGAGATAATTCATCAATGGCTGCTTTTCTGACGAAATTTGCTTCCATTTTTTTATGTTATGCTACTTTAAAGAATGGATGAGCATTACTCGCTAAATCAGATTTGCAACATGTTAAGTGAAGAGCAATAACAAGGTTTGTAATTTAGAGAGGAATGAGTAATTCCTCTTCTCCTGGTCTCAGGTCTGATTAATTTGCTATTTTTTTATCATTTTTCAAATTACAAATTGTTCCAGAGCGCAGTAAATTAAAGCCACTTGATCCGTTCACCTGTATTTTACACCTAACCTTCATTTTAAAGAATAAACTTAGGTTTCTGAATATATAACCAGGAATGGATCCCATTTCATAAAATTATATGAAAACATAGTATTGAAGGATGCACAATCACCTTAAAAAAAGTTTTTAACAAATTCAGCATAATTTTTGAGGATTGTATTGGCTCACTCTTTGATGCAATACAGTGATAATGCAATTTCCAGATAGCTAGCAATTGCTTGTAGGCAAATGTTTATTTTAAGATATTTTTTATTGTTAGATTTTTATACTCGCTGGAATTGTTTGTGTGTGTCATTATTATTTATCAGTAGAGAGCTCTACAAGATCTCATTCTGCTACAGTCGAATGTTGTAAAAATGCATGGTGAGCCTGGCAGCTGGGAGCATTGATGCCACACAGTGTCTCTCTATCAGTGGCATCTGGATGTGAGATTGGCCTCCTTCCTAGGCTGTTGGCTAGCTGCACTGCAGCCTATTCAGATGGAACTGTACTAAAGCATAACAAATTTACATACATTTTGCATAAAGCCTTCAAGCTATTACTTCTGTGTTGCAGATTGCAGACTGGTACACTGAAGATCGATCAGAAAACTAAAGTATTATACCTATCAAACTATTATTCGCAAAACATATTTTAATCTCTGCATTTTTTATAAATGGATCACTTGGGACATATTTCTGGTGCAGGAATACATGAAAATGGGGAATGGAATGACGTATTGGTAAAAAACATTAGAGATGTTTTCATAAAGTGTAGACTGGAGAGTATTCCCACCTTCCTTTCATTATTAAAAGGCAAATATTAGATGTACTTGAACTGTCATTCAGGTGGTGGGGCTTGTGGAGCTAGTACTCATTTTCTCTCTAAGTTCTTTCACTGTCTTAATTTCAACTGTAAAAGAATGACTAAGAAGTTCATGGAAAGCTGTTTCATACTGAGTGATTATCAGGTGACCTAAACGCCATACATTTATGAAGCCCTTTCCCACAATTGTCTATATCTGAAAGAAGAGCTCATGCAACAGTTTATGCTTAAAAGCAGTTTTGTAATCAATCAGAACCAAGAAATGAAATCTTTCTTTTCTGCTCTTGTTAGAAAACCATCGACACTGATGATACAGTGTCATTGGTTGATACAGATGTACAGCTGTGAGTCTGGGAGGAGAAGCAATGGGCCAGCTCCATGTGTTCAGGGTTTTCTATTGAAGATTCAAATAATGAATTTTTCGTGCTGTAGGCAAGGATACATATTGTCATTTCTCTCCCGGAACTGAAATAAGCAGTAATTTCTTAGCCTTCTTTTCCTTCCCATACCTTCTGATGTGCTATATGATATAGGTAAATCTCTGCACATACAATATATTTAATTGATTTATATCCAGAAGTTGTTCTGAGGAAAATATTGAGCTGTATTTTTCTACAGACCCAACTTAACATGTAGCATATCCGATGTTCTTTGAGATAAGAAGGTTGTAGCTGAATATATTGAAACCTCTTCAGTAGGGTCACAGTTTTTCAGCTTGTGGGTTCCCTTTTAAATTTCATTTCTAGTTGGCAGGCTAGGAGGAGCTCTCATGTGGACAGAATGATGTATTGGGTATACCTGACCAAGTATTAGATTCTTTCACATGCACATATGAAAGTCTCAACTCATGGCTTCAGATTTGTTTCATTTCTGCTTGTCTCAGTAAAGGACTTGCTAGAAGAAGACAGTACTTTATGTTTAGGGTTTTAGAATGACATTGGATTGGTAGCAAAATCTGCGTTTACTGGCTTTTTCCAAGCCTGTGTTCGTGTCTTTTCACTTGCTATGTATAGGCTCTCTAATACACGTCTTTCTGCATAAGAATATATATTTTACCTAATCAGCATGTCTGTAACCATGCATGAGGATGAAAAATGTGTTTTGTGTTATCCAAAAAGTATCCTGATGTAGCTCTAGTTGTATCTGGGAATTGATTAGGTCCTACTGTGCTGAGCATGGAGATAAACCAGAAATGGATAACTTTCATGCCCCATTATTATATATTACAGGAATTTTGTAACTCTAAATTAATGAGATCTAAATTGTCCTTCAGAAGAAATCCATGCATCTTTGGTGGTGGAATGAAAGAAATGCTGATTCCCCATAGCAGTCAGGTATACGTCAGAATCACTGACATGAGAAATAAAACTGAGTTGACTTTTAGAATTACGGGCTTTGAAAATGTATCTATATAAATATATATGTATATTTATACATTATTTAGGGTTTTATCTATGTAGGCTTATATGTGTATATATTTAAGTTACTTGAAAGAATATTTCGGAGTGTCGCTATGAGCTGGACATGCAACAAACTATTTTGTGACTATTCTAAATTTGTCTGCAGTTTTGAACTCTGCTAGGTCATCTTGTCAAAACACAGTTTTGAGCTGTGAAATAAATTAACAGAAGAGAAACAAACGTACTGGATTAAAACACTCTTCCAGTGTTGTCAGATAATTACCAAAAAGAAAGTGCCTACACTGGAAATATCAATAACTGTAATGTGCGAGATTTGTTAAAACACGCAAACTCGCTCTCCACTGACTGTCACTAATATTTATTCGTCCAGTGACTGTTAATCACACCAAGTTTACAGTCCCGTATAGCACCTGTCACAGGTGTTGATCATTAATCAGCTATTACAGCAGTTTATTCTGCTGCTGACAACTTGCAATTTTCTACTGATTCAGCTAGTTTGTCAGGTGGGAATTATGGCATAGCACATGTGACAAAACACATCACACATTTCCCTCTCTCTCTCTCTCCTCTCTCTCCCCCCTTCTTTTTTTTTTTTCTTTCCTTTTTTTTTTCATTTTCAGGCTTCTCTCTCTTCCTCTCTCTCCCCCTTTTTAGACAAACAATATCTGGGAACTCAGAAGTAATAAGGCGGAATGTATAATTAATTACCCAGCTTGCTCTAATTAGGGATGAATAAGTTGTGTCCCTCTCATCATCACAAATGTGGTGATGGGTAATACCAGTTTATGCTGTATTAACTGCAAATATGCAATCCTTCTGAGAGCACTTTTGTTGATGAATTTGATGAATGTGACAATAATTAGCAGAGACAGATGAGAGCTAAATTACTACTGACAATGTAATGCTATCCCGCTCAAGGGTCTGAGAACGTGGCAGGCTAACATGGCAGGGACCGGGGCCTCGTTTCTAATTAATAGTCATCTTTTTTTTCTTTTTTCCTTTTTTTTTTTTTTTTGCCAGTGGGGAAAAAAAAAAGGAGGAACGGTAATTGTTTTCGTCAAAGGCTGCAGGGAGTTATCAGGGTAATAAAGTTAATTAGCAGAACAAACATCCTTTCACTGCCTTACCAGATTGAGGAAAAGAGGGTAATTCAAACTGCAGAAAGATATGACTAGATGAGATGATAAGGAGAAAAATTTTACACAGGAGGCTAACAGAGAAGAATCAATTTTTTTCTTCATTTCTTTTGGCTTAGTCCATGGAAAGGAATTATACATTCTCTTCTTTCAGCTCATGAAGTTGCTTATGTATAAAACTTTATTGTTATGATTTCTGCAATGGATGGGAAGTGAAGTTAAGCAAGATCATATTACATTGTTCAATTTTTTCAGGGCCTTCCAAATAGTAATTGTTTTGTTATATTATGTGCAATTTCCTTTTTATTAAAGTGACTTTTCCTAATATCCACGGTACTTTATTGATCTCATAATGTTCTTCAAAAAGAAACCTGTTTTTACTTGATCTCCAGGTCTTCAATGAGACTCACTGAGTGGGGCCATTGTACTAGGTTCTGAAGTAGCTAGCTCAGAGTTTGAATTAGTTGATGGATTTCTTTGAGCAGCATTTCTTTTACTATCCTCTAGTGTAAGTCTGAAAAGAAAGTCCTTGTTCCTGACAGCATTAATGCATGTGACTAGCTTTATGCATGAGTAGTCCTATTACATTTGCCTCCATTGAGTTACTTGTACACATAGGCAGGGCCAAGGTCCAAAAGGAGAGACTCTTTCAAAAGTAGTAACATTGAGGTTTTTAGGTTACTTTGGATGGCAGTTGTTATTCTCATATATTTTCAGTGATGTTATGATTTCTCTTAAAAGGTTTTGGCCTATCTCCATGGTGTGGCTGGCATCCGACTGTACTATGTTAGCACAAACTATTAATACATATGGGCTTCCAGCAGGTTTTGTAAATCAAGAGGGAGCAAAAATGTGTTCACATGATAAAGTATTGGAAAAATTAGTGCAAAATACCAAATTTTAGGGTTCATCAGCTGCTCTGAGATGTCTGACCATGTTACATTCTCTTAATGTCCATGGTAAATATGAGGTCACTTAAGGTAGTATACTGTACAGAGAGACATAAGCAATCTGTGTTGCATTTACTGCAAAATAGAATCATAGAATGGTTTAGATTGGAATGGACCTTAAAGATCATCTAGTTCCAACCCCCCTTCCATGGGCAGGGACACCTCCCACTAGACCATGTTACTCAAAGCCCCATCCAACCTGGCCTTGAACGCTTCCAAAGCTTCCAGGGATGAGGCATCCACAACTTCCCTGGGCAACCTGTGCCAGTGTCTCACCATCATCACAGTGAAAAATTTCTTCCTGATATCTAATCTAAATCTACTGTCTTCTAGTTTGGAGCTATTAGCCTTCATCCTGTCACTACATGTCCTTGTAAAAAATCCCTCTCCCGCTTTCTTGTAGGCCCCCTTCAGATACTGTAAAGCTGCTATAAGGTCTCCCTGGAGCCTTCTCTTCTCCAGTCTGAACAACCCCAACTCTCTCAGCCTATCTTCATAGGAGAGGGGCTCCAGCCCTCTGATCATCTTCGTGGCACTCCTCTGGACCTGCTCCAACAGGTCCCTGTCCTCCTTATGTCAAGGTCCTCAGAGCTGAATGCAGTACTCCAGGTGGGGTCTCACCAGAGCAGATGGGCAGAATCACCTCCCTCGACCTGCTGGCCACACTTTTCATGCAGCCCAGCATATGGTTGACTTCCTGGGCTGCAAGGTCCTCAGAGCTGAATGCAGTACTCCAGGTGGGGTCTCACCAGAGCAGATGGGCAGAATCACCTCCCTCGACCTGCTGGCCACACTTTTCATGCAGCCCAGCATATGGTTGCCTTCCTGGGCTGCAAGTACACATTGCTGGCGCATGTTGAGCTTCTCATCCACCAGCACCCCTAACTCCTCCTCAGGGCTGCTTTCAAGCCATTCTCTGTCCAGCCTGTACTTGTGTGTGGGATTGCCACAACCCAGGTGCGGGACCTTGCATTTGGTCTTGTTGAACTTCATGAGGCCCACTTCTCAAGCCTGTCAAGGTCCCTCCCACCCCTTCCCTCCAGCGTGTAGACCACACCACACAGCTTGGTGTCATCAGCAAACTTGCTGAGGGCGCACTCAATCCCAGCATCCATGTCACTAGCAGCACCAGTCCTAGTACCAGCCCCTGAGGAACACCACTCGTCACAGCTCACCACTTGGACATCGACCCTTTGACCACAGCTCTTTTGAGTGTGGCCATCCAGCCACTTCCTTATCCACCGAGTGGTCCCTCAGTCAAATCCATGTCTCTGCAATTTAGAGACAAGGATGTTATGTGGGATGTTATGTGGAACAGCGTTGAATGCTTTGCACAAGTACAGGTCAATGACATCTGTTGCTCTTCCCTTATCCACCAACACTGTAACACTGTCGTAGAAGGCCATCAAATTTGTCAGGCGCAGTTTGCTCTTAATGAAGCCACGTTGTCTGTCACTGATCACCTCCTTATTTTCCATGTGCCTTAGCAGAGTTTCCATGAAGATCTGCTCCATGATCTTGCCAGACACAGAGGTGAGACTGACCAGCTTGGAGTTCCCCGAGTCTTACATTCTTCCCTTTTTAAAAATGAGCATTATGTTTCCCCTTTCCAGTCAGCAGGAAGTTCACTTGACTGCCACAAGTTCTCAAATATGATGGCTAGAGGCTTGGCAAGTTCATCTGACAGCTCCCTCAGGACCTATGGATGTACCTCATCAGGTCCCATGAACTTGTGCAACTTCAGGTTCCTCAGCTAGTTGTGAACCTGGTCTTCTCCTACAGCGAGCAGTTCCTCATTCTCCCAGTCCCTGCCTTTGCCTTTTGTGACTTGGGCCATGTGGCTAGAGCTCTTACTGGTGAAGACTGAGGCAAAAAAGGCGTTGAGTACCTCAGCCTGTCCATGTGCTGGGTGACCAGGTCTCCCGTTTCCTTCCTGAGAGGGCCCACATTTTCCCTAGTCTTCCTTTTGTTACTGACATACCTGTAGAAGGCTTTCTTGTTGCCTTTGATATCCCTGGCCAGATTTAACTCTGTAGGCTTTAGCTTTCCTAACCTGATCCCTGGCTGCCTGGACAATGTCTCTGTATTCCTTGCAGGCTACCTGTCCCTGCTTCCACCCTCTGTAGGCTTCCTTTTTCCATTTGAGATTGTCCAGGTGCTCATTGTTCATCCATGCAGATCTCCTGGCGTTTTTGCCTGACTTCCTCCCTTCTTAAAAGTGAAAGTGTAAGCAGTGACTAAAGACCACCAATATCCTTTAAGTTTACACTGTACGTTACCTAATGGTATAATGTGCTTCTGTTTGGACCTTTGGTTATAGCTATTGCATTGTCCTCTTAAACCATTGTGAAATAACTTCTGACAGATCCTTAGTCTCCTGGCATGTGTGGTGGACTGCGGTGTGGGAAGTTTATGTAAAGACTCTGTGGGTCACAGTAAGCTGCAGGGCTCTTTTTTCTAAAGAGAAGGAGATTCAACTGTCTTAGATCGCACAACAGGATCCCAGAGCCAGGGGTGATCCAGATCTGAGGTTTCGGTACATGTGATAGCCACAGTATATCCAATGCAGTGCAATGTGAGTGCTCTGTATTTCTGCTGCTAGGCAGCCTCTTCCTTCAACACAAGCAGAATGACCCAGAGATTAGGACTAGGAAAACTCTTAGTGAAATTTAGTTATTCATTAGAATTTTCCTGTGTGACTGTACACAAATTCCTTAGGCTGACCTTCTCAACCCCATGTAAGACTACTGAACTTATCATCAGTTCAGCTGGCTTTGTCTCTCTGGATCTCTTTCCCCTTTAATAGGTAATAATATGCCCTGCCTTTACCTGCATCTACTGAATGTAAATACACAAGGATTGTCAGGCTCTCAGTAGTGGAAACATATAATTACTTAGAGTAGACAAGGACATAATCCTAAGAAAGTTTCCCATGAACTTTTCTCTTAACTGAAGAAGATTCAACTTCTGTAATCAGTCACTGTCTCCTCTGTTCCACTTTCTGTCAGGCTGACCTGAGCCAACCCTTTCTCTACCATTTCAGTCAGTGATTTCTTTGCCCTTCTTCCCCTCTGTGCTCATCTCTCTCCTATTTTAACTTCCCCCTTCCTTTTTCTTTATTCTGACAGCTATCAGGTGGCAATTTGTGCTCTGTCAACAGTGCTGGCAAATGGAATTATTGTCATTGGAACAGCAAATCTGTTTCATTTGTAATCATGTTGGTGACACTTTTTCTATATTTGTTAACAGAACTTGTAAAGGAGAGATAAAATATAGAACAGAGATTAGATAATGTTTTTTTCATGGTTCATTAAGCATGTGTTGGCTACTGCAAAGGGCTGCATGTTTTAATAGGTGCAGAACTGGAATACTGGGACTCCAGCAGAATGGGTGAGGCAGTTAGTACGGAGCTGCTCAGGATCAATTGCTTTTCCACAGTCTTTTTCCACTGTTCTTCATTAACAGTCTGTGCAGGCAAAACTCCCTTCAGGAGGTAAAAGCAGCAAACTATGAGCAAAATAGAACCAAACTATTAAGAAAGAAGCATGCATTATCTCCTTTAATAACTCTTTACTATAAACATAATAAAATTATTAATATAAAGGACTATAGAGCTGTGTATTCCATATGTTTGCTTTCTGTCTTCTAACTCTAAATGATTAGTGGAGAAAAATATAGAACTCCAGTGGCCATGGTATTTTGCAATCCTATAATTTAAGGCTGACTTTAACATTATCTGTGTAATTTAAAATGTCCTCTTAGCAGAGGACTTTCTGCTTCTGTCAGAGAGCTCTGTTACTGCAGGATCAATGCTAAAGACATTACCGAGCGTAGTACCAAAATACTGTAGTGAGGAGTGTGTTCACTTTTAGCATCTTATTCAGTGGAGCTTCCTAGACACATCATCGCTTGACCTGAAGTCTTTCCTGTCTGTGCAAACCCACTTTTAAGATCAGCCAGTTGTTCTGCCTGTCCTTGAAACCCTCCACAGCATTGCCCTGCACCCCGCTGAAGCTTTCTGTCCGTGTGCCAAGTCCTGCATGGCTGTCATGACTGTGCCTTGCCCTTTTTACCTGTTGTTGCCCTGTCACATCCACTTGCCCCGTCCATTCTCCTCTTTGCCCAGTTGTCAGCTTCTTATATTCAGAGTGCAGCTTCTTCCCTCCCAGTCTATATATATGAAATATTTTTTCTTGATATTATGTGAGAAGTCCCTTCCTTCTCTGCACTTGTGCTTCTTCCTTCAAAGATTAGAGAAAACAGAAGAAATAGGGTTTTAATGTAACATGATTATCAAAATAGTCAGCTGCTATCTCAACCACTCTTGGTGTATATTGTCTCTCGCTTTTCAGTACTCACGTGTCTTTCTGTTATAATGACCTGGAGAAAGGGACTGTGGCTTTTCTTTTTGAAAAGTGCCCAGAGAGCGCCGCTGTGTGTGCTAGCAGGTCAGCAATAACTGAGAGAATATTTTAGCTCAGTAAGGCTAATGTTTTCTTGTAGAATTTTTCATTTGAGAGTGGGAAACTGCCCTGTTATTTCATTCTTGTTTTTCATCTCTGGCTACCACACTTGACATTGACTCTGTTTTTCTGCCTGAAAAGGCATAGAAGAAACCATTCTGTCTAAATCAGATTGATATTATAGGATTCATTGGTTAGCATTTATATGCCTCATGTCTGTACCTTTTTCACCTGGCTCGTGAAGGGAGTTCCTCATCATGTTTATTGACCCCGTGGTGCTTTGTAGCTGTGGATGAACTCAGTTTATGCTTTTCAAATCAGGTGTATGTTTAAAATGTGAGGAAGTTGGAAGTCCCTCAAAATGGAACGATCCATGGTTTCGCAAAAGAGTCTTTAATTAGAAAAGAGACTTTGGAAATTGTCTGAACATACTTGCACTATGAATCTTACCTTTATTAGTGCTTTTGGAAGTGTGTTTACCACTGCTGAAATCCTGTTCTGTTGACTTTTGACTGTTTACTCCAGTGGATAGGGTTTATCTGCAGTGTATGGAAGCTTGCTGTTAATCTTAACTCAGATGCACATAAGAATATAGTTAAACACCGAGGGCTCAAATTAAAAAGACTTTTAATGACAAAATTATTTAAATGTTCTTTTGTGCAACTGAGGTTCTGTAGTGCTGTCTAATGAAATTACAGCACTGCCTAAAATCATTAAAAATTGCATGCAAACAAATATTTGTACACAAGGTGGTGATATTAGCAACCAGCTTCTTTTGATTAACAACCCACAATAAATAACAGCATATTGTTTTGTCTCTGAGGTGTCTTAGGCTAACTTTGGGTACCTGCATAAAGCGGGATCTGAAATATCAGCAAGAAAACTGTAAGTCGGTTTCAAGGTATCAGTGAAAAATAACTGTGGAGCTTAAGAAGTCTTCGTATCTTTCAGAGCTTCTCATTTTCTTATGACATAATTGCACCATGAGAGTCATATAAAACTTCAAGTATAATGATGGTAAAAGCAACATGTATCAGAAAAGGTAGGTAATGCAACCTTTTATTAAAGATATCTTTCGTATTTTAAATATTTCTCATTTTACAACTAACTGGTTTAAAAATAGCAGCAGTTAAGACTGGTGGCGAAGAAAGTCTTTCTTTTTAACTGACATAGAACTAGGATAGAGCTAAAACCAAGGAAAGGGGTAATAAATAATGACAACAGATGTTTGTAAACCTTTTGCTCCTGTGTTCACTGTTTCCATGTGTTTTCTTGTCTTGATGTGCTGTCAGCCTCCTCTCACCTGGGACTAGTGATATCTTATCAAAGCCTAAGCAGTTCCTCTTCACAACAGGCAGATAATAGTGCCTTTCAATTTATCATACTAGAAGTCTAAAAGAACCATGGGAACGACTGGTCAGGTGACAGTTTGATGGACAGTTTGACAGCCCTTAAAGCATCATGGGAAATGGTTGTCACCTGATTTTTCAGAGCAACTGGGGAGATAACCTTCAGCGTGACAGGGAAAACAAAAATCTGAATATTTGTGTAGGGTTTGCTAACAGCCGTAATGCTCACTTAAGTGATAATGGGGATGAATTTAGATTACTTGAAATGGAGTTATCGGAGCCAAGATCTGTTTAGCCTGTAAATGTTTTTGACATCTTTAGCTGCTTTTCAACACTTTTACTGTGTGTAATTCTCCAAACAGAGGTAATGTAAGGAGTGCAGATAGACTATTTGGTTTGAATTTTGTCAAACTCTCCACACAACATGTATACTGTCTGATGAATTGAAATCAGAAAAACAAAACTCCTAAAAAATTTTGCTTCTTGCTTGGTACATTATTGTTCTGACTACTCAAAAAAAATCATCCCTTACTCATTGTGAAATGAGTCTCTCTTCCTGGCACTATTTTAGTGTAAACCAGACAGATGTTTGCATCTGAAATCACCCTCACAATGGCCACTCCTGCTGAGATTAACAAACAGGTCAAATATTGACCTGACAAAGACAATATCCTGCTCTTAGGTCAAGACTGAGGCCTTTGAAAAGAAAATATGTAAATGCTGGCATTGCTGCCACACGTGTTTTACTGCTGTGGATAAATGCAAGGTGCAGTTTTCTAGGTAATGTAGTTCTAGTACTTCTTGCAAACACTGAAAATAAAAAGTCTTGAAAAATAAGGTCACAGCAAAAATGGTTAGGCATTTGTTTTTATTTCCAAAGCCTGGCTACATGTTGCATCTGTGATATGTTAAATCAATATAAAGGGTCTCACCATTGTCTTCCAAGAAGAACAGAGGAAGTTGATGTTATGGCTGAACTCCACTTGGGAAAAGCCTATAATGCGACTTAACCGATCAGTATGATCAGGTGGAGATGCTTTGGAAACCATTCCTATACTTACTTTAAAACTACAGGGCTAGTATAAGTAAATTATGGACGTTTCTCACCTTTTTTTGAATAATGTTTTATTGCACGTTATGTAGATGTCATTTACATTCCTTCGCTCTTCTCTTCGTATTACTGACGTCCACACCGCCTTCAACCATGTTTGCAGTCTTCCACTTACCTTCTGTCAAGTCTTTAGTTTCAAGGTCCTGAACAACTGAGCTCTTCTTGCAGGACTTTCCTCTTTTTGTTTTCTGTTCCCTCGTCTCCATTTCTCTCTTGCCTGAGAAATGACAACTACAACTGCTTCTGACTGCAGAGCCTTGTTCTATGCAACTTTCAGCTAGTATCCCAATATCTTTCCACTTCAGAGTGCCTCTTTTAAAACATGCTTGAATGGTTTTTATAGTGAAGTTTGTAAACCACATATTTCTTCCACGAGCAGTCATAATAGTAATACAGATATTCACCCTCCCTCCCCTGCAGACATATATTTATGATCAGACTGACACAGAATAACACATAAATTAAGTAAATAAGAGTTTTTTTCCAGCACTAAATACATATTGTCTCCTTCTTGTCTTTTCAGAGGCAAATTTTAATGTATTGTCACAAGTTTTAACAAGCTGCAGATACACTGTCAGAGTTCAGCCATTAGAAATTTCAAAATTTCATTCAGACCATATTTACAGAAACATATTTAGTGTTTCTAATGCTGTGTAGAATCTGTTCTTAGTTAAATTATAAATAAATCCAATGTTGTCCAGATAATTTAACATATTTTTTATTGTAACTATAAACTATAACCAGGATTTTTCCGTAAAATGCATATATTTAATAATCTGAAGCCACTTTATTATTGGGATTGCAGTTTAAAATAACAGTTTAGGATGTGACTGTGTGCAAGCTCGTACAATATGTCTGCACACACATCCCGCTCTACACTGAGTGAATATCAGTATAGTAAGGAACAAGATAATTGCATGCTGGTTGTGCCTGTGGATGTCCACAGTACTCAACGATACACTGGCTTTGGGCAGGCTATGGCAGATGGTGTGTTTGGATGTGGGTTTTTCCAGATGAAGGTAGAGAAATCTCTCTTTAGGCTTTCACAGCTTGCCATGTAAATACTATTGTTCCGGTCAGCTCTGATTTATATCCAAGGCTATGGTAAGATAAAAAAGGGCCCTCACCCTTCTGTCACAAACTCCTCTTTGTTGAAGTTTCTTTTGTCAAATAGGTCATACTATGACTCATCTTTTTTCAATACTGTGTTTAGTTTCAGAACTCAGTACTGCTTTACTCAAAATATACTTTAATTGCAGAGTATTTCCTGAGTAAAAATTCTGTGAACTTACTATTTGCTTGAGATTTAGTATTTTGAAGATTTAGATCATTTTTGCATATCGGTACTGAAAGAATCATCTAAGTTGGGCTTTTCTACATTGCTTGTTTTAAATAATAGTAAAATCTCCTACTGTAAATGAGTTTAACAAAATATCTCTGAGTGTATCCACAGCTTCTACAGAATGCAAGTTGCAACTGAAGGTTTTTCCCTCTGCATTTTTGCAAACAAACAATGTGGTTGTCAGAGAACCTAATCAGTATTTGAGCAGACAAACAACCAAACAAAAAAGGTATTTAGCAGGGCCTCTGATTTCCCTAATGACAGAATATACCCATCAAGGAAACTCAGTAGCAGCTGCTCCATTGTGTTAAAGATTTGAAGATGTCTTCGTGTTGAAAAAGTTTGGAGGGTTTTCTTTACTTTCACCAGAGAATATGTAAAGAGGCATTTATATTTCTTTTTGAAGTGGGAAGAGAGAAATCAGCAGATTAGCCGACTTAATATTCCTTTCTGTGACTGTATGTATCACGTTCTTCAGTTTCAAAACTACATCTTGTGTGTCAATTGTGATCAGACAATTGCTGTTAAGAAATACAGCTTGCTCACTGGACTCTCATATAGCATCCATCTGGAAAAACTTCAACATGCGTCTTCCGGGAAAGAGGAGAACCCTCATCTGGTTATGGGTGACAGTTTACTTCTTGTTCTTTTTAACTCACATCACTTTTGAATATTAATTATTTTATTATGTCTGTTTTTATAATTTAAGTCCATAACATCCATCGCTATAATGTGATGAGGCTTTCAGATAGTTCTAATGAAATACATATAGTATTTGCATGGTTGGGCAAACGTTTAGATTTGTTTTCCCCTTGAGGTAGATAATTGATCTTGTGTTAAACAAGATAGGTATTGATAAGAACACCGGTATTGAGCTGAGCTGAAATCAATGGTTTCTCATAACTGATTACAGAATTCTGTTAGTAGCAGCTAAAGAAATTAGGTAATAAAAATGTGAAGACTTGAATCATCTGGGTAAAGAGAAAGAGTAGAGAGAGAAGCAGTGAATTGTAAAATCAGAGTGAATGACTTGAACAAGAGAGGGAATGCAGGATAAGCCATGAGTGGTCAATAAAACTGAGACAGAGGAAGCAAGAAGTGGTCAAGGAAAATGAAACAGCAGATTAGAATAGCTTCAGTGAAGAACACCTTTGTTGGAAGTAATAAGAATAAAAATTCACAGGCAAAATCTGGAAGTTTGACTAGGGCAGAAAAACATCCTTGTCTGTCATAACCTTCATCCTGGAATTTTACACAGTGTTCTACTTACATTGACTTCCTGACTTCCATGTATTATGGAGACATGGACAGAGACCCCAGAGGTCCATTTGTGCTTCTCAAATTGGTAACAATATCTTGTATCCAAAAGAATCAGAGTCTTCAGAGAAGTCTGGGAGAATAATGCCTGCAATGGCAGGAGGAGTTAACACCAAAAAGAAAGGCTGAAAGGGGGTTTTATATTACATCATTGTGTCATGAGTAACAATATTCGGATTGTGAAATTTATAATACTTTGGCAGAATTTGATATGCTTATATTCAATGGGTGACTGTGCCTTGCTATATTCTGAACTTGCTCTGGAATCAGAGGGTGGATTCCTAGTTATAATCTGTGCAACCAGGATGTCTGCAGTATTGGTTGCACTTATGAATATTTGCAGAAGAAACAGGAGAGCAGTTCACCAAATGAAGGACTTGACCACTTTAGTCATAAGTGCTTATAATTTTTTATAACACTTTTATCAGTCAAGAAGAGCATAAGTAGGACTTGTGCATCTTGGATGTGAATTATTTAGAATATTTGGCACTTTTAGAGTGGTCTGAGCTTTAGAAAGAAGAATAGAAGCAGCATTTGTTTGCTGGCATAGGATGCATCCTCACAAGAGGAGCTTTGTGAGCCAACGTATCTACCTGTTCTTTTTTTGGAGTACTTCACTGCTGCTTTTCAGTGTTTGGTGTTTCACTGGTGACCTGTAGCTACTTTGCTCTGCAATGAAGCATTGTCTACCACAGACAGCTCAAAGGACTTGAATTCATAGTTTCCATAAGAGTTTAGCTATGAAAAAATAAGATATAGGCATGTCTCAAAGCAGATGACTTTCTCGCAGTTTCAGTCTGTTTCCTATTGTTATTGTTGATGCTCCTGCTTCCCTCTCCATCTGGCATACATTGCAAGAAAATAATGTATATATACATATTTTTTAATAAATATATAAATATACAAGTCCCCTAAATACTTATACTAAATCCTAAAGAATTTTAATGTAAGAGTCCTCTGGATTGGATTGGGTTCAATGGTAGAAAATTCAGAGTGGTCTTAATGAGGCGATCATTTCCCTAAAACAGTGACTACATTGTCAAGTCTTGTTTGTTTTTATCTAATGAGGAAGTTGGAGTCAAAATTTAAATGAATCTATAGGTTCACCCATATCTGCTTGTTCATATCTGAGGAAAATGATTGAAGTAATGCCTTTGGGGAGTTTTACAGCTTTTGCTTTATCAACATGCCCATCAGTAAGAAAGTGTTAGTGAGTTCATTTATGAACTCATTATTGTACCCTGAAGTCGATACCTCACATTGCTGTCTTCAAGGCGACGTCTTAGGCACTAGTCATGTGCAAAGACTAGACAGTAGATATGGTAGCTACTTTTTGTCTCTTCTTGATTCTTTAGACAGCTCTTGCAGATTTGGGGTTTGGTAGGGAAACAGGCATATTGATCATCAATGTTCTGAAGGAAAAAAGGTTACTGAGTTAGCCAAATACTCCTGTGAGTTGCAATTGCACAACGTCTTTGCAGCTATAACTGGAATTGATATGCAGGAAGGTGGTTTAATTCTTGAAGTGGTAGTGGAATTGCTGGAAGAACAACAATATAGGGATGGAATAAAGTGGTGTTAAATATATTGAATTCAGAAACTGACATTACTATGCAAATGTTGACTGTGAATCTGCAAACACTTCAGTGACCCAATTACACTTTATTGTCTATTTTCCACTTATTTTCGTATCTAGGGATATTTCTCACTTCCTTGGCCTCTAATACTTAGTATCCGATTTTCCTGTCCAAAAAAAAATCAAAAAAACAAACATAAGATTTTGATTTTTTGCTTTGTTATACCTGTCTCTTGCCACCTCAGTGATGAAAAGGAATCCCAGAGCAAGTGCAAAGCACTGCCAGAGCATGATAAATATCCTCAGCAGAGATGAAAATTAGGGTCTGACACGTTTCTGGCACAAGCAGAAACTTTCAAACAATGTTGCTGTTATTTTTTTGCTTATGAGGAGAAGCTTTTACTATAAGACTAAATCACTGATCAGACATTTAATTAAAGCTTTAGCGCTTTACAAGGTAGAAGTCTTCTCTACTTAGCAGACATGGGAGCTGAAAAATGAAGTGACTTAATCAGTGCCCTGTAGTAAGTCTTCAGCAGTTCTTGGACTCACATGCAGGAATCCTGCTTTCCAGTCTCATCTGCTTAATATCTTCCTTCTTGTACTGACTGTAGCTATAGCAGTTCCACTGGCATTTTCCCTGGCTTGCACCTGTTTTTCAAGGATCAGCTCCTCTTGTGGATGTTTCATTAGTATGTTCACATTTTATTAGCCCATACAAGTATTTTAATGTTCTTTTTCCTTGACTAAATAGTTTAAGGCTACACCAAATTTATTAATATTATTATTATTTTGCTAATGCACTATATTGCGTATTTGATAGTAAGTAGTTTCACATCTGTGGCTGAATGATAGAAGCTAAAGCTGATATGGATTTTCTATTTTCCATCACTCCGTATCATTTGTAAACTCTTTAGTTCTGTAAAAGATCTGCTTTAAATAAATAAATGTATCCTGACTAATCCTCTCTGAGTAAGTGGAAAGCATTTAATCCCATGATTCTGTAAATCCAGGGTAGCTGTCAAATTGTGTGTTCATTTTTCTGTATTATCTAAATCGGTTTGTATCAGATCTTTCATTGACAACAACAGTTTGTTATTTGGATTAAACACCTCTCATGCTCTATAACCTTTCATTTAAGAGTCATTTGCATCCCTTTTTTTGGCTGCTACTTCAATCATCTGTATTTTAACAGTTCTTTAGGAATATTTGCTGCTAAATATTCTCACTGCATTTAAAAATGCCTTTTTTTTTTCCAAATTGCTAGCACTTTTCAAGATCTGAAATTCAAACTATTTTTGTTTGTGTCACCAAGAGGCTGAATTCATTTATCAGTTTTCAATTTAAGAAAATAAAAATAGATGATTCATGAACTTCATTTCAAAATTTTGAAAAGTGGTTCATTAATTGAACAGCAGCTGGGGGGAAAAACTAATCAGCTCATTTCAACTGGAATAGCTCATTATCATTTTGTCTGATGAAATCTTTGGAGGCTGGTTTCATGGGAAATGGGTCCTCCATATAGTTGTCCCTCACCTGCCTGGAAAAAGGTCAAATGCCCACCCCATACAGTAATTAAAACTCATGCACTTCCATTTTTTAATTGCTAGGGATAAAAGTCCTCTTGTTGCCTTTTGACATGAAGGAAATATTTGGGTTCTTTCAGGTCTTCAGAATAGTTTTTAATGCCTCAGATTGAGGAATACTGATTTATAAAAACAGATTAAATATGAAACGTCTTGTCTAAGTAGCTGAAACACTTCTTTCTGCTGGTAAATCTATTAATTTTGGACACAGGGATGTAAACGATTGCCTCTCAATTTTGGCTTGTAATATCCACAGTTGGGCAAGACTTTAGTTTGGGAATCAAGGAGATTTTGGAGATGGTTCATGTAATTCAGGGCTGTATGTTACCTCTCAAACTTTACATTCTTGATACCATCGAGAGAGGACAGACTTTGTTTTTAAATATGTTTCCCAATAAAATAATACAGACTCGTAAACCAAAGCAAAAGATGGAGAGTTAAGGTTCCTGGATTCTGTTCACTGGTGGTGTTTGACCTGGGACAAACTTCTTTTACCTCATTTTGAGACCATCAAAATGAAACTTTCCTATAACCAGTGTTATGTTAAATTTAGGTACATAATTTTTTGAAAAGTGCTTTGAAACAGCTACATGGGATGTACAAGAGATGTGTGTCACTGTAGTAGCCATAATTTTAGTATTAGGTTTGTAATAATTTTGCCAGTGATCAATATTTCAGTAGAGTAACGAAACTCTGTAACTTTTAGAAAGTAATCTCTAACTGTTCTTTAATGTTAAAATATCCAAACATACTTTTTTACATTTCTAGTAAATTAAGAAAAATCTTATTATTCCACCGTAGCATTTTACACTTGGTAACAGCATAATTATAAACAGAAAAAGCAAAGTCCTTTTTTGCATTATCTCAGAGACTAAGTTTATAAAGTAAGATAAAAGCAAGTGATTGGTTGTGTGGTTTCTCAAGTCTGTCATGAATCTGTGCAGTTTTTCTCTTTCAAACTGTGCACACCAGCATAATGTAATTTAGGTCATGGATAACTAATAAAAATTTTAAAACCACAACACACTACAAGTAGTGACAAGTAGTCATTTTTATGACCTAAATGCATTGTACCACTGCTGTGAAGTAATTGATGAATGACCTTCTACAAATTCTGTAATTAAAAATTGCAAGCACTGAAGGCACAGAAAAGTACTGAAAAACATGTTTTGTTTGAGCTTCCACACTGGCTCACGCTTTCAGTATGGAAAGTAAGGCTCATTATAAAACTAAATTCTACAAACTAAGTTTTCTAATTAAACAATTAAGATTGTTTTACTCCAGTTAGGACATGAATTATTTTTTTTCCCAGTAACTATTGCATTTCTTCAAAAAGAAAAGCTGTATTTAGATTAAAAGCATTTTTTGCGAGTGATTAACTTTCTCCAGGCAAATTTATATAAAGGCAATTCCTTTCTAATCTTACTTTACACTGTGGGGGGAAATATCTACTTTAATAATCATACTGTGATTTTTTTGTTTATAAAATTTGGTGGTACTGCCAGCACAAGGTGAAAAATGTAAAGGAGATCTTCCTGCTTCTCAAAATTATAATTTCACTTAAATAACACCACCATTTTTTCCACAACATTTCTTTTTGTTTGCCTTTTAAATTCTGAATCAACAAAGTTCAGTGGATTATATTTTCTAGTTTCTCTCTGCCACCATGAGGGCAAAAATTTACTTCTCTGGGACAAATTGCTAGCTTAACCTTACCTAAGAGCTGAGAAGTTGACCGTATTTGGTGTGTTGCATAAATACATGCTAAAACTCTGAGACGCATCAGTAGCATGACTAAATCCAAATCTCTAGAGAAGGTTATTGGCCTGGTTTCCGTCTGATTACTCAGTACTTGAGAGGAAAATCAAGGCTCTTCGATCTTTTCTTGGAAGCATCACACAGGAAGAATGAGACTGTTTGTCCTGTGCAAATAATTAACTCAGCCCCAAATGCAAGCAGTACATACTATTTACATTCAAGATACCATCTTCTCTGTAGTAAATATGGGCTGAGGAATAATTATGGAGCAAAGCATTTGGAAACTATTTAAGTCTGTCCCTTTATGTACACACGTGATGTGTTTGCTTGATATAATGTGGGGTTTAGCCTCTTCTGCTGCTTAGCCAGACCTACTGGATTTTACAGGAATTTTCACAGACGTTTTAGTAATGAATGACCTGCTGTGATTTTGTAAATATGTAATCTTATCCTACAAACAAGTAACTTTGAGCTTTATGTATCCACTACAGAAAGAAAACTGTTATTTAATCATGGGAAGATGAACTAGAACTCAGGGATATTGCACAATAAATCATTAAATTTGTAGTACTTGGCTCTCAAAATAAATTGTCAGGTATACTATTGAGTTTAAGTAATTTGTTGCCATTGATATACAGTTCCATTGTTGAACTGCTTTGCAGTGAAGTACCTTTTCCACCTTCTTCCATAAACTCTGTAATTTGATTCTGCCCTTGTATCAGCAGCTCCAGAGGTATGTCTGTTTTATTTTAATTGTGCTCTTCGAAGGACGGCTTTGTGCCTTGCGCTTTTTCTAATAATTGTATTTTATACTAGTGTTGGTGACATGAAAAACAAGCTTTAAAAGAATAGAATATAAGTAAAAACAGTTTTTCAGTGACTTTCTTGGCACAATATGTCAGGGAGTTTAGTATGAACTTAGTTCTCCCCTTATAATTACCTTAATCATGGATAATTCCTGGCTGGGAGAGCCATAGTAGAATCAGTTTCATCCTTTGATACAAGTGAGTTTTATGGGCATAACTACTAAATAGCGAAAAGATCATATTTCAAAACCTTTAAGTAAGAATCACATCCCATGCCAGTGTTTGCGCAAATAACAGCCATTAGAACTGATCTCTTTTCTGCACAGAGGAATATGGCTAACCTAGTTAGGGTTTTTTTATTGCAGATTCAGTGAAAATTAGAAGCTGTATTCCAATACTGTGCTTTTCTCTATGTATTGCATTACTTAAATAGAACTTTTTCCAAATTTCAGGACATATTTAGTACAGGAATTACATATTTTGTACTACTGCCTTGGAAGCCCATAGTGACAAATTGGTAAAGGTCACGTGAAAGAATAATGGGGCTTAAAATATTCTGCTTGTTCGCTAAATATGTATGAATTCTGTAAAGACTTCTGTAAAGACTATAAACTTCACTGAAGACTGTTTTTGTTACCCAGCTCTTTTCTTTTAAATGCATGCCAAATTTTCAGCATAAGGGTATCCATAATGGCTGCTTATAAGGAGTGCAACCTCTTCTACTTCAAGTACCACCTTGAAATCACTTCACCAATGGGCGTCTCTTTATTTCAAAGGACAGAGGTGTTCATTTAAATGCTACTGAGGTGACAGACACCTGAAGACAAGCATCTGGTGAAGTGGTGCAAGTATGCCCAAAATCTATCTTCCATGGAATTCCAAAGCACTGTAGAAGCAGAACTTTTGTATTTTTAAATCTCTGTCATATTCTCGTTTTGCTTTCCCGTGGTTGTGTTTTCCAATGAGGCAGTTTCAGCGTTGTGTTTGTCAGCAGCATCAGAGGAATTGGTGCAGCTGATGCTCTCGCAGTTTCAGCTTCATGTTCTTGGCCGCGGATACCAGGGTCTGTCCCTAAACGCGGCGCTGCAGCGCTCTGGCACACCCCGAGCCGTGGTCCCTCCGTGTGAAACACCCACAATATGATCAATGGAGTAAAAATGACACTGGCAGATGTGGAGTAGCGACTAAGCGCAGTGTGACGGCTTGATTAGGTGCTCCATCCGATAACACGACCTGGAAGGAAACAGCAGTTTTGTCACAGGGAAGACATTCAAAAAAGCTTAAGCTATATCCATATTTTTCATTCATTTGCTTTGGTGGGGATTTGTGTGAATGGCAACTTCTTCCCCTTCTTCTAAGCTAATAGCTTTGTGCAGGACCTGGTTGCTGCCTGGCCACAGGCAGCAGGCACTGCTGGGGCAGGGTGGAACATGCCGGGGGGGACTCCCCATGGTCTTGGTTGAATTCCCCAAGGAAAACAATGTATGTAGGATTCCGTGGCTGCAAAAATCATGATACCCAACTACTGCACACACCTTGTCTGAGCAGTTAACTGTGAATTTTAAGAATGCTTGCATGTCCAAATGCTCTCCATATTTAAGTGTTTCTTTTGCTTCTATCTACAGCCTTTGGTGGCCAAATCTGTACCATAAAACCATCTGGTAGGAAAATGCAGATATTGAACTGGATTAGCACTTTTGTGAAAATACTCTATTGATGATAGACAGGCAAGGTATGTCTTGTAAATAAACCTCTGGCAGCTTCACCAAGTACTGAGTTGAATTAATGTCTCTCATTCATGTCAGTTTGCGTTCTGAGGAAATCAAGCTCTAAAATCAGTAAATATTATTTATAAACACATTAAATCAGAAACCATGCTTTTTTTACTAAGATTTTTTTAGATTAAATCCTTACATTTTGTACAGATTAAATTTTGCTAAAACAGGAGGATTGGGAATGTCTATATTTTAAATAAATCGGTGAGCATAATTTTGATGACAAGTGAATGCCCTACATTCTCTTCAAGAATCTGAAAATTAAAGACTTTGTAAGTAAAAAAAAAAAATGTAATTTATAATTGTTATTCAATCTGGGGGGAAGAAGAACAGCAAGATTTAGAGTTAAAGAAAAAAAATCAATTTTAACCAGGTACAATAGTCATGAAAAATGGATATTTTATGGAGGAAAAAGTCCTCATGCTGTTAGGTTTAGTTGGGAATTAAATTTTGCTAGATATGTAGGTGGTTTATTTTCTTGGGATGTGCTTCTTTCATTGTGTTAAGTGACATTAAAAGAATCAAAGCTTCTATATTGAAATAAAATTCATAATTATTAATCTAAATAAATATTTTGTTTTAAATTCTGAGAATTACAGGTTGATAGTCCCCTTTAATGAATTAGAGTCCTTTGAGGATGGAGCTTGTCATTAACACACATCAGCAGCTGATGCATTTTAATAATACATAGAGTTGGGAGAGAGAGGAAGTGTAAGCTACTGAAGCTTGCAAAACCAATCCCCTAAAGCTTTCATGTTTTATTTGAGCATATGTTTTGGAAGTGGTGGTGTTGACACTGGTGGCACTAATCTCCTCTTTATCTTGTTTTGATTAAAAGGATATTTGAATATTATTTTTGGCAAACTTTTATCTAGCCTCAAAGGGGTTCCCTTGTAGCAGCTACAGAGAAATGGCTATAATAAACACATTGTATGATACACTTACATCATACATCATAGCCACTGCTGGTGTACTCTAAGAATGCAAAATACTCCCCCAAAAAATCAAATGAGCTTGCATTCAATGCCAAGCATGTGAAAATACAAAATTATGCTCTGGTTTTTTTTGTTTTGTTTTGCGAGCCAAGCTGTGTGAATTACTTCAGCTGTGTAAAGGAAGCTGTGTATTAGATTATTCAGTAATTGTTAGTAATATATATGGTTAGGAGACAAAAGGTTACAGCAGTTTTATGTCAGACTGCTATTTTTTATGAAAGTGCACATCACCTTTTTTTATGTCACTTTCACTACCTTTCAGATGGCTGGATTAACATTCTATTAAACCTTACTTTTTTATACCTTAAGTGGTATTAACAGTATAAAACTTAATTTTCAAAATACAAATCAGAAATAATCTTTATCATTTTGCCTTATAGAATATGAAGATGTATACCACCGTCCTACGGAGAGCGTGCATTGTGTAGAACTGTGTATTCTTAGTTACCACAGGACAGCTTAGAGGGAAATGGCTCAACCATTTGATAAAATATCACAATCAGGGAAGATATGTGTGTTTTGCCATCCTTTTGCCATTTTTTCACTCTAAAGCAAAGGGCAAAGAGTGCACAGGAGATCACCTTCTCTGTGTGTTTGCGTATGACAAAACCTGGGATTTCTTAGGTGCTGGATCAAGCCTCAGGTCTCTATTTCAGCATTCAGCAATGTTTGCATGTTACTTCTCTTCTTCATCCCAGTGGAATGTGTTTATAAATAATATTCACTGGTTTTAGAGCTTGACTTTCTCAGACCCCATGCTGATTATTTTGGTTCTTAAATATGGATTAAACTGTCTAATTTTAGGTTTTAAATTGCATATACACTTTCAATTGAGAGCAATGGGATTCATAGCTGCTCAGTAAAATCAGATCACTTTTTTATGCACTTAATTTCAGACAAGTCATTTTAATTATCCAGAGCAGAAACACATCCCTGCCTAAAGGCTGCAGTAAGGGTTTGTTGGTACTGTGTCTTATTGCTGAAGGAAATAGTAGAATCACATGGTGTAATGTGGAATTATTGGTTGCAATTTATTTTACTTTCAATCCTCTCAACATTGTGCTTATGTGATTTTTCAAATAATTTGTATTTCAGAAGAAATACTTACTAATTCTTATTCCTTCTCCTAAAGCTGCAAGTGGCTCTGTCCTGTTAGTCATCTGTGTTTTCACAGATGGGACCTGCTTTCTGTTCTTTAACTTCTCAGGGCTTACAGAGGGTGATGTTGTGCTTCCACTGGCTGATACTTCTTCACATTTGGCACCTCTTCAAACCCCTTCTTTTTGAGAAATTCAGAGTTCATGTGATCTTGTCCTTGTTTTTGTTCTTTTTGAAAAGTTACGTCTTGGGACTGGCTGCTGGTCACACTCAGGTATTCAGGTCGCATACGTTGCTGTGCTTCTCTTTGCAGGATGTTTGCTCCAACTCAGAACTCCCCTGATTTTGTCCTTGCAGCTCTGTTTCATAGATTACTTCCACAGGCAAAATGTTCAGTTGTTCTGGTTCCCTTCTATCTTGTTTGATATATATTGCCGTAGTTATGCTCCTCTTCAGCGTGCATGTCCTCAGACTCAAAGCTCACATGAGCTTGCTTTTGAGCTTCAGATGTTAGGAGGAAAATGCTCAGGTTTTCTGCTTCTATACTGTCTTGGTTTGAGGTTTGTCCTCTCATTCATTGTAGTGGCCAACCCTGTCCAAACCACAACACAGACATTTATGTTGTTGTTCCTCCTTTGGTGCATTAGAGAAGTCCTGCTCCTCATTTTAAAAGTGCATTCTGAGGCTGAAAACATGTTGTTTTGTTCTTGGTTGTTGGGTTTTTTTAATAGGTTACTCCTAAAAAACAAAACATCAAAGTGTTCAGGCCAGGTTCAGCATTCAGATTGTTGCTGTTCAGTGCTTGATGCCTCATGGTCTCCTTTGTAGGGTGCAGTGTCAGCACTTGCATCCTTCTGTCTTTATTGGTGGTTTTTTAGTAATAGTTTGCATTCAGAAGTGAAGCATTTAGGGTTGCTGGTCCCAAAGACAGTTCTTCTTCTATAGGCAGGTAATGGCAGATTCTGAACTCATGTTCAGAAGGAATTTTGAATGAGTGGCTGTTGTAAATATTTTTGTCCCCTCCTCTAACCCATGTCTCAACATCTTAACCATCAATGCCTTTGAATAATACACTGAACTCTTATCTTCTTGTTGCCTAAATAGTCCTATCTGTGTAGCAAAGACTATGTCAGTCTTTAAGAACCTGTATTAAGGTTCTTAAGGATTCTTAAGGATTAAGGTTCTTAAGGATGAGACCCAATGGGGACCATCGTGTTAGAAAGCAGCAAACCTAGTAGGTTAAATGTTCAAACAAGCTGCAGCAGTCCTGAAGATGTTCCCTCTCTTCTTTTTTGCAGTTGTCACTGGTAAGTCCTTGCTACACATGCTACCCTTGTGCATACTCTCAAACACAGCACAGAGAAGGAGCAGAATAAACACACTTGGTTTGATGGAGATGATGACACAGAGAAAAGGGTTTAAGGGTATATTAATTTTCAAGTACTTATGAGTATGATTAAAAATTAGTTCGTATTAAAATAAGAGCTATGACTACTGTCTGAACTTCATAGGCTTTCTAGGAGATTATATTGAAAATCTTTCCATTAGTCTATATCATATTGGTTGAGTTGATGCCTATAAAACATTCAAAAATCGTACTGATGAATGTTAGTAAAGGACTTTGTTTAGATTGATAGAATCTTTTATAATATTGTTTATAACAAAATCCTTAGCATTTGCAAAAAGCAACGCCTCGGCTTCTTAAAGCTTCTTTTGGTTTTAGATCCTTTGTGGAAAGCTCTGTTCTTGTTTAGGTATTGATTTGACATGAAATAGTTTGCTGGTATACTTCTAGGAGCAGTCATACTATAAGTTACTTATCTACTCCACAAAGATACAGTTAAAATACTTGCTATGCCTGCAGCACTTCTCTTCACAAGCGGTTGCTGTCTTGGAAATGACCAAATGTTTGTCTAAACAAACACCAACCTATATTTTGGCCTAACAAAGCTGCCTTGCCCCCTCCCCGATTTAACACCCAAACATGTATTTAGTTTATATACACAGATTAGGTATTTTATAGGACATGTATATGTTTTATATCAATCATAGAACCCAGTGAAGCATCCTAAAAGAAAACAGAGGTCATAGATGGTTTGGTTTTCTGGCTTCTATTCAAAACTCTTGTTATATTGTGGAGTACTTACTATGAACGCTTGGCAACAAAAAGACAGAGATCCTATATAATACAAATACTTAAAAGCCTGCACCCAGAGACAAGAGAATGAAACAAGAAGTCATTTTATATATGTATTCCCTGCTGTGTCCTTCCCCTCTCCTGGGAAGTAGTTATGACATAATGGGATTTGAAGGTTACTCTTCAAATTCCCTTCCACCTTCAAGTGAGTAACCCGTGTTACGCATGGCAGAATGCTGTCATCTTGACATCTAGTGATGCAACGATGGCTTCAAATAAGTCTTTCTGTTAGAAGGAATTGGAAATCAGACTTGCAAAAGTTAAAACATGCTTCTATTTTTTCTTGTTTAGATTTTCAAACCATCATTCATTCAGATTACAAAAAAGCTGAACTTAAATACATATACATAACAGTGCATAACAGCTTTGAAAGCCTCCAGTTTAAAGTTTTCTTGTGTGAAAATCAGTTGTATCTTTCCTTTCTTGCATCATTAAACTGTTCTCTTGCTGGGAAGCAAGAACGCTATATTATTTCAAAGCTATTAACATTTAATCTCATATTTTAAATTAGTCAATAAATATTACAAGAAAATATTTGGGAGTTCTGTCCTATAAATGATTACCGGAGCCTATTTTCAGCCTCTGAAAAGATAATTGGTCTAGGAAATATTCAAGAATAAATTTATATGTGGACAGAGATGTTTCCTAGAAAGAATTATTAATCAGACAAAATGTATTTTAAGACAGTTGTAGCTGATTTTAGCTACGGTTCTTCCCAGCAAACATTTGTATTACAATTGGGACTAATTGTTTAAAATGCAGTTTTAAATCAACTAAAGATGACCATCTCTGTATTTTCTTTTATTCTCTGTTGTCTCTTTTCAAATCATATTTATATGCATTATTAGCAGTGATCCTTCTTTCACCTAGTTAGCACAGCAGTACACTAACTCTGTCACTTACTGATTTAATACCAACTATTTCTTACTGGATATTGGTACATGCGCATAGAATTATTGAAAAAGTAACAACAATATGAATTTTACATCAAGAATTTCCTTACTAGTACTCTAACAGTTGTCATAAAACAACTGAGGCATATTACCTTCTGTATTTTCTTATACCTTTCTTTCCTCCTAATAATAAAGGGTTCTTTACTCTCAGAATTCTTTTCAGTAATAGGTAACTGCAGACCGTGGTTAGTCTTTTTTTAGGTGAGCTTTAGCTTTTGTTGGAGAGTAGCTTTTTCAGATCAAATCTCTTCTGGTTCTTTTTTGCCCATCTCTTTTGGATACTAGTACAGGGAAGAGATAACCAGAAGTAATCTCGCTGATAGATTCAGAGGGGGGGGGAAATAACAAAAAAGAATGTTTGAAAAGAATTTAGTCTACTACATAACCTCCTGTTTAAATCTGGCATGACCCATGTCTGATCCAGAGGAAAGTATCCTCCATTATGGACATACCTCTTTAGGAAAGATCCGTCCAAGGTAGCGTAACCTAAATTACAAGAAAACTCCTTTCCTGACTGAATTAGTGAAGAGGACTTGAAGACTAGCTGGTCCTGATGCTTGCTTATAACCAAAACACAGGAAAGCTTATATTTAAAAGCTAATGATACCGGTGACCTGAAGTACCAAAAGCTCATACAGGTTATCAGCCTGCAGAAAGTAATGCAAGTTTTAAAGGACATAATTTGAACTGGAGCGGATCTGCTAGTGGTTGTACCTTGTACTGTAAAGTAAACAGGCTTTTAGAGCATTACAAAATCTTTTGGACAGACCAAGAGAGTTTGATTTCTCCTTTAGTATTTGAGAAATAATGAGTCTATTTTTGTTTTCTTTTAAAGTGCTCTCCAAGAAGGAACAAAACCCAATAAATCATTTTCTGTCTTTCTCAGCAGTATATTTAATGCTCTGAAAACTGCCCTTAATTGTACGGCAATCAAAAGTTTTCACCATCTTTCCACGCAGAAGCTAAAAATTCTGATAAAAGTAAGAGGGGTTTGGTTATTAATAGAATTGCATCTCTTTTCCATCTCAACGTCACTAAAACCAGCTATGTGAACGGAGCCATGTTCTTACTAATACACTTCAACTATTGCAAAAATACAAGGACAGATTTATTTTATTTTGCAGCGACAAATGTTTTTCCCTCTTAATTTTGTGGGAGTGTTTTTTCCCTACAAGGAATAAATTGCACACTCTGGAAATAAGTTAGTCATTCTGAAGTTCAGAATTCATGAAGCTGTTCCAGCAGAGAATGGATACGGAATTGCAGCAAAATCTCAAGGTCACTGGGAATATTCTTTGGGGTATTCTTATGTGGCTTATCTGTGCTCACATGCCTAATTTTTTTTTCAGTGTGAAGAATAGCCACTTGCAGAGAATGGAAGCCTTAGCCCGGCCCTGTGCCATCCCTTATTCAAGTTCTTTTATACTCCTCTTTTTAAAGAAGCTGTCAAGTTCTTTTCTGAAGCTGACAGGAAAGGCCAAATCTGCAGTACAGGAAGAGAGGCAAAAAAGAAACTTTTTGTGTTGATGTTTTACTAAGTGAGCTAAGGAGAATTTTAGAATCATGTAATTTACTCTGGAGGCATTTACTGTACATAGCTATAGTGATGGTAATTTCTTTCATTGTGGAAGTGAAAAGATAACCATCAATCAGTTGTCAATTGGTCAATTGCAGAAGTGATGAAAAGAAACTGGTAGGAACAATCACTTCTGTGGCTACCTAGACTATTTGGGGTTTTAAGGAAAATACGGGAACTGGAGTTTGTAGAAATGGAGTGAAGTTGAAACATAAAAAATAACCTGCGTGGGAGTAAATGGATCCCCCGTAAATACTGTATTTATTCTTTTTGCACGGAGTATAAGTGCTGCAAAAATAGACAAAGCCAAGTTTGCACCAAGGGACCTTTGAACCGAGTCTGTTGAGAACTGGAGATGTGATGTGGTGGAACTATACAGACTGTTTAAATGCAGGTTTGAAAATGGAGTAAGTTTTTGTAAAAAATTAGCAAAAACATCAATTATTTCAAATATTGCTATATGCCCAACAGCAACTGCGATTCTAACTTTGCGTGTGAAGGAAAATATGGTTTGTGTTGTTTCAGAAAATGAGAGACATTAATATGTTTAAGTTGCAAAGTGTTGTAAGAAATAGTATGAGACACGGTATAGTACTGTTTTTAAATACATAATGTGGAAGTTGTTTTTAAAATGAGCCTCATGGCACAGGACAGCATGAATGCTGTGCATTTAACAGTTATTTAAGTAGTGTGAAAAGCACGTATTTCCCTATAGATGCTTATTGCAGTGGGGGGGGGCAGGCTTAGGACAGAAGCAGGAAAAAGATTAAATTCATTTATTTATGAAAGGAGTTCAAACATTATCGATACGGGGTGGTTTATGCCGCAGTGTTTTGTTTTGGGTTTTCTTCCCCCTTCTGTGGTAGGTAATAAAAAGGATTACAGGCCCTCCAGAAGGATGAGATATCATCAGTTTGTAATCCAGCCCATGGTTTCCTAGATACCGTATTGTCTATTCTGTTCCGCTATGTGAAAAATGTTGAATATCAACAATGGGTTTCAGTGCTGTATTGTTGAGTTTTGTATGAACTAATCTAGCTTCACTAAAAAAAAAAAAAAAAAAAAAAAAAAAAAANAAAAAAAAAAAAAAAAAAACTACAGCTTTGGACAAAAGTCTATAGCCAGTGCATTCGTAACTCCCCATGCACAAGAGCTGACTGTGGCTCTGGGAAGACATTTTACTCATTTGATTTCTTTTTTCTTGTAGTCGTCTTGTCCAGTTCTCAGGTGTTTACCACCTATTAGAATTTCACCTGTATGGGGCCTGTGTTTGAGAAAGTCCCGGGACTTGTCAGCTGTATAGGCCTCATAAAAGACAGCTCTGTTCAGGGTTTGAAAGGTAAGCTTTTGCCTAAGTCCTCTGCTGGCTGTGCTTTAAGATGCTAACTTTATTGGCCTAGTTCTGAAACTTTGCAGCTTATCACTCATTTGGAGCTTTTGTGGAGGGCGAGCGAGTGAGGGGAGCAGGTTTCAGCTTAGCAGGGAAAATAACCATTCTTGGAGTGAGAGGTGGTGGGGTTAGAGAGGGGATGGATTTGAATGAAATGTGCCTTTCCTCTTGTAGAAACTGAATTGTAACTAACTAGTGAAAGTAAGGAGTGTATTTCCTGCACAATGAGGTGTTTCGAGAGCAGGTATTCTGCAAATAAGTGTGCTCCAAAGATAGGGGAAGAGTAAAAGGGAAAGTGTTTGACCTGTGGGCATGATATTTCCAGGACATGGGTAGCACGGACAACCGTATGGTTTTGAACTGCCTTGCCATAAGCACTGGATTGTTTTCTTTTTTTTTTTTCCTTTCTTTCTTTCCTTTTGTCGTTCTTTTTTACTTTGGTCTCAGAACTGTCTTAACGTTTTGTGGAAATGCTATTGGGGGTGCTGTTTGCTTGAAATAAAGTGGGCGGAGAACAATTGAGGGTAAATAAGATCCGTGATCAGAAAGATTCTGTCATTAGTGCAATTTCTGAAAGAATTTGTGGCTTTTTCCTCTTCAATTAAGTTTTTCCTAGATTTATTAAAGCAATTCAACGATAAGCAGAAGACCCTGCAACAATAAGAATGTACATATGTGTATAAGCTGTGATGAACTAGATCAGATGCACAGTAAATATTTATTTGTGAATTTAAACGCATATTGTTAAATGCTTAACTTTAATATATGCATTTTATGTAAAAATATTTCTACCTTTTTAATTACAAATTATTTTCTATAGATCTATATTTCTATTCGGATCTTTTCAGTACATAAGATTGTGAATTATTTTAATTCCTCGGAAAAGTAACTTTAAAGGCAAATACTTTCGTGCTTACTGTAAATGTGGGAGGATGTTTTTTATGGAGTAACAAAATTTCACGGCTGCTCTGTTTATTTTAATATAAGTAATATACTGATACTGCGATTAGAGACCAACTTTCAAAAATCCTTTGGGCATTTTCTTGTCTCTGTGGAAGATTTTTGCAGAAGATATGCCAGCTTTCAAAATCTTCTCTTTACCCTGCTACAGTGTGAACGTTTTTCCCATCCCCCTTTTAACCTCGGAATCAGAAGAAAGTACAGATGATGCTTGCTTAACCCTGCATTTAGTGCCAAGCAGTGATGTGCTCCCTGTGAAACCATTTCTGACCCTCTGCTTGCAGTGGTGAGCCTGAATTTTTCCCCTTCCTTGCCCATCATTGTTGGTCAATTATGGGATGGAACTGAACCAGAAAATCTGGTACAGTCTGGCAATTAGTACAAAGGGTTTCCAGTCTAGTGTGAAGAGAGAGATGCAAGAGCCCCAGCAGCTAGAGAAATAGTTTTGATTGGCCATGGACATTGCCTTTTAGTGCTGCTTGGTTACTTCCTAAAGATACTGGCTCTTCTACCCTACAGGTCTTCTCCTTAAAGTACTGCATTACAGGCCTACTTTTTATAAGTCTTTTGGGAAGTGGGGGGGGGGGGGGTTGTTTTTTTTGCTCTTTCNGGGGGTCTTCTTTTTTTAGCTCTAGCTTCTCCCATTTGCAGACTGTCATTTTAACCCATCAAACAGACACATTTTGACTTGTACAACAAAGAACCAAGTTATCAACATTCACAGAAACTGACATTTTTAATTCAGGCTTCATTATGTCTTCGGTTTGTGACAGTGAGCTACAAAGACATTTAAAGTTTTTTTTTTTCTTTTTTCCATTTTAAATTCAGCATTGGGATGTTTATCTTTCTTTTAATGCTCATATTTCCCTTTCTACCTTTATTCTTTAGTAATATATAATTAGCATTATCAAAACCATCAGCTATTATCCACTTTGACTTTTGACCTTTGTTTTTATCTAGCTAACATTTTCAAAAATAAATTGCAATACAAATTCTGTTTATCTTACATCATTATAGTCAAATGTAATTAGTTAAGCTCCCTAATAAATTCATCATAAAAATAATCTCTTTTGATATTACCAGCTTTAATGAATGATTACATATATGTAAACTTGTTAAATATCTGGTATTGTAAGATAAGAATTAATAATGAAACAAAAATTATAATTCAAAAATAACGTACAGAAGTCAGGGCTTTGTATATGTAACCAGCATTTTCAAGAGTTATCGCTGAGTCTGTAGATGATATTTCCTGCTATCCTAAGAGAGAACAAAAATCTAAACTTCAGTCAAACTTATACCAGAAGAGCTAGTTATGCCAAATAAAAATTTTAGACTGTTATTTCCAGGAAAGCTGGTAACTTTGCTGAATATATGAAGATAGTACTCAGTCAAATCTTGTTCAAAACTAAAATGCAGTATAATTAGATAGCAGTGCAAGCAGTTGCCAAAGTAATAGGAACACCGGGCATTCAACCATAACCATAATGTTTTGTTTGTGAGAGTTTTTGTTTTCATACAAGTCAGCAGTTTCTGGTTTATGCTTGGATAACTGTGTATTTGGGATGTTGTCTTTTGTAGTTGTAAAAAAGTAAATGTGCGATCTAATCTTCATATGTATACATGAAGTATTACACATACACATCCGGACTTTATATTATAGTCATTTTTTCTTCATTCTCTCCGTCTCTGCGTGGTAATGCTATGGGAATCCCTGAAGGTGGTTTTAGGCACATGATAGCAGAATATTCCATTCAGCAGTTAAATACTCTTTGGCTGTATTAATGGCAAGAGGTATAGTAGCGGGGGCTGTAAATGTGATGACAAGATTAGCACATCGGCCACTTCAATCAGGTACCTCTTGTTTTTGTATTTATCGCTCATCTTTCCCGGTTGACTGATGGCTGTCACTCAATAGCTTTCTTTGGCTAGAAAGAGAGAGCTATCTTTAAAGATGTCAGCAGTGCTGTTGAATTCCATAATAGGTCATTTGCACTGGAAGTCTACATAGAGCGACAAATTAGTAGCTTCTCTTGTAGATCTTTCGATAGCGTACACATGAAAATGATACGATAGTGTTATTTATTGCGCCAGGAAGATGATAGCATAGTGTAGGGCAAAATCTAATCTGGTTACCCAGAAATACATTGCCCACGGATGCACTGATGATGCTTTAGACAGAAATTACGTAGAATAATTATCCATATATTATTATCTGCCAATTTCTTGTTTGTTTATCAGAGAAACAAACAAAATGGTAACTAGCATTCAAGTGCAGGGGAAAAGAAAATGATAGTTAATTCTGTCTTGGCCTAAAGAATTGGTTTTAAACCGTACAAGAGCAATTGAAATTTTTCACCACGTACAGTTTAACAGATAACCAGTAATGGCACTGAACTATATGTGCTCCAAATGCACATTATTTGGACTTTTTCTATTGTTTTTAGTTCTGTTTGTGTTCAGTCACCAAGAAAATTTGACATTGAACAGGGACTACCCCATCTTAATTTGTAACTCTTCAGTCATGATATTATGGCCTTCAGGTTAAGTACTTACACAAATGTGGTTGGGCTATGAGCTTTGACAGTGAATCACTGGGTCACATTGTTTAATTGTGAAGTTATTTTCAAGGAGATAAAGTTCTGTTCCTAGTTTTCATCACTTTTCTACCACAGAATAATTTTAGTTCTATACAAATGTTTTCAACTTTTCCTCTAAACATGTTTTCCAAACACTGCTATGCCTATTAAGTATTTACCTATCATTAAAGTTTCAAAGTGTCATTTTTCACATGAGGAAACTAGGTATAGAAGGGCTGAGTTACATTATGTCTTGGTGCGAGTTACTGCTTGGCAGTGTGTTCGGAATATATTTAAGATCTCCCCTCTCAATGTTCTGCAACAGCTTTTTTCAGTGGTGACTAGTTCATAACTGCTTTCTTGATTTCACATTCCTTTAAGATTGTCCTTCACCTCTTAATGTCTGCCACATCCACAAAATGAATTTTGGACAAATTCATCAGCTGCAGGATCTGTTCTTACTACCAGTTCTTAGATTTCAGTAGGAGGATGATCAGACCTTAGTGCTTAACCCCTACAACAGTCCAGCTCTTGAGGCCCCATTGGTGATGGTCTGTCACCCTACTGAAGAAGTTCAGCTCGGTTGTTGGTTTCATTGCTGCTCTAGAAAATCGGGCAGCGTGTTAGTACAGCTCATCTGGGAGGTAGCTCTGTGCTATAAATGAAGTCATGGAAATAACATATAAGTACTATATTTCATATATATATGTAATAACATCTATAACATCAGGAAACATCTGTTCTTGTCTTCTCCTTTTCTATTATCCTGTTTTCTGAGCTTACGAGATCTCTACCTGGGCGGAAAAAAAACAACAGAAACACCCACTACAACAAACCTACCATGATCACAAAGGTCAGGAGTGCGTAGCTGTGATGTGAATTGGCTCATGCCAGCTTTTGTATGCACCCAGGAGCAAATCTTAGCCCTGACATGCTGAGGACCTTCAGTGAAAGCACAGGAGCTTGTCTCCTCAGAGACTGAGGTGCTCAACAAGCTGGTCTCCAGTTTGTCAGCTGCATTCTTTGTGCATACTGCTTTTTTCCTTACTCTATGGTTAAATGTATTTGGCAACCAACTGCTGGGTCTGGTGATTTGGGAAATGAGTAGGGCTAAATGTACTAGTAGAGAGTCACTGAGATTTTCTAACATGGGAGAGAATGAGAGGGCAAACACATTGGCTGAACCACAATCTACCAGCTTTCCTGCTCCTGGAAATGTTTCCTTTGCATGACAGGTCCTCCTCAGCCCTTCTACTCATGCCTGTTCCTCAGAGTGGCAAAAGCAGCTGAAAACCTCACCCTGTGAGAGTTTCGTAGACATATAACAGGGGTTTACACTCCCAGTTCCCATAGACTTTCAATTCAGTTACCACTTAGATAAAATTCAATAGGAATAAAGTACGCAATGTCTTTATGCCATTGAGAACCTCCTGTCCTGAGTCTTACAGAAGGCTATGGAATGAGTGAGCATTGGCTGTTAGTGGGATGTGACGAGCATTAAGAAATAAGAGATGGGATCACTGTATTTCATGGGACTTTATACAAATCTAAGCATTTGGCATTTCATATAAAATGATTGGTTTCATCTAAAGGAGAAGGGAAAAATGACTAGTAAAGACATGGTGATAGCAGTTTCTCAAAGAACAGATACTATACCACTGCAGGGAATGAGAGATGTCTTTCAACACATGAGCCTTAAGATTCAAAAACGAATTTTACAGGAATCAGATTATTGATGACAAGTCTAAAGGACTATCATGAGCCTACAGAGATAGAATTCAAGTAATCAAGACACAAAAATGAGGTGTGATCAGCAAGATGCATGAAACTGCACTGTATGAGCATTCAGAGCAGTAGGAAAACCAAGGTGTAGTCTTGCTAGTCAGCAGAAGGAGGTGATGTCATTGACAAATAAGGCTGAAAATGAAGAGGTACCCAATACCTGCAATATATAATGTTTTACTTTAAAAAAAAAAGTCAGCTGTGAGGAGATGGCTAGCATAAATAATATAAATTACAACATGGTATGGATGATTTGCAGTTTTTTGTAAGTCATCTTCTGTTACCTTACATGTTGCATGGACCCTCAGCTAAACCACTGATCACGGGCTGAGAAACAGTAGACAACATGATCACCCAAAGTCCCTTGCAGACCATTTTTTTTCTGTGATTCATTGGCGTTGTTATGAGGGTGTTGTATGAATACTAGAGATGGCCTCTCCCTCCTTCCCATTTCACCCCTTCCTAAAATAGTTCTTAAATTTTTCATTTACCCTCTGTGTCTTAGTTGCATAGCTGATTGTTATTTCTGTTTCTTTCTGCACTTGAAATTATCTTTTCAGTTCAGTCCTATAGATTTTCCCTCTTCCAAACTGTTTAATTCTTCAGCTTACTCAGTATAACATTCCTTGCTGTCATTCAGCCCCTATTCATTAGAAATTCTCATGCTGGTTTCTGAATTGAGGAGATAGCTGAAAGTGGTGCTGGTTTATGTTACGTTGGCACTGACTAGAGGGAAGATAAAGTAACCCTTGCCTTCTGTGAGGCCCTGTGTATCTGTAAACATAAATATGTTGATGAGGACTAAGGAGATATTTCATTCCTGATCCATGTAGCTATTCTGCTAGATACCTCAGAGTCAGACACAGATACTTCAACGAAACGGCGCCCTTTATGTTTTTATTTTGTCCTTATTACTTTTTTTTTTAATTGAAGAAAAAGCACAATTTCAGAGATGCTAATGATTTGTCATTATTAAAATGTTGTTTTCATACATTCTGTAACTTTCTGACAAAATGTTCAAGATGTTGTTTTAAAAAATTCAAAAGGTTTGTGCTAGAATGAAAAAAATTTTGGTTACAAACTTTCCGAAGCACTTTAAATTTTCTTTTTCTTTCTTTGGGAGAATATTTAATTTGTCAACTGCTTCTGCCAGGAGAAGTGTTAACTTCTGTGTGTTAGAGCCCTAATTAGATTAAGTTAGATCTGCACTTTGCATGTTCTCCTAAGCTAATTCCCATGATCACCATGCTTTAAAACCTTTATTAGGGGTTTTGTTAGAGATGTATCCCTTTACTGTTGTTATTCATCTGACAAGAAGACTGGGTTCAAATGTACACTTCTTTCAAAGCTGTGTTTGTCACTGACCTCAGATGTTGAACTGAGAAAAGAATTAGTTTCTAAGCACTGCACTGTGTGCAATGCCAAGAAAACTGGAGAGTTCTGACCGGCATCCTTCGAAGACAGGTGATTTGAAAACCTTATCGTCTCGTCTGTTACATCCATCAGAGCCAAAAATACTGGGATGTTGTTGCAAGCCATACAGATTCAAAATTGGCTGTTGTCTCTCTAGCAAGGAGCTGTCAAGATGAAACGAAGGAGGCAGCACGGTGGAGACAGAAATCTTGGGATCTCAGTTTGAAAGAGAAGGTTATGCCTAGAGATGTAGAAACTTCCTTCTTTGATTCATGAGGAAAGTGGAAGGAGAGCGACTAGTGAGGTGGCAGTCTGTTGATGACACCAGGTTTTTTAGGACAATAAAGATGAGGACACTTAGTAGGACTAGCTGGAGGATCTTACGAAACTCAGTGAGTAGTTCTTAAAATATCCCATAAATTCAATTTAGGTAACAGTTAAAGTGATGCATGTGGGAGTAATTAAAACTTTGTAAATAAAATGATGGGCTTTCAGCAGTCTTACCACCAAGGAATGAGATCTTGGGATGATGAAAGACAGGTCCATGAAAGAATCTGCTTAGTGGTTAGTGGCATTCAATGAATGTCAGGAATAAATAGGAAAAGGATAGAAGATACGTACAGAATACTTATGCCAGTGTATAAATCTGTGCTGCACCCAACATCTTGCATGTTGCCTGCCCCTACCTTTTCAAAAGGTTCACAAAAGGGCAACAAGGATGATCACAGGAACAGAGAGATTTCCATTAACAAGAAACTAAGCAAAGTAGGCTCTTTGTATGCCTAGAAAAGGAGACTGTTGGGAGACATGATAAAAAGGTATCTAGTCTAAAGCATCATAAAGAGGGTCCCTACACGTGGTTTGTGCACAGCCTTTGCCAGAATAAAAAATGAAGGCAGATGACAGATATCACAGTTGGAAAAGAAGCAAAATAAGATCTTTAGATATAACATAATTAAGCAGCCACAAGGTACAGTCAGAGTTTAAAGTTTATATGGGTTCAAGGGAAGCTTGAGCAAGTTCTCAAAAGAGAAATCCATAGAGGGTGAAAATACTCATGAACCTTATCTAGCTCAGGTAGTCTTCGAGACTCGGATTGGTGGAAGCTGGAAGAATACTTGGGGGAAGTGTTATTACATGCCTGTTCTGTTCTTCTCTAGGCACTTGTTTCTGGCTACTGATGGAGACAGTGCTTGGCTAAATGGACATTTGGTCTGACCCAGTGCAGCTGGTTTATATTCTTATGATACCATTCATTAATGTCCTGAGCTCACACTTCCTCTTCATATCCAAATGAAGGACAGATCGGAAACTGTAAAAGTACCCTGGCCTGCAAATAGTTTGCATACTGGAATATCTATATTCCTTTTGCATGTATCTTCCTCTTCAGCTAAGATAAGAAAGGATCTATCTTCCACAGTGCACCTAGTTGGCAATCAGAGGGAAATACTGACAATCAGAGGCACATTTTTAAAGCTCCCAAGTTCAGATTAATATAATTTTTTAAAACATGGGGGGAAATCCATGAAAAATTTATCAGTATATAATAGCAGAACAATCTCTCCAGGAGACTTTAATTTCTGCTTCTAATCTTTTCATCTCGATCTGCTGGGTCAGCTTTGCACTTCTCCTTGTGTGCACAATGGGGAGCAATGTGTAGCTGATGACAGAAGTGCAGGATGGGGATTAAGTACCCCCCAAGCTCTCTGTATTTTAGTAATGGTATTGAAAGTTCCCCAGTCCCTGATTTTTCTTCCCTCCTACTCTTCCAATAAATTAACTCCTAAATCTGAAAATCAAGACATAACTTCACTGGACAGGGAAAATACACCCTGCAAGTTTTCCTAAATACCCCTTTAGAAAAGGCTTAAGTTTGATTATTGTAATTGATTATCTTAAGCCCCTGAGTGTCAGAATTCTGCGTTTACACTCACCCTGTAGTTTGATGAAAAGGGGGATTTGGCAGCAGTCTTAGGTGTCCTCACCCACTCATTTCTGGCCCACGCTCCAGGTTTGATGCCCTAACACTAGAAACAGGTTGAAAATTAAGTTAAACAAAATACTCACTGTGGTTAAAAGCACCAGTTATACCCTGAGCTTTATCTCTGTCTTCCCTTCTCCCTGTGATGGCGCAAGTGCCGTGGGCCTGTGTAGCTAGAGAAAACTACTAAGTTTCTTATAAGGGTTAGTTTTCAGCCCTATCAGCTCATTCATGTAACTGACCAGTAGTGCCAGTACATGCCAGCTGGAGGGAATATGTGGTTTGGGGATAGGAAGGTGGCTTTTGGTGAAGTGGTAACTCAGAGCTGGGAAAGTTTAAGACTACCATGAAGTTGCACCTCCCGTGGTGTATTGCTTTTAAAGCTGCGTTGTAAGCCAGAGTCTCGAGTCAATCTAGGTAACAAGTAACTTAACAACAGTCTCCAAAATAAGTTGAGAAACAAGCTACACAAGGAATAAAAAGTAATAGCTGCCTTTTTCTCAAGCGCATCAGGAGTATGACTACTACCAGAAAATCTGTAAGATGCTCAAGGCATGAAAGGAGCATTCAAAAAAAGATAAAGCCATAGCAGAAAAGCTGTGATTTTTTTGCACCTGTGCTTACCATGGGGGAGATTGGAGAGATTCCCATCACAGAATCTTAATTTATGGAATGCATTTTAGGATTTCTTGCAAATTGAAATGACCATAAATAGTTTATAGAATAAATGGACAAAACAAGCTATAACAACTCATCAGGAACAGAGACATTCCAAGGAAATTCTAAAGGAAGTCAGGAGAGAAACAAGGGATTGTAGTGTACAGCTTCTCGGTTCAAATCATTTTGAGCCAGAGGACAGAAATCTGACCAACGCAGCAACAGATTTTAAAAAGTGATTCGGGCAGATTCAGCAAAATGCAGTCCACCAAATCTGACAGCTGTGCTGGGAAAATGAGTAGAAGCTATAACAAATAATGGAATTAGTGTAATCTGAATAATTATGACATGTGAAGAGCTGATGTAAGATTTAAAAGGGAAGTCCTGGCTTAAAAGTAAAGTGAAATTCTCTGAAGGAATCTACAAGTACAAGATCACAGGAGACCCAACTGATATCACCTCTTTGGATGTTCAAAAGATGTTTAACAAGGTCCATCCCCAAAAGCCTTTAAGAAAATTAAATGTGCTGGGGTAAAAAGGAAGATCCTTGCATCAGTAAATAACTGTGTGACACTAAAAGCAGATTATAGGAATAAATGGTCAGTTTTCACAGTGGAGGTAGGTTGTCACTGAAAACCCCACGGAGATCCGTGCTATTCAATATATTCATAAGCGATCCGAAAAATAAAAAGGTGAATAGTGAGGGAAGAAAATTTGCTGATGATAGTAAGTTACTCAGGGAAGTTAAGAGAGGAGGACTAGTTATGGTGTTACTTCTCAGGAATAAGATCTTGAAGTTAAATAGGTAGTTCTGCAAAACTGTCACATCAAGAAGAGTCGAACCAAAATTTTAAGAATAGGGAACAAAATAAAAGCCATCATTACAACACCATATAAATCCATAGTACATCCTGAATACTCAGTGCAGCACCAGCCTCCTCGACTTAGAAAGAACAGAGTAAAACCAGAAAAGGTTGACAGACAGGTGGCAAGGATGATCACCATGACAAAATGAATTCAAGGAATATGACTAGGACCCAGCAAGCTGGAAAGTATATGACCAGTGCCGGGGCAGGTTGATATATGTCTAGATCTTGACCAGTTCAAAAGCTTGTTTTACAGCATCATGACAGAAACAGATACACTAGCACAGGTGAGGAGATGGTGGACTTCCAGTATGTAAATGGGAATGAGACAGAAGTCCTAAAACAAGTGCCTTGCTGAGCTACAACATCAGAAAGTTAGAGAAGCAAACAGGGTGCTAATGCTTAAGGAACTGCATACATGGAAGTATTCATAAGGCACTTGATTTGTCCAGTTGAGTCTCATTAGATCCTTTAGGCTTTTTCTGCAATCAGTGTTGAGAGAAAGCCTCTCCATTTGGGCAATGAATCATAGAATCATCTAGGTTAGAAAGGACCTTTAAGATCATTGAATCCAACCATAAACCTAACGCTGCCAAAACCACCACCAAACCACGTCCCTCGGCATCCCATCTACCTCCAGGGACAGGGATTCCACCACTTCCCTGGGCAGCCTGTTTCAATGCTTGTTGATAACCCTCTCGGTGAAGAAATTTTTACTAATATCCTTCCCCTGGCGCAACTTGAGGACTTTTCCTCTTGTCCTATCACTTGTTATGTGGTAGAAGAGACCAACCCCCACCTCTCTACAACCTCCTTTGAGGTAGCTGTAAAGACCGATAAGAGCAGATAAGAGGAGCACCTAACTTAGAACCCTCCTCTGGGCTGGACTCCAAAGGACCCTCTCTGTCTCCATTAATTACAAAGGTAGCACAAGGAGGCTGCCCAGCCAAGGAGACGAAACTGGGTCCCTAAAACTGGGTGACACAGATGCCACGACAGGTCTGAGTGGCTGTACTGTTCCTATGGACTGCTGCATGGAAAGCAGCTGCTATCACATTATGACTCCTGTGAATGGATTGGTGCAGAGGATAGAAAGCTCCAAATCCTGTCTAGAGGCTCTTCTCGTGGCATATTTACATAACTGTGACCAGGTATTGAAGGTTTGGTCCTAGGAGAACAGCATTGTAAAACTAGGCAGAGGTGTTCAGAATCAACACTGATCAAACCACCGGGTACCTCTATCCTGCGCGAGACTGCAGATAATTTGTATCTTCTTTTAAAAGAGCATCTCTGCAACTCAGCATATATTCCATTCTTTAGGGATTGCTCTTACCACCAGCATTATAAACTACTGACATACTCCAGATACAGCACATTCAGTTTTATTTTCTGTCTGAGCACTGTGGCAGAAAACAACCCATTATGAGACCCGTGGAGACTACCTGGAGTTAAAGGTATGACAGCAATGTCTCAAACTGTGTTTCATTTTGAAGCATTCACAAAACCAGTGTGAGTTCACTAACTTCTTTTACCCACAGTTTTTAAGCCGTGTATTTTTCAAAGGAGATTCAATTTTTCAAAGTTTTTCTAACTGAAACAGGAACCTTTAGTATGTATTGAGGGAACACGCTCTCCCTAAATCTCCAAATATACTAACACAGGTGAGAAACTTAGTTTTGAAATAAATTGCATTTATTTGTAGGTAATATTTACCTGCTTTTTTTTTTTGCATTCCTTCAGTTGTTTCAATTTATTTCCTCTCACCATTTTATTTTTGGTAGTTTTTCACTCCTTTCCCCTTTAGTCCTTCTACTACTCCACAAGCCGTGGTACTTCCTATGGAGAAAATGAGGGCAAAGGAAGTTTGAGATCAGGGCAGACTTTTGAACCGTGAAATTTGACTATTTAATTTAGTGCTGACAATTTTGTCTGTCTCTTGTAGTTATGCCTTTTTTATATTGCTTATAGTTCTGATAATATTTCTGAATTGGGAGCACGAATACTATTTAAAATTACACTAAAAAGGCAAAAAAAGATGTAAATCTTAATGCTTCAAGGCATGTGTTAGTTGCCAACAACATTCGGGCTGATTCTTCCTTTCTACAGCAATACAAATAGAATGTAATAATCGTTCTTGATCAGTATTAGTATAGAAACTTATCATCAATCTTTGTTTCTTGGTTATTATTTGGAGGCTTGTGGGGTTTTTTTTAGAATCCTCAGAAATGGTAGTGAAAAACACTGCTAGTCTGTGGTTTTAATATAGCTCCAGTGAAGTTATTACTATTGTAAAGCTTCTTCTGTGGTTTGTTTTATTTCTCACACATAAGCTTTCCCCTTAGACTTTCTTTGCATTTTAAGCCCATTTTTTTGTTAAGTTTTTGCTACCGACAGCAATTTTTTGCAGATTGTGCACGTTTTGTGTTCGCTTTTGTAAGGATGTAGGAAGCAGCTTTGAGACAACAAATTAGCCCTTACCTGATTTACTGAAAGAATAAATAACTTCAACAGATTTTGTTAGCAGATTTTTAGATAATTATTTTTGCTGTCTAATGTTGCACACCTTTACTGTAACTTGCTCGTTGTTTTGTATCTGAAGGAAAGAGACGTGCGCAAATGAGGAAAAGTCTCTCTTGGCCGTGCATTAACATCTGTGATGGCTTATTTGAGTATCAAAGAATTTTGTTTATAATTCTCTGAGTTATAATTAAAACAGATACTGAAATAATTTAAAGTAGCTGAAAATTATTATGTAAAATTCATGCATGGTGTCTTTTTAATAAACAACAACAACAAAAATCATTGAAATAAATGAAGCAATCGGCTCTGGGTGCTTGAATTTTCTTTAAAAAAGTTGAGTTAGTCTTAACTTATTGATTTTGAAGACACTATAATAAAGAATTACTGAAGGAAATATTGCTTTTACTGTTTTCAGATAATGCTTAATGTTGTTGCAAATTATAAAATTTAATTAGCTATATAAATGCCAGAGGAACAAATAATGTGCTATTGTCTTGATATCTTTCCAGAAATTAGTCTTTTAAAACAAATTTGCCATATTAATCATCTAAAAATATTTTTGATCACTGAATTAATAGTTTGCAGCCTGTTTTCAGGTATTCATTGCCATAGGTGATTGCCTCTTAATTACTACATGGGCGCTTTCTATTCACTCTTATTAATTCATGTTTTCTGGCACAGTCCCAAAAGGCAGCCTTGCCCTATATCTTCTAATTACTTCTATAATTGAATTTGCCCACTTTTTCTAACCTATTTTTTAAACTGACTGTGTTTGTTCATGGTTTATTGTGTCTTTTTTGTGTCAGTTCTCTGCAAGCAGAATGTACATTGATTCTTTCCTCGTTTCTCATTAATTTTCAAGAGCTTTGCTGCATGTCTGTTTTTTCAGCCTGTCAGACCTATTGCTAGACCAAAAAAAGATTCTTATTATTAAAGGTTAGGTAAAATAGACTGAAGTTAATTAATTCATTAGTAACTCTGAGCCAATTACTGAAGCCTTCTCTTATTTATATACTTGTTAACAAGACAGAGATGAGAAAGGCCTATTATAGGCACATGTCCTTCAGAAGTTGGGCAAACCCTCTGGAGCATATGCATTTAGTTCCACCAAAGAAAAAGAATTGATTCCAAAATGAAGACTTGAAGATCTAGCTGCCAAATACTTCATAACCTGATGGACCTTCTTGTGGCCATCCAAATGCTATTTTGGATTCTGACTTTTGATCACAGGGAATAAATTTTAATGATCGGCCTTACGAAGTGCACATATAATGTTTGAATATAAATATATTGACTTGCCAACCTCTCTCAAATTATTTCTTGGGATGTTCGGAAATAGTTGAACAAAGAGGAATTACCCATGCATATCTATGCAATTAAGACATGAGTTGCTGATTGTGACTTCACACAATTTTCTTGTATTGATAAATGTAAGGAGATATGTCACTGGGAAAAAATGAATTTTTGGTAAATACTCTGCATGTAGTCAGAAGTCATTCAGAAGCTACAGGCTTATAAATAAAATAAGGAAGGTATCTAGTGGGTCACCGATCAAGGTCAGATGTTTATATTAATGACATCAACGCCTACTTTAAGCATTGTATTCAATACCTGACCTTATATTTCTGGAGGTTAAAGCCTCACAAAACACTGTTCTCTCTCCCTGAATTCATAAGAATGCAACTCAGCTTACAGTGTTGATAAAAGGTTGTTGTTTTTAAAAGGCCTACTGTTACTTTATTGGAGAAAAAAATCAAATCTTTGAAAAAAGCAAATCATTGGGGTTTTGTTTCCTGGTATTTCAACAACTTGACCAGAGACGATTAGAATTAGAAAGCCTTTATAAAAATTCTTTGTCAAGTGTCTTGCAAACCTGGGCTGATATCTAGATTTAGAGGGCAATTACACTAAGAGTGAGGAATACTATATGAACGTTTTAAGAGTCAGAGTGTGGATTTAGAAACATCTTCCACTTAGATCCTTATAGAATACAAATCCAAATAAATTTAAACAAGAAGAAAAAAACTGTTGGAACCACTGGGGACAAGAAGGTTTGGCCTAGCCCGGTCCATTATATTTTTAAGAAAAATCGGTCCATAGATCCAGATTTAAAATCATACAAGAAGGGCAGTTGCTAAATTATCTGGAAGTCCAACCATCTAGCTTTATGCTAGAAGCAATTTTAGATGAAAATCTTCAGCTACCACTGTAGGACTTGTTCTCTGCTCCACAGTTATTTCAAACTTGAGAGACGAAGCAAAGGAATAAACTAATGGAGCATCTGACAACGTGTGCTCCTCACCTGCGCCTGGTTGGTAGTGTAAGGTCTGGATACAATCACCACGCTGTGCCGAAATGTCTGTTTGCCTCTGCATACCTCCCGGAACACATACAGCTTTCTCACTCCCCCTTGCATGCCACACAGCTCACTGCAGAACTGGGGTCTTTATTATTCAGCCTTGTCATCCCCTTCCCAAAACTGGTTAGGAAATAGCTGGCTGATTGGAACTGGTGGTATCTCGATCAGATCATTATTATTTCTGGTATGAAATAAATAAGTAATTAATTATGGAAGTGCTCGGGCTGCTCTGTAGTTACAATAGCTTTGAGATTTGCACTTAAAACAGATATTCAGTTCTTTATTGCTTGTGAATTATATGATGTGGGCTTGCCAAATTTATGTTGTTTATTTGTGGAATGGAAAGTTTTACTGCTTTTGAGAACTTTTCAAGTACCTCTTTTGATTTATTTTAGTTATTGGCAGTTATCCTTAAGACTGTATGTGAGTGAGAGACTCCAGATATTTGGATCCTTTCAGTACAAACACCACAAACAGATTTTTGAAAATTTTATGAGAACATAAGGCAGTTTATTTAGACAGTTCAGAATTGTAATGAATTTAAATAAAAGGCTCCCTTAACACTTCTTTTTTTTATGTAGCAGTATTGAAATAATTTCTTCCACTCTAAAATGTATGTTATGAGATCATTTATCTGCTCCCCATGTTAAGATTTTCTGTGCTTTTGGCAGAATTGAGGACTTGCTTTAGCTCCATGTGGACAGACCCTCTAATAAAGTCAGTAAGGTTTTAAGCAAATGAGAGATGCATTTCTGCATCATTAGTTGTGTTGTCAGAATCAGGATAACTTAGGCATGTTGAAAATCAGGCTGTTCACTGAAGTACGTTATGGGATTTTTGATAGTGTGCGTTGACAGTGACAATATTATCAAACCAAAATAACGGAGAGTTTGTCGTGGACAATAACACCATTTTCTTTTTCTACAAGACACCGCAACATAACTCTAAAATTATAAGAGCAGCAGTAAAAAAATGAAGGGTTTGCTGTCTGAAAAGTTCATAGTTTATCATGTTCTTTGTGGTTCTTGCATGCTTTATAAATTTATTTCCATTCTTTACTTATTTATATGTTATGTTGCGTTTGACTCTACTTCTGTTATATACACTGAATTGAAAAATTCACTGTTACCTATTTCCTTTCGTAGTTATTCTTACTCTTCTTTTCTCAGAGTACCCTCTAGCATGCCTTGAAAATATTCCTCTGCCTGCCATTCTTATCTCACTTCATGTGAATGCATTTCAGCTTCTGCACGAGCCACTGTAGTGCTTTTTACTTAATTCCATATCCTTTCAGTAACTTCATGTAGTCATCAAGGAACTTGTAAAGAATGTATTGACTTCTAGGAACGTGCTTGTTTCTTGTGGCATTTCCTTTAATTCATTATTGGTTCTACTTTGTAGAGCACCCTGTGGTCACAGCAAGTGAATGGGCTGAGCTGAAGTTGTAAATCATAATCATCATTTACATACAAGGAAGCACGGTTGCTGAGATTTTGTGACTTTTCGAACGTGATAAGGGAGGAGTGTGGCAGAACCAGCAGCACAGCACCTATTACATATTTTGTACCTGAGCTTTTACTGCTGGACTGTCTTTTCAGTCCTTTCTGGTACACACTGAAGATTATTACATGGCTAACATGGAGATAGTGAGACATATATTTACTGTTAGAGTGAGTAGAATCATATAACTGTCAGTGGATTTGGAAAACTTTATAGATGAAACATTTTTAAATATTTTCTGTTAATTTCATGAAATTAGAGCTTAAGTAACATTGTTTAGTATCTTGATATTAGATATTAGAACTTCTTCCCATGTGTCGGAGACACCTAAAAATGAGTCAGCTGATTGAGTAAAACTGTGAATGTCAGCAACGTTAACCAACAACACTCCTGCTTACCTGACCGTGTGCTCTTTGTTGCCTTCCAGTCTAACAGTATTGAATTAGAATAAATAGACAAAATAAAATAAAACTGGGACGTATTAGAGGGAAGAAGGACAAGTTCAAAGATTACCTTGATAAACACAGACGCTTTGCACGAGGTTCAGATATAAGGTAGGGAATTCAGCATCCAGTGCTGGCTTTAGGCCAAAGCAGGGCGATTTGGCACTTAGGGTTGCGTGCCGAAGTTGACCTTTCTTTCTGGATCGCTAGATCTTCTTTCCTTTAGCACTGCAAGCACAGCATTACAGAAACTTATTTCCTAGGTTCGCTCGCCACAGCAGCAAGGCCAAGCATAGAGTCTTGCAAAAAAGGGAGCACTTTCTGTATTAAGATGTATTCGACAACAAACTTAACTGATACTTCATTATCTTCCTGAGTAAGCTGCAAATGTTTTAAGAAGTATATTTGCTCTTACTTTAACCCTAAGGAGGAGGAAACATTAATGAATGGTGTTCTTTTACTTCCCATCTTAGTGCTAGTCCCTAGATTTCAGAGTTTCGAACAAGGCAAGGAGCAATGGGAAAACGATTGACCTTTTAAAGTCTAAGACCATTCCTGGTCTTTCAGATCAGTTTGTAAAAGCAGATAAGATGTTAATTGATAATAAAGCGATAGTAAGATACAATTGCAAGTAGACATTAATATTATTTTTAGCACAAAGTTTTAGTCAAAAACGTCAGCCCAGGAATGATAACGTGCACTTCAGGGGAACAGGATCAGTCCTTGTGTTTGTAGCATCTGTTCCAGGACATCTACAAATGTGATTGTGTTCCTTATGGTATCCAAACTGCTAATACGAAACAAATATGGGTAGTTATTATCTGCATGTTGGCATTATGTATTTTACATCTACAGTAAGTGCCACCACTCAAATGCCAAACCTGTGCTTAACGTTGTGCCAATTGGCCTCCTCGCTGATAAACCTTGACAGTACATTGTTCTCTTGTCAAGGGACATTATCCTAGCAATTCAGCAAAAATTTTTCTTCATTTGGACAGTGCGTCTTTCAGACATTCCCTTCTTCTATTGATTTGTTTTCTCCTGTCCCTTTCTCCTTCTTTTGTTTTCTTATCATAGCTTCAGGTTATTAAGTGCAAAGTATTGATGGGAATGGATGGTTTTGGTCGATGGAGAGCTAATGCATCCCTAATCCCACCATTGTTATAGAGTTATGCTTTACTCTGGTTCCTGATGGGGGAAAAGGTGCAAAGCTCTTGATCCTAGTTTTATTTGTCACAAACCCATCCATCAATCAAGCACAAGCATGTCTGAATGCTGAATGACATGTGGGTCTCAGCTGAAAAAATTCGATAACACTATATTGTCAGGTTGCTCACTCTTTTTTTTTTTTCGATAAGAAATACATTTGACTGAAATAGATAAGCATGCAACTACTAAAGACTTGAAGAGAGAGAGTGACATACATGGCACCAAAGGTTGTCGATCTTTGGTATTAATGATACTTATGAGTAAATAAAATAGAAAAAAGCTCTAGACATGCAACATGCTTAAATCCTGTAGGTTTTTTTATTAAGTTGGGGCTGCAACTTTTTAATCTGAACATATATTTATAGCCTGCCACCTAGGTCCAAATGCTGATAGAATTTATGACTGAAATTATATTTTAGAAAAAAATTATACTGGTTAACATAGCAGATCTTGATTAATAGAATATTATTTTAAATCATGTTGAGAACTCTGCCGATTTATTATTTCTGAACAAGCATGAAGAGATATAGATAGATAGATATGTAAGCAATATCCTTTTAGGATTTGAAAACATCTGAAATATATAATTACAGTACATATACGTAGATATTTTATGCTACACAAATATATATGCATGTCATTTCAAAAATGTCCTTTTAAATTGTAATTGTATTCTCAAATATGGTTTTAGTATCCCTTTATACTTGTTATTGTGTGATGTACATTAATACATTGTTGAAAGCTTATCCCCTTACTTATATACACTTTTCTATTCATACTCACTTAAGATAATTGCATGTAGGAACTGTTAAAATGTTGCAATGTTCCATCTGTACACTGTAAGTTTGGGAAAAGTAATGAACGGATCAGAACAATTTAGAAAATCCTTTTTATTTTCTTGCCATAGAAGTAGACATTTTAGAATGGAGAACTGCATTAAATGACCTAAAAAAATCCATCAACAAAAGTAACAAAAAGACAAGCCAAATCAGAGGCTCTAAGATAAACATGATGTAGCCCCAAGTACTAGCACACTCTATGAGTAAGCCATTTTTCCTCCGCTCTGTGACTAGGGGCTACAAAACTGCAAAAATCAATGTGGGAGTGCTTTAGATTTGTTGGGTAAATTACATGTGCTTGGCTGCTCTATTGTATCTGGCCCATATTCTATAACAGATACTTTTAGATGGAACTGTCACATAATACATATACTCAATATTGATTTTTATAGATTTAACAGAGCTTGAACTGAACTCCATGGTAAGCAACGAAAAACTTAAGAAGTGCAGCTCCTCAAAATTGAAATGAACACGTAAATATAGAAATACTTTTGAATGTTTGTGTCTGGGAATCTCCTGGCCAGTTTTAATTTGGTACAGGTAAAATCAGCACTAAGTAATCCAAAACTCCTGGCATTAAATATTTGTTGGTTTATCTCTAGAGATTATTTGATGATATTTATGGTTTTGTTTTTGTTTTGTTTTAATTTGTAGCAAGAGCAAGTGAACATGCAGAGTCATCAAAATTTTTAAAAGATATTCTGGGTGTTGTCTGAATACCAGATAATGCCCGATGAAATTCAAAACACCTCTGCTAGCACCATAAAGCACTTTGGAGCCTCTGTATGTATCATGAACAAATTATTTTAGATCAATTTCAGTGCATGCAGTAAAGACCATGATGCAGAGGCAGGACACTTAAGTCTGCATTTAGACATGGGAATGGGTGGTCTCATTTCAAGTTTCATATTACTTCTTATTAAAAAAAAAAAACCAACCAAACAAAAAACCCCCACAAACAAAGAAACTAAAAAACACATTAATTCAAATGCCTAAATAGAAAACATGAAAAATTTGGCCGCCTTTGAAACTCTCCATGTTAGTTATCAATTAGGAGGTAACCAAGTGTAAACAGTTTGCTAGATTTTAGGTCACAAGTTGCTTGTGTCCTAATCAACTTGAAGAAGACTAATATTTTCTCAGGGAAAAGTGAAGATATTTGTAACTTTAAAAAGCAAAGTAAGATTGCAAATTTTAGTGTGTCTTCATTGTATTCATGAACAACATATTTACTAATGATATGTGCTTGAAGTAATCACATTTTAAATACCGGTCTCTGGAGCCATTCCTGGTGAGACAGTGGTTGCTGTAGCCCGTGAAGAAACACAGTTATCATTTCTTTAAAAATGTGTCCTTCTGGCTTCCCAGCCATCCAGCCGTCAGTGCCACTGAAACCCTGCCTGCACTTCCAAAGTCATGATCCAGCCTGCGCTTACCAGTATTGCTTGTAACACGGTTCCAGGAGAAACGTATGGGATGTGGGTCCTGTAGTGAAGGTCTTCTGGTCACTTCTGCAATGAGGGGTGCTGGAAATGTATTTAAAGGAAGAGGCGAGAAGAGGTCTTGAATTTCAGGGGAATGTTTTCACATAACCAGCAATGCTCCTTGTTTCTCATCTCTACCCTGACCTACTGGCTTGTCATCTGCGTGGGGCTAAAACTGCAAAATCGCTGAGACGCTTCAGCTAATCTGCCTACTTACAGCTTTGAGTGCACGGAGGGTAGGCAACGTGCGGTCCTTGGGTTTTAGGTACCCTTACAAACATCCAGCTTGAGCCATCTGCAATTCAGAAAGCTACTTTTAAACTTTATAAACCTCTTTATGGTTTTGCTGTATTTGAAAGTCTCAGGACATGTCCTCAGCTGGTGTTAATTGACATAATTCCAATAATGTTCTTGTTAGGACACCAGTTTCCACTAATGAATATCCAGCATTGTATCTCTGCTAGCATTCAGATGTGGTAATCAGACCAGCCAGCCTCTAAGAGTAAAGCAGAGCCTTGTCAGGGGGCCTCCACTTTAAAACTTTGCCTCTTGGTCTGTCAATGCTTGATTTTATTATTCTAAGGGCATTTTGATAACCCCTCTGTGTTTGGGTCTTCATGGTGTGAAGGTCTGACTAAATAATGAGGGTACTTTCTCTTTTATCTTTAGAGGGAGGATTTACTTATTACTGCTGATAATATGGGTCAGATTTTCAAAGGTGTTTTAACTTCACCTCCATGTTTGTACTGCATAAACACTTGCAATTGCTTTTGTATCCAGTCACTTCTACAGATGAGCGTTTACGATTATTTTGCTATGCAAGTGATGCTTCTGCATGTATTCTTCTGTCTTGGTTCTATAGATAAATATACACAGGCACAAGTGGGTGTCATGCTTTTATATGGCATTTTGCAATGCTAAGTATCAAGTGGACAGGACAGTAATACCATTTTCATTCTCAAGATCTATGACGGGCTTGTTTTGTATATTGAGGAGAAAAAAAAAAAAAGAAATTGTGAATTCAACCTTTTCCCTTTTCCTTTAATTTTGTACTGTCTCATGTGACAAGAGGCCATGAAGGTTCTATGATCATTTGTGAAATTCCCAATAAATGAAATGCCTCTCTATAACCTCACACTATCTGCTATACTACCTGGTGGTACTAATCCCTCATTTTTATGAAACATAGATTAGCCGTGTGAAAAGGAACGTTAACTTACAAAAAACCAGTGTGTCTCTGCTCCTTAGCCAATAAAAAAAGGCTTACAGAAACAGTGGTTACTTACCTCTTTTTGAAAGAAAAATGCATACAAATAGGGTGTCGTCAACAAAAAGTGTGCTTTATGTTCCAGAGTTCAATTCTACTTATGTAGTCTTAGACATTAAACACCATGACTTCTGAATGCTGTCTGTCTGAGAACTGCATACCGGTCAAGGAAAAGCTCTTTTGTACCTTGGTGGAGGCTGTGCTATATTTTCAGTTTACTCTTAGGTGCTACGATAGAGTACCTGATAGTATGCTTAGATGCAAATCGACTGCGGAAGTGAATGACAGTAACATTGTTGACATCCAGTATATATTAGAAGTCAGTACAAGTGTCATGTTGGTCTATGTCTAGTGGACGTCCAGAACCACTCAAGAGGTTAAGGACGTTGTTCACCAACTGGGAATGCAACTTGAGAAATGTAAAGCCAATGGAATTAGAAAGAAAGGGCAAAACATCATATGATTTGTCTGTTTGAGTGCCGTATGGCATCTCTTTAAAATGTATAGTACTAGGGGAAAAAAAAAGAGATTAGTGCAAAATGTAAGAGCTGCTTCATAGGGCCCTAAGGACCAGCAGTTCAAAATGCTAGAGTATCCAGCCTCGCCTGCATCTTAAGGAATAAATGATGTCAAGCTACCGAAAATGATGCATGCAGTACTTCTTGTTAGCTTGACACGTATCCCGGAGTGGGATGATGAGCATAGTGCTGTTGTGCGATTGCTACATGTGTATGTTGCGCTGTACAGCTATAGCTGTTGTACAACTGTACGATGCTGCTGCATTTGCAGCAGTGTTAATCCTCCACTGTAGTCTACAGCTGAGGTGACAACTTGTAGTATCTCTCTAGTGGCTTGCTACAAAGAGAGGTTACTGAGATCAATTACTGTTTTCTTAAACTGCTTCAAACTAAATTTTAGCTATTATAGCTGCGTGTTATTGCTTTGCATCACTTCATGCTAGTTTGGCGGGATTTTATTTGCAATGAGATTAATTGCTGGTCTGTATGCTTGGAGCTCTGTCACATCTTCTGCCGCTGCCAGTCACCTGCAATTGGGTTTTGCTCCCTGGATCTCGCGTGTCGCAGGGGCGCAGGACAGGGTCCTTGCTCCGGGTCTCCGGAGTAGCAGGATTTCTACTGATTAATCCCATGTCTGACACCTTTCTTCTGAATTGGGATAGCATGGCTAAAACAGTTCCTAACTCTTGGTTTCTGAGACAACTTCTTCAATTTTCGTTTCCTCTCTGTATCCTAATTTGAGACTATGTCAGCGTAGCAAGGAAACATAGGTTTGATGTTTTGCAAATTTATACACATTTGCTTTATTCTTAAGAAACAGGCAAGCCGCTGCCAGTCAGCATTTGAGCACCTTAGTGTGGTCCCAGATCTGGTTTGAGCAAAATAACTAACTAATATATATTATTAGATACTCACATATATATATATATACACTCAAATATATATTTTTATATATTGGTTTTCAGCTGAACCAGCTGAACTGATTCAACTGAACTTGCAGCCACATGAATATAAAACAACAAAAAGTAGGTTCTGGTAGTAAAGTGTATTTCCAAACCAATAATTTTGAGAAAAGGAATCTAGAAGACCCTTGCTTAATTTCCACCCCAGTTTAATTATGTTTAAGAACAGGAGGAAAATCATTGACTGCTCTGGATTTTTCAAACATCTCTGAAGTATTACATCGTTAATGTTCTTGCAGTACCAAAAGAGTTATTTCATCATTTAGCATGTGGAAAATTGTAAAGCTCTATTTATTAAATACGAAAAAATATATATAAATTTGAGTAAGCTACAAATTATTCAAAAAAAAAACCCAAAACACCAATGAAAAAAATGAAATAGTCGTCCTCAGCTGTTTGTGGACCTGATTCTGTGTCCTTTTTTTTTTTGCTAATTTGACGGCAATTCCTGTGAAGGAAAAGAACTCAAAAGGGGATCTTCGAATTGGTCCCTACAGCTGTAAAACTTCAGATATGAGATAAAAACTCATGGAGTGCTGTACAGCATTAACTGAGAAGAGATGAAATTGTTCTATCGACCTGAAGTCCCTGAAAGCTATTCATTTTCCGCTCTTTATTCTCATGTAAGTCCCAGCAATGTCAATGACAGCAACTTGCACTCTCAAAGCAAAAAAACACCCAAAGGCAACAATTCAAAATGAAAAGGAAGAAAAGAAAAAGAAAAAAAAAAAAAACAAAACAGGAACAAAATTTTTCCATCTTGAATTAAAAACCCCTCAACTTCACCACATGTTTGATTCAAACAATATTTTGTTGGCTGTAAATTGTTTGCAATTGGAAAGCTATATTTTTAGAGGAAATAATCCAGAAAAGCATTCCACCAAACTCATGATAATTTGATTGCACAGTCCATATTTGGAGCATATTAGCATATTCACTTGTGTGTACAAATATATAAACTGTCATCTCCCAAGCAGTGAGAAGAAAATTGACAGCGGAGGTTCAGATGGGGGAGAAGGGAAAGAGTTGCCAATAAGGCCGAAGGCTTGCCAAAATCCTGTAAGTGAAGGAAACGAAACAAAACACAGAGAATAGACAAGGAGAATGAGTGGCTAATTACTGTACATCCCACTCAGCTAAAAATGAAACATACAGGCACGAGACATCAGAGAGGCACATATTGCATAGGCACATCCTGACAGCACTGACAAAACAGTGTAATCACAAACAGAAAACTAGGAACCTTTTCCTCTGTTGGCAGTGCTAGTTGAATGTATTCTAGCAGAGAGGCTGTTATTCCCCTGTCACTGCCGGTCCGTTTTCTTTCATGTGCAAAAAGAAATGGCTCTGGGAAAAGCGAGACTCCGGATCTGGCAGGTTTCTTATGCCTGCAGCCTGCAGGGCCCGATTTATTTCCCATCGGAGCCGGTGCTTTCCCTCACTTTTCCTCGACTCAGGTGTCAGGTACGTTGTGTCCTCACACTGGGATGTGTGTAGGTCAAGTCTTGATAAAAATCACCAGTAAGAAATTTGGGATGGCTGAGAAACCCGTACTTTCAGCATGCTTTACTGCGTCATTGTGAACAGGTGGCCCCTTTTCCTACAGGTGGTACTGAAGTTTGTTACGATTTTAAGGTGTAGTGCTTTTTTTTAAAATCATTTGAGACCCCTGTATAAAAGGCACGATACGTGGTTGAAGGCTTGTGATTCTTCCAAGATTTAGCTGACAATCACCATACATTTCTGTAATTCATCAGGCTGATGTATTGCTTCGTGTTGCAGTGAATATGACGTGGTTTAGTCACTGGTCGCTTTATTATTTTAATATAATTAAACCAAATATAGCCAAATTAAAGTATTCTGAAAGATATGACTAACTCAAAGCTGAGGAACCTGAACACTGCAGGAAATTACCAAAGTACTTTTGTATGTGCTCATCTCCCTCTGATGAGCACCTGGCTTGTACTTCGAGATGTGGACAAACTGGGGTAGTCTCTGTATGTGGGACTTAATTTTCGTTTGGCTGTAGAGTGCTTACGGTCATACGAATTGGCCACATAGACCAAACTTTGATGAAGAAAGGAAGGAAAGGAATACTGTTGTATTTCCCAATGAACTCAGGAGGAGTACATGTTGCCAACTAAAACAGAAACAAATTACAGCTGGAAGCAATTAACAAGATAGTTAAATATGTACGGGCTGGTGAGATTTGCAAAACTTATTGCAAATTGCTCCGGTCTCTCTCCGGACTCTCTCCAAGTCTCTCTGCTCGAGGTGGGCCATTTCTTGGTCTGCAGTAAACGCAGCAGGGTAGAGTAGTTCTCTGGGGATACAGCTGTAGTCTCGCAGAAGTTGGTGCTGGCAGCGGTTAGTCTGTGTTAGCGCAGCAAATTCACCAAGTTAATGAAGATACTTCATTAGGGACCTCTGTCTTCTGTTCAAGTATCTTGAGGGTGATATGAAAGTGAAGCAAGAAACACCATCTTAGCAAAGAAATGTTTTAGCTCTCTTTTTTATAGAACACCAGTTAGAAATGGAGTGAAGACAGACCTCTCCATGCATGACCTCTTTCCCTGGGTGGCCCTGATGCCTTCCTAGTCCTATTTGCATGGGGTGAAAACCAGTCAGTGCCCCATTCCTGAGGCTCCCTCACTCCCAAGGAGAGCCTTGCGGGGTGCGCAGGGAGCAGCCCTCATCTCCCACCTCCGCCAGGGCTCTGCAGGGGGCTCGTTGCACTGCAGTGCGTTTTTCAGGAAGAAATCCAGTTTGATGGCCCTCCACTATTGGACAGTTTCCCCAGTTATTTCATTGAAGTCCCCAGTTCCTGTCTGGGGCAAAGTAACTGGTTTGTACATTAATGGTAAATGGCAGTTCTAACGCAAAGTGAGGGGTTCTGTAATGTGGACAGGTAACATAATCCAGTTAATTGTGAGGCCCCCGCCCCAACATCATTTCACCTCCAGTTTTCCGATTGATAGTGTATGCATATTGCTTATTTATTTAATCAGTAAACTGTAGAGGTGTCTACATGAGATGAGTTGTTCTAGGGCATATTTTGGGGTGTTATATTAAAAAAATTTTTTTTACTACATTATTTCTGCTTACAGTCACAGTGACTTACACTTAATGAAGCTGTACTCTGCAGCTATGAAGTAACTACAAAATGTTATCTATATAATATAGGGCATTTTTCAACACTGGTTTCAGCTCAGCATTCTGTAGTGCCTCTAGACTGAGAAACCTGTTACAGTGCTGGATCGTGTTTGGAATTATGATGGAGGTACCAAGTCTCCATCTCTCTTACGGAGAAGGGTATGTGACTGCAGTGAGTAGCATTGTTGTTAGACTGCACTAGGTGAATAATCTGCAATTCAGGATTATTTAGTGAAAATATTTTTGTGAATAATGCTTTCTACCATCTTCAGCTGGGTACAGTAACGGCCTACTGTTACTTAATTATGCCTTAATTGCCTCCCAGATGTACTGCAATGCACTGCAATGCAGCATGTTCAAACGTGACTGTGGCGAAAACTACTGTAAATGTTCCCTCAGCAACATTGGTTACTGACAACCCCAGGTCTGTCCTCTGAATGCTATACCAAATACAGGGTATCCCAAAAAATCAGATAAAAATTCTTAGTCCTCATGTCTATGTTGCTCAATTGTCTGAAGCACAGGATAACTTGAAAGAAAATCCCTTGAAACTCTAGGAAAATGTTGGGAATTAATAATCTCACACCTCGTGGAAACTGCCATGAGAAGAAAAAAGCTAGACCATATAGAAGGCAGTCTTCCCAAGGATTAGCCTATTGTTATGTGAAAATTTCTAAGGATCTCAGTCAATAGCACTCACCATTTCCAGTGAAAGGATGGTTTACCAAGGATAGTGTAAATAAATAGAAGTGACAGAAGTTTAGAATATGATGTATGTAGCAAAGTTTCTTTAAAATTATTGGAAAACCACACTATGAAGAAGTATTATATCTCATTATACTCAAACATGCATTGTCTTTGCATCAAAGATCAAAAATATGGAACATAAACTGTATTTTATTCTCATTAAATTCCTACTTGTATTTCTAAAGTAAGGAAAACAAACCTTTTTAATGAAACAACATTTTACCTTGGGAGCTCTATGATAAAGATAGAAGTCTTTCAAATTTCACGTAATTTTTCTTTTTTGTTTTGAGAAGCTTACAAATGACAGAGTTGTTTATAAAAATGAGATCTTAGCTAGTGAAAACAATCAAATTAATTGGTAAACAGTATCTAGCAAGAAAGTACCTTTATAACTTCATTCCTTTTTCTTGCGAGCTCCTTATATTTTACCAGTAAAAAAAAGTCAGGGCATTGCGTCAGGTAGAGTCAGGCAAGCTCTGGACCATAGGACGTGTTACTGCTGTTGCTGGTCTGAAGATGATACACCCTGCTGCTCTGTAGACTTAATAGCTTAAAGGTAAATGTCGTGTAAGCATGTATTCTGGGTGAGAAATGGATTTATCTGACTGGTTCAGAGCAAGACCAAAGTAGACACGCAGTTGTCCGTACCTGTGGGTACAAACGTGACCAGCAAGGGGAGGGTGTGCTCTACAGCACTTTTTATCCTCCAGGATGTCTGCTCAGAAAGAAGAGAATTCTCCTTTGGGGGGAGTATTTCCACGACGTGATCTATACAGCAATAAACTTAACAAAAGCAAAATTTATTAGAAAAAGTAACTAACTCAATAGGGCAGGGATACAGACAGAGTAAAGCCAGTTTATTCTGAATAAAAGTAATCTCACAGGGATGTCTAACTAATGCTCTAAATTTGAGTTCACCCCTTTGCTTAATTTGACTTACACTGTCTAAATGTCTCAAGGTAGACATGGCTAACTTTGTATTCCAAAAAGGTAAAAAAAATGTGTCCTACTATTGTTTTCAACTGACAGATCATCTTGTTTCAGAATCCTTTATGTTCCAGCAGGTGTTGGCAGGACGAAGAGTGGCTCACAGGCTGAAACATAATAGTAAGAGGAAAAAGACAAAGTACTTTCTGGGGAAAGACTTGAGAAAATGTTGCTATATCAGTAAGTGGTTTTGCCATTCCAACTGCATACAAGGTTTTGGGTTGGGTTTTTTTTCAATGTCAAATGTCTATTCCAAGCTTTATAAAATACTTATTTACTGACAAAGTATAAATCCTGCAACATCTTCTCATCTCAAAACCCAAATGAAGAAATGAATGACCAGCCACAAATAAAAGTGGAATCCAAGCCAGACACTCCATTACCCATAAAAGAAAGCCATTCTCCTGCTCTTCCCAAAGGTTTGAATGATGAACCAAAGAGAGATCATATGATATACCCAAAGGCTCAGCAAGCTTTGAGTAATTTGGAACAAGGATCTGAGAATTTGCAGAGCAGCTCCGGCAATACCCTGTGCCCTCGGCAAAGAGTTTTCAGTGACGTTCTCAGAGTTAAGGGATCTCAGTCCGCTGATGGGAACATTGGGTTCTCTATCAAGTCCAGTGGAAACTGTTCTATCTAACAGCTGAAATAAATTTTGCAGTTCCTCTGTTTAAACTTTTGATCGAAAAAACAGGAAGGAAGAGGTAGCTGGAGGGTACGGTTACCTGCAACATAATTGAAGGCAGACGTTGAGGATCCCATTGCATGCTTCTATATCCTTGTTTATTACAGGCAGACAAACTATTTCTTTCCAATGGCAAGTAAACTAATTTTTTTAACCATTTTTGGCTAGCAAGTAACTGCACCTTGTGAAGCTAATCCTACAAATAAAATCCTCCTACTGGAGTAAAAAAAAAAAAATAAAAGACAGGTAAAATAGAAACCTCTTTTGGAAGCAAAAGCAGAGGCCAGGACAGTTGAGCTGTTTCCTTTTACTTGTAAGGAAGGACTAAACGCCATCTGCGGTGCAATGGTCACACCATACCCTTCCTGTCTGACTGTGGCCAGGTTTTTCACGCTGTGTGTGGCCAGCAAGCTGCAGAGAACTGCTCATAGACTACTTTTTCCATCCCAGAGGGTTTCCATACAGACACAATGACGTGGTGACTCTGTGACTTGTACAGTCATGAGAATATGCATGTAAAGGTGCAGCTCCTCGTGCTAGGAATATGCTGCTGATCTGGCTGAAAAGTTACCAAGCACTCCTCGTCCCTATTACTTGTCTGTTCTTTTCCTTCTTCATCAACATTTATGGCAGCTTCACCCTTGCTAGCATAACTATGTGTTCTTTCAATGTGACTCAATTTAAACAAACAAAACAAAGCAAAACAAACAAACAAAAACCCACAAAAACAAAGAAATGAAGAAAAATTACTTGTAAACATTTTCAGGATAAACCAGGTGATTTTAACAGAACTTGTTCACAGACTGGGTATACGCGCGGTTGTGTTGGAGTGGGAACTTCTGATGGCAAGTAGCTAAGAAAAGGTGGTAACGTGACCTTCTAACCTGAATCAGAAACAGCCAGAGCAAGGAATAAGGGCAGCAAGGAAAATGAATAGGTAGAGGATTAAAAAAAACCCCAGAGGAGTGGTATTTCGTGTTGCCCAGAATTCACCTGTGAAACTCATTGCCATGGAATTTTGGTAACACTTATGGGATTGGGGAAAAAAAAGGGTGAGGGGGCAAATAAAGGGAAGAAAAAATTATCAAAATCCTTATAAAAACTATCTCAGACTCAGAAAGTTCCTGAACTTCAAACTGCTGGACATTATCATAGAACCATAGAATGGTTTAGGTTTGAAGGGACATCAAAGATCATCTAGTCCATCCCCCCTGCCATGGGCCGGGATGATATGGCAGGGATACAGCGTTAGATGCAGCTGTAGTGCAACCATTCCTATGATTTCAGATTCCATGTAAATCAGGTCTTGTAAGTGCGCTATGTGAGTCTGCAATAACACCTCCTAAAACCTATGAAGTTCTTAGATTTTTCCAAAGTCCGTGGAAGGTACTGGTTGAAAAGTCTGTTTACAGTCTTGAAACTGCTAACCTGGCTTATACATGTTGGAAATGAGTTGTTACTCACTCTCCCCAATAGAGCACTCCCATTTCTGTGCTATTTTATAGTGGAAAGGGAGAGTAATTTAACTCAAACGAGGGCTTGTGTGATTTGACCATTTAAGCAACTGACTTTTTCCAGTCTCTATGTGTGTTCATGTATCATTGCGTTTGTAATTGGGCTTTTTAAGGATATCCAATGTTTAGAATCAAGCAAGTTTTCTTTCTTACTTTCCTTCAAGAAAAAAAGTGTGAGTTAGTTAATCTGCAACAAGTGTCCTGATTAAAAGAAAGAAATGTAAAACTTTTACTTTCTTAGTAGAACTTAATTTAGTCATTCTGAAATGTAGACTAGCTGCTTCATCTGTTAAACAGTATAGCCTTGGTTATCATCCACTGAAGTACATCTTTTTCCAGAGTTATAATGGAAATATAATAAATGGTAAAAAAAAAAAAAAAAAATTAGTGTAAGGAAAAGAAAATTATTCTAGGTCCTCTGAAATTGAACATTTTAATGGCAATAGGATGGGGAGGAGATGTATGTTGCAAGGGACTTTTCAGTTGGATTATATTTTTTTTCTATTATTTGAACATCCTAAATGATATTATGATATTTAGTATGTGAGATTAGATTATTAGCATGAGTAAATGTAGAAAAAGGACACAAAAAGGCAAATTTCTAGCATTTGGCACTGGAAGAGCAGTACTAACAATACAAACTCTCCAAGACTCCAGTCCGGCAATTACCAATGTGCTTCAGTTCATGTAAGTGATTTTTTTCCTGTGGAACTATTTATAAATGTTAGGCTGGACAGTGTCCTAGGATCTTACAATATTGGGGCTAGATTAGTTTTTTACAGGATTTTGATTTTCTAATTTAGCTTGGGTGACTACCTGAGATAGTGACCTATGATAGGTTTTTAAGGGAATCTCAATTACTTAAAAAAACAGAATTAACAGCACAGTTCCCTTTTGCTTCTCTGGATGGTAAAAAGCATCCTGGACACTGTCGCTGTGCACCCAGCAGAGTGAGGGCCAACAGCCCCGCATTGTGCATATGCGTTACAAATGATGGATAAAATCAAAGGTAGAGAAGTCGTAGCACTGTCATTTGATGATCAGCCAACATCATTTCAATCTTATCCAGAGATCTTTGGTCATTTAACTCTATTCTGTGTCCCTGTCGCCACCAGGTGTAACGTTTGAAAGAATAAATCGGATACTTGAGAGATGTATGCTCATATGGACGAATGTATTCAGGGGGCTAAGGCTCTTTGATTTCCCAGTGCTTTTGTGGGTCCGGACTGTAATGTTGACTGTCATCAGCTTATTGAATATAGCGTAGAACGTACCTCTTCACTAACTATTTTATTAGCCCTAAATGCTTACTGTGGAGAAGAAAAGATAAGATAGATCCCCACAGGACTCACCATGGAAACACTGATCCTGGGGGGAAAAAGCCACTCAAGATCAGTACTGTCCACTCTACGCAAGTACAGAAACATTCTGGTGTATTGTATGAAAAAATGTTTGTAGGTGTAAGAATTACAAGAACAAGTATCTGATCATCAGCCACTGACAGGGTGAATGTAGCCATTAACTAATTAGCAACAGAATTTGCATAGCCTGCAACTCTCAAACATTTTTATGAATAAATTGATGGTCATCCAAATACTTGCAAATGAATTAATTAAAAGAGATGATAGGAATCTGCAGATAACCAAATGAAACTAACCATTTTTAGTAATTACAATATTTTACCCTTATGATTACTCACCTAATTCTACTAGTGAGATTATTTTTGTCTAGTTCAGTGGAAAAATCATGACCTGTTACTATATCTTTTTTTGCTCTTTATTTTCTCTTTTATTTCTTGACTATGCTGGTCTATCCAGTGTATTAAAAAAAATATTAATGCATTAGCTTGTTAGTGATTAGCTTCTTAGGCAGGACTTGTGAAAATTTAGGGCATTTAAAATTCTCCAGCTGGCTGCTGCTGTCTATTTTGACTTCTACAAAATTCACTCATGCCCACAACATATTTCTCTTGTCCTTTGGTAATTAATAGGCTAGAAGTGCCAAAAAAAAAAAAAAAAAAAAAAAANTCCCTGTTGCCTTAGCACTATTGGAACAGGAACTATGAGCCTCTAAAAAGTATGAAATAGCTTATTCTATGTTTAGAGCTGATTGTGTTATTTTGTCGTTGTGGCCTTGAAGTATTTTGATTTCATCTTAGAAAACAGGGCTGATCTGGATGAATTCCAGCTACAGGAATTGAAGAATTAAGCCACAGAACATAATGAAATGATTCAGTCCCATGCAATCTGATGAGCATCACTGTGTGTAATGGAGTGTGTGTGTGGTTGCATCTGAAGCTGGTTGTATACCATTGATTACAAAAGTACCTTTTGCACATAGTGTAAGATAATTACTTTGTATGAAAAGCAGACTATTTTAAAGCATTTATTTTAATAAATACATTTAGCACTAGTTTTCTGTATGTGGGTATATTGTTAGTGGGTCGTATTCAAGGCTAAAGCCCTTACCTTTGTGCTGATGCTGAAAACTATCAATTATAAAACACCTAACAATGTTCTACCAATGAGCACTCTCTGTTTGCAGCACGTTCCTATTCCTCTCTTTAAAAGACAGATATTGCTGCGTGCAGGAGCACTGAGACTGGGGTACCATTGTTAGGGCTGATTAAGGGGAGGAGGAACTGTTCAAATTTTAGGGTTCTTTTCTTATCAGACATCTATTGAACTGAATAGCATTTTGTTTTATATCACTTTTTATGGCCTAGGTATCTCAGAGCTCTTTACAAAACAGTCTGTTTCAATAATAAATATTACTGGTATAGTGAATGTGTAGGCATCTATTATGTGATCTGCAGTAGCTCACATACTCTGGCATTTGAACAATGCATTTAGGTAACAGGGTGATGGGAATACGAAAGATAGTTTTATTTGCGAGTGTTAAAAAAAAATGTTTAAGAATCTTAGTTCTGAAACCAAAAGTAGGAGGAAAATATTTATCCTGTAGCTTGTAATTTGGTAAAATCTGCTACGCATCCACCTGGGTGTAGAGCTGGGGTAGGCAAGAAAAGCCAGAGTGGTAATTGCTTGGTGGAGGGCTGGAGCTCTTGAAAGAAATAGTCCCAACCTACAAACATCTCATAAGTGCCTTAGGACCACAGTAGAAACAGTCCTTGTCACTGAATTGTCTTTGTTAAGAGTGGTGGGCCTCAGACTACATGCAGTAGGTCCACAATTTCACCTAATTTTGAGTGCGCATGAGGAGAAAATAGAAGGGGACGTGTAATAAATGCTGAAGAAGCAGTAAGAGAGAGAGAAGGGGGAAATAAGAAGCAAAACAGTAAGGTTTCTGTGCACCCCTTCCAAAATTGCTGGATCAGTCTCACACAGCCCTGGAGCAGAGTTGTCCTCTATGGCCTTGGTAAAATTACTGCATTGCTAGCAGAGGCAATCAAAAAAATAGGGATCTGCAGCTCAGCCACCACAGTTCACAGTCCAGCAGAGTGGAAACTAGGGGAGACAGTAGAATTTGTAAAATCCTGTATTGGCCTTAACTGTATAGATCATCCTGAATGTGGTCTTTCTTTCAGGTGCAGATACGACAGGCTTACAGCTATGAGGATGTCTTTCTCTGACTGTGCACCCCAGATGCATTTTCTCTTTCTTTTCTCTAGATTTCTGGATATCTGTGCCCTAGCTATCTTTTCCTGTAGTCAAGGTCTCTCTCTCTTCTTTCTCAACCTCCATCTGCTCTCATCTCCCTTTCAACTCTTCTCTGGCCGCCCTCCTTCAACCTGGACAACACTGCACCTTTTTTCAAAGCCTTTATTTTTAGAAGAAAATAAAATACATGAAATCTGAATGACTTCAAAACCATATTCTGGTGCTTTCTCTTGCTTCTCAGTCCACTATTGTTGTTCAGACAGTGTATAGAGCACTATATCGAGTAATTGGGTATTATCTTCTGGACTGTAGTTCAGGCACTAAAAATAGCATATTAGTGACCACTTTGTTCCATATGCCTCCTCTTTATAAAAAGAGCTAACGGCACTTTTTCAGGTTTTCCATGTTGGAACATTAACTTCTAGCAGAGGTGCTATTCTTTTTGTGGTGAAAGCAAAATAAGTATGAGATGGATATGATCGTCGCTTCCATGTAATGTTGTAAAATTCATTGCTACATGATTCTTTTCTGTCACCAGGCTCATACTTGCAAGTTCAGACTGACGTGGTCTCCACTGCTGTTGTTTGACAGTGTTGCTTTGTTGTTCCACCATTCTTTATCCTGTGCTCTAAAAGACTGTGTAGGGCACTGACAAAATCGCTCTCATTAAGACAACCACCAAGTGGGCCACGGTTACCAAAGGTGGCTGATGATTTTGGTTTTCAGCTAGCAACATCTCACAGGAGCCTAATTAGCACAAACGATAAGCAACTGCCTTCTGCAAATCGTGCTCTTATAAAGTGTATTGCCTGGGCCTCCAGAGTTTAGGAACCCAAAATACCTCGTCGCTTTTTGAAATCTCTGTGCTGTCCACAGTCAGGTAGATGATCTGCAGGACTGGGCAGTGATTTCTATCACTTGATGTATAAAAGCACCAAATACGGTCCTGAAAAGTTGGCTTGAAGGCCTATTTGTTTGGAGCATCTCTTCCCATCCACCCCTTTCTGTTCAGTCGTTGGGGGACCCCTGGAACAGGCTTTTCCTTCTGAAAGTCCTGCAGGTTGTTACCCCGCTGGCTTCAGCACCAGCCGGGGAGGTCGAGCTTCTGTGCATCACTGCAAGGTGATCTCTTTTGCTCACTGCAGATGTTGAGGAGAAGGATGACCAGCTGGCAGTAAAATTGCTTGGTACTGATGAGCCCTCGGCTTTGTTACTGTGGTAAAATATACATCATTTGACAGCTGCTTGTGCATGGAAAAAACCATAGATGATTAGCAGTTTCCTATCTTTTCTTGCTACTGATCTTCTTTGCTTATGACAGATGAGACTCAGATGTCTTTTTTTAAGAGACGGAGAGAGAAAGGGAGAATATTTAAACTTGTTCTCACCTAAGTCTTTTGCATTATCCTAAGGACCTTATTTGTAGTAGAGATTTGTTCTGAATTTCAGCTCTCCTAAAGTGATCAGATCTATCATTCAGCTTTAAAAGGGAGCATATATTCTTCCCCTTCTGGCTTTTTTTTTTTTTTTTTTTGCAAAAGAGTATAATGCTAATTTTACTTATTCAGAAATTAAAATAGCAAACAGTTTATACGAGGTGTTGATAATTACCTATATTACTGTAATGCTGTGACAGATGTTGGCAAAAAGAGGCAGAAAATGCCTACAGCTGTGCACTCCATGACATCCAGTTTATACTCAGACAGAAGGCTAACAGATGTTCTGAACTGTCACTTTGCCTAAATGTTTTTAAAGTCTAAGGACCTGCTTTATAATTCACTAGGGCCTCGTTTGGTTTCACAGAGGTCCTCAGAATTCCCATCTGTGACAGTTAATGTCGAAGACTTTTATAAACCAACCCCTGTCCTTATTAGCCCTCTGCAAACAGATCTTGCATATCTCTATACTCCTGAGACTTCTATTTTTTTGCAACCTAGTTATTAATTTCTACAACTTGTATATAACATAATTCTTGTTTTGAGAAGGAGGAGAATTGGATGACATGAATACAGCTAGAGCAACATGGTCGAAAGATTGCTGATTTACTTTTGACTGACCTCAGAATACCTATGTTAAAATATTCTTTATTCTCGTCCTGAAGGCTATGGTCGTTCCTAAGGCAGCTGTAAAATGCGAACAACTTCAAACTACTTGTTTTCCCAAAGTAAAATATGACTCTTGCTGGCATTTAAATGCAGCACTGAAACAAGCATGTTCAGCTGCCAGAGATATTTCTATTGCTAGAGAATATTCTTATTCAAAAATAGTTAAGTCATTTAAGGGATAGTTTAAAATACAAATCATAAGTTTCATATGTTAAATTACGCTCTTTAATTTCAAAATGGAGATGTTATGAGTGATATACATGTAATATGTGCATGTAGAAAAACTGAGATTTAAAACAGTCTTCGGTCTTCAAGCTCCACCCAAAATTTCCAGCATACCTTTAGATCAGCAAAAAATGTCTCTAGTGTAAAGCAACTTAATACTTTATTGATAGTTGCTGTTTCTTTTTAAAAGCTGGATTCCTGTTGTACAGTAGTTTAATAGTTTAAACATTGTGCTAACATAATCAGTGTTTGGCCTCTTCTGTTTCCCAGTCCTGTATAGAAGCAGAACTCCAAATTGTACATCTTTCTGGGTTTGTTTCTAAATTACTCCCCACACTTAATTACGAGGATGAGAGGGATGCCTTATTCCTCTTTGTTATAGGCTAAGCTCTCAGTAATCCCAAACAAAAGAGCCAGTTCTGGAAGATATAGGATTTGCTAGCAGGATTATGGTCTCATAGATAATGATGTGCAGTCAGCAGAAGCGAAGCTTTATTTTAATTCAAATAAGCTAGTAAACAAACCACTGACAAGTCTGCTGGTGAGAGTAACTGGCTTCTGTTGCCACATTGGCAGCTAAATTATAGAAAATCTATTATACCCTGTTCACCATATGTTTAATTTAATACAGATACAAGTTAAACTATCCACAGTGCCTATTAAAATAACAATACATATTTTTTAAATATATGAATGTTTTAAGGTACATTCCCCTGACCTTAAGAAGGGCAATGCTGATTTGGGAGACGACAGCAAAACACATGCTGTAGTCACCAGATTCTCTTCAACAACAACAACAACAGTAATTTGAAAAACCCGGAATATTAATAGTGCAGTTTTGTAACAGATAATGAGGTTAATTGGGGTGGTTTACCTTCTAAGCGCCTGCTCTTACACACTTCCCTCCCCCTAGGTTCCTGGGCCTTGGATTTAATAGAAGTGGTTGATATCTAATCCGTTGTATACTTTTTAATTCAGTGCCAGCTACAGTATGAGGGGTTTGCCCTTTTCCTGCTGCAAATAGCTATCCCTCATTTCTGCATATTCTCATTTATTAGTGTTCTTCCACATAACCTGGATTTCTTGACCCGTCAGGAACCTTGGAATCGCTACTCTGTAATACTGGTGGAGGCTTTCAAATTCTGCAGAGGGATTCCTGCTTGGGGCCTGTGTTGCTCAGAGGAAGAAGTGTTGAGCACAAGGTGTTGTGGCCCACTACAGATCCTGCTTGTTATCTTGAGTTCTGCAATGGCCAGAGTGAAAAGAAGCATTGGAAACAAAAGAGAATAATAGGAGTCAAATATCGTGAGAGTCTGTCTAAATCTGGGTGTTGCCAAATAAACTGAACTTGCCTCATAAATTCACTAACTCCAGGTTATGGGGATCGGCAGATGTTACTGTGATGAGGTGGTGATAGCAGGCTACTGGAAACCATACAGAAACCACACAGAAAAAAATTAACCTCCCCAAATTCTCCCTGTATCTTAAGTCAATGATGAAGAAAGTACCAGGCAGAATATTGCCAGTGAATTCTGGAATTCACTGGGATCCTCCTGCCAAGATGGGCATTCTCCCTACCAGTTCCAGTCTGTTAACAGCAGTGATAAGTGTGTAATGAAAACATAAGTTTTAAGAAATGGCCTGCTTCTGGGCTGTGGATTTTCACCTTACTCCATGGTAATATATTCAGAATTTAGCATTTGAAATTATGTTTCTCACGTAATTTAAGATGTAAGAACATGTGGAAACTCCACGTGTGTTTTTGGAAGAATGCGTGAAAGGAGTCTCTGACTCCTATAAATGTCAGCATTATATTCCTGTATATCTGTACCAGGCACTAGAGTGTAGACTCACGTGTATAGTGCACATGGCTGTGAGCCCTACAGTGTAAAGTATGCACAGTGTTTATTTCTTTTAATTGCTTTTGTTATTTGCCAAAATGTTTTCGGACCCAGTGTGTGTTTGTAACGCAGACGTAACATACATGGGAATTTAATAGTTACTGCAAATAAGTTTCACTCATTTGATAAATCCATCTTTAGTATGTAAAAAAAGTCCCATTCCGAAGAAAGTTGCCGTCTAAAGAATTGAATCTATGAAGGTGATGAGTGCCAGAGATATTTGGACAAAATACTTACAGAATATTACTGGTGCTGTACTTTCTGCTCTTCTTCCCAGGAGAAATTTATCCTATACGGTGTGGTCAAGTTTTAGTAAAGGCATGCTTGACACCGCAGCTGCTCATAGCAATTGACAGCAAAAATATTGCAGTAAATGTTGAGGTAACAAGTGAACAAGCCTCAGGTCTCTCACAGCAATCATGGAAAAAAAATAACCGGTGGAAAAATCTCAAATTTTAGGAGGCACATCAAAAGTTGTTGCATATGTTTGTCTACAGTGAAAGGCCTTCTTCCCACTGTGCAAACCTGCAGCTCCTCAAGAGCCGCTCTTACATACTGCGGGCTGCTTTGCTTTTAAGTAACTGGATTTTTTATTGCCATGTCCCGGAGATTTGGGGGGAACAACGGAAACCCCCTGCTGCCGGTGTGTCACAAATGTTCTTTTAAGGCTGCAAGGTGGTGGGAAACTTGCCCAGCCTTTCCGCGCACCGTCCGTCCGTGGGTGCGCACGGGTGCGCGGGCAGCGCACCGCACTTCCCAGACGCAGCTTTTCGGTGAGAAGAGCCTGAGCACTGCTCACACGAAGCGAGAGGATGAGAACTTCTGGCCGTGGCCATTTGGGAAGCCCCTTTACCCGGGGGGGGGTGGGGGGGAGCCCCGAAGGAAAGGCGGGGTAGCCAGTGGCGAGCGAGTGCCGCTGCGGGCCCGGCTCCCCCCGGCCCCTCAGGGGGAGGGTGGTGGGCGCTGCACCTTCTCCCCGCTGCCCACCCCGGCTGGGGGCAGCCCCTGCGGCCGGTCAGCGACCCCCACCCCGGCTCAGGTCCCGCCTGGACAGGCGGCGGCTCGGGGCAGCCCGCTGGTATTGAACTGTAACCCCCTTGTCAGCCAGCCGAATGCGAAACGAGGGCTCGTCCCGTTCCGTGTTAACCGTAATTCCCGCCGGGAAGATTAACTCGGGAGCGGCGGAGGAGAGCGGGGCCGTGCGCGGCTGGAGCCGGGCAGAGGCTGGGGCGGCGCAGTTGGCAGAGCCGCAGCGGGTGCAGTAAGCGCAGAAATATCGGCTGGGGGCGAGAAATGCCAGCGGCAGCCTGGCTCTTCCTCTCTCCTTTAAAGCAGGCGCAGTCGTTTGTCCTGGGTAGGAACCCCGAAATCCAGAAATCATTTCTTTTCTGGGCAGAGTTGCGGGTCAGATACCCGCGCTCAGCGCCTCGCCGGGAGAGCGTGTCTGGCAAACACCTTACTGGTCCTGTCTGTTGGGATGTGCAACATCGAGATACGGATATATTTCGCAAATTTGGATTGATCCGTTATTTTATCTATGCGCCTGGGTGCAGTTGGGGTTTTCTTTCCCAGTCTAAAACGAATTGTCGAAGCCAAAATCTAGGACATTCATTCTCCCACCCCGTGGGATCCGTCTCGGCACAGAGTTCAGGGCACCGGCGCCCGTGCGGGAGCCCAGCCCTCCGCAGACCAGGGCGCAAAATGCATGGTGAGATGCGAATGTCTTCTAGAGCTCTTCAAACCTGTGGTTCACGCACCCCACACCCCCCACACACACCGCCCTCCCCCGAAAGTCTTAGAAATTGCTGTGGAGCGTTAGGAAGTTGCAGCCACCCGGTCCACGCACTGATGATTTCGTTTCTGGTTATCTGCAAAATGAGCTTTAAGCCAATTTCGTGCTTCAGGCTAAAAAGAGGGATTCGTATTTCCCTCCTAGATGCGTGGCATTCCTGGAATCTCTTTGTCAGCTTGTCGTAGGATGCTGCTGTAATTTGCCTGGAAACTCTCTCTAAGATTTGTGCACGGCAGTTAAGAACGATGTAAAATTTCTGAGCCATCGGGATGTTTTGTCTGGAAAGAAAAAAAATCACCTTTCCTTGATAATTCGGTATTAAACTGTTCAGAGTCTGCTTCCCATTTAACCCAAAGAACCACTATAGGTAGCAAAATGCGCATTTCTTATTAATCCCTTTCCTTCACTGCTCTGAGAAATAAAATACCTCTTCAGGAGAAGCGGTACTTTCTTCCCGAATCTTACCAGTTTAGGAAAGTTCTTGCACGGTTTCCTGAACTTTGGCACCTTTGGATCCTTTATGCCACTTCCCCCCCCCCCCCCTTGCATGTTAAAGGCTATTGCAAAATGACAGGAGGTCGCCTGATCTCTGTGCGTGGAGGTGAGCCCTGCCACCCTCCCTGCCAGCCTGCCCTTGGCGTTCAGCCCGGGGGGGAAAAGCTCCCCCCCGCACCGTCCCCTGACCCGCACGGCCCCCCCTGGGCGGGCCGGGACCGCTGCGACCGGGCGCTGCTGGCGGGGCCGCGGCCGCCGCCGCCCCGGAGGGATTCCCAGCACCCTCCCCGCTCCGGCGGAGCGAGCTGGCGCGAAGATGTTTATCCTGAGATGGAAAATGGGTTGTTGAAAAACAAGCCATGTGCAAATAGTTTAATTTTCCGTTTTGATGCTTATCTTTGTCTCCCGAATTTCATCGGAGAGGCTTTAATTGGCGTGTGGGTAATAGTTCCTAAATAATCCCTTATTAGATGACTTCAGACGAGTTGTGAACCAATAACGTCTTAGTCCCAAAAGTGAAAGTAGAATTCGAAGGCGCGGGTCAGTTTTTGTCAAAGGGCTCTTTTGAGCATCTTTTAGTTTGCTGAAAAAGCTAATTAAAGAACGTTTGAAGGTTAAAGTCATTATTCCGTGCTGTTGTCGTGCTACAAGTGAGCCGAGTTTTGTGAAAACACAAAGGGCAGAAGTCACCGAGGTGGATTACTGTCAGTCCGGGCTACAGAGGCAGGGAGCGCAGTGGCGTTAATTCCTATAGAAAGGTAGACAAACACAGCCACTGACTAACAACTTCCCCGCAGCGCCCTATTGTCTAAGCACTTCCCTTTGCTTCGGGGCTCGCTCCGAGTTGCCACAGTCGTAACCAGATCCCAGACTAGGTGACGGGGAGACTCGCGGCCGCGGAATTCCTGACCTGGGAACCGCTTTCCAAGCCAAAAACCAGCCGCGGGGCTTGGCGTTTCCCTCTAATCGTTATTCCCTCCACCCCCCACCCCCCCCCGGCGGTGCTAATTTATTCATTACTTAGCACGAAGTTCCCAACGCGCAGGAACTCCGGCGGATCGCGCAGCGCGCCCGGTGCCCGCCAGCTCCCGGCCGCTGCTGCCCGGTGCGCTCGGCGGCTCCCGCGGCGGGGCCCGCTCCGCAGCCCGCTGTGCGGGGACAGCTCTGGAGGGGCTGAGCAACTTTGCGGAGAGCGGCCCCGCGCCGCGCTGCGCGGGAGCTGCGCGCCGCGGAGGGTGCTGGCGCGCACGGCTACGCCGCCCACCCGCCGCGGAAATCCCGGGGGCTCGTCCCGGTGGCCGTTTGCGCCTTTGTGTGTGCGGGTGCGCGGACGGCAGATTGCAAAGCCACGCACACAAAGATCCGCGCGGCCACTGCGCAGCCGGGGCGCCTCCGCCGCCCCTCGCCGTCGCCTCTGAGCCGGCTTGCCCCGCTCCCTCCGAAAGTGCGGGGTTTTAGGTCTGGCTGCGACTGCAGATCTCCCCCAAATTCAAAGAAACAGATGTTTGGGCTGATTAGGGATGGGGCGCGGGGGGAGGGGAGGAGGGATCCCTGCAGCTGCAACTCAAAGAAATATATTGATAAAATATTTCAGTGGTAATAAATACGCAGGGATCAGCCCGACCTCGCGAGGTCTTTATTTTAATTTTTTCCCCCTATATACAAAAATCTTTATCAAACCTCTATTCTGTGGCTTCAATAAACAGAACCCATTACCTCACGGCAGCTTTTGTTGGCCTGTATACAAGCGAGAACAAAATGGTTATTCAGGAGAACGCTTTCGATTTTTATTGTGTGTAGTATGCACAAAGAGCAGTGTTATTGTATTAAAAAGAACCATCTGTAGCAGAAACAATGGCATCAAATTATCTTTGAATACCCACTGCAAAAATATAAAGCTTTTTTATTATTCTTCTGCTGTACGGTGGGGGACAGAGAAGTGACTTTTTTGTTGTTGTGGGTGCATTCTTATAACACACACACACAAAATCAGCCATTTGGATTTTTTAAGCCATAAAAGATTTTTTCCCCCCCCCCCTCCCTCCTCTTGTTCCAGGGACTGCAGTTAAAAGCTAGGGCTAGGACTTGGAGGATGTGTAGGCAAACGGAAGGAGAGCCGGGGGAAGAAAAACCGAAATGGATTCATTCTCTGTCCTGGATGGAGGAGGAGAGGAGAAGAGAAGGGGACGTGCGAGCTTCCTTCAACTGCCTCTGTCCGGTGAAAAGTGCTCAGACCCCCGGGGCTGCGCGGGGCTCAGGAGTCCGCGCAGACTTTCGCTGTAAGCTGCCAATCAAAGCGCTAACTAGCCACCACCCTGCTCTGGCACCGACATGTAAGTAGCTGCAGCACAACTTTGACATTCACAGTTTTTTTCCACCCCCCTCCTCCCCCGTGACCTTTCAAACGATCTGGAAATGTAGCTCCCACCTACGACCCGCCGCTCTGCGCTCCGCAGCGTTAAACCCCCGGGCGCCCGTGTGGCGGCTTCGGGNCCCGAGGCGGCGGCGCGGGGTGCCAGCCCTCTCCCGGGGAAAGGGGGGGTCAGCCCCCGCCGGGCTCCCGGCCCCGCACGCCGAAAGAGGGGGCACAGCGGAGGGGAGACGCGGCGCGTCCGCCCGGCAGGGCCGTGGCTGGGCGGGGGGGGCCGCGCCCGGGGAAGTTGTGAATAAATCAATACGTTTAAAGCGCCTCGCTCTAACGCTGCCTTCTGATGCGCGGCAATTTGGGCTGGGAAAAGATCGATTTTGACATTTTGGCTCATTATAATGCCATTTAAAGGGAAGCTCTCTTTTTAGTTACAGTTAGCAAAGTTGAGGTTGGATTTCCTCCCTCTTCCCCCCCATTTTTTTTTTTTTTNGTGACCTTTCAAACGATCTGGAAATGTAGCTCCCACCTACGACCCGCCGCTCTGCGCTCCGCAGCGTTAAACCCCCGGGCGCCCGTGTGGCGGCTTCGGGCTCGGCTGAAATTGCGCGGTAGCCGGTGGCCCCCGCACCGCTCCGCGCCGCTGGGCAGAAGCGCTCCCCCTGCGCCCGCTGCCCCTGCCCCGACCCCCCGGAGCGCAGGGCCCGGGGGAGGGAGCCGGCGGGCT